>CM077150.1:258805304-259242239 GCA_039583875.1 Platanthera guangdongensis
GGCCAGTTTTGAGTAATGCCGTGTGGAATGGAATTGTTCAATGGAATGATTGGAGAAGAAACACCGGATTGAGCTGCGGCCATGAGAATAGCTTGATGTTGTTGAGAAATGAAGGCAAGCTGCTGCTGATGGATTGCGTAAGGAGAAACCATACTCGACTGCAGGCACCAAGAATATGTTTAGAGTGTGTTCGTCACAGAGAATTTTAAAGACTGCGAACTCAATTTCAGAGTTTTGTGTCTGCTTTTCATTCTAACAAAATCTGACAAAGAAACAAAAGAGAATATTTTTACCCAGTTTCTTCCCAGCACAACTAGTATAAATGTAGGTGAAACTAGAATATCATTTACAGTTCTCTGCTCATCTTTCAAACAGATCATCCATGCAAACAAAAGTAACACACTTTTTTTTCATTTTCTATTCCATGTCTGTAAAAGAGAATGCAGTAAGAGTTACAAAAACAAGAAGCTGCCACAGCCTTCAATTTTGCAGCTCAAGTATTCCCCAGTGATGCTAATAATGTAGTTGGCGTAGGACAAATCTATAGGGGGAGAAAGGCGACTAAGGGTCTGTTTGGGGGGACTTGTTTTCACCGGTCAAGCGGTTACGATCGCATGAACCGGACCATAATTAAGGTCCGGTTCATGCGATCGTAACCGCTTGACCGATGAAAACAAGTCCCCCCAAACAGAGCCTAACTCTATATGAAACACAGGCATGTGCCCGACTATGAACAGAAATAGAACTACCATAGCAATTATTGCCATGCAACTGCACGAGTCAACTCGGGGTGATTCACCACATGGTACCTGATCATGATTGTAGAGGGGCAATGTCATGGCGATACATATTAGAGAAGTGTGTTGTTTTGTCAACAATTGATACCCAGTTTGTTTTAGTGGCTGAGATTGGTAAATAATTACTATGAATGAACAAGTTCGTCAAGGAGTTGGGACTTCCACAAGGGCAGCATGTTTTGCTTTGTCAAAGTCCGAGTGTTTTTTATCCGGGTGAGAAACCAACTCTCCACTTCAACAGTATGTTGACAGTCAGTATCATTGAATATGAGGCTTGTGTTATGTGGCGTGTTCGCGCTGTTTATCTTTAATTTTTGTGTATTTATTTTTAGAGTATTTGACCCATTGTCGCAAGCCTAAATGGGGGGCACATTTTGGAACCTATTTATGTGTATGTTTTTTGACATTTTGGTTTAGACAAGAAATTAGAAGAAAAGCTATTTCTCTCTCTTATTCCCCTCTTCCCCTCTCTCTCTAAACCCCACGGTTCTTTTCCCCGTGTTGCCCCAGCCGAAACCCCGCACGGCTTCTGCCGACCACATAACCTCCCAATCGACGCAGCGCTCCCCTCCTCTACCATCGCTCCTCCGCCGGTGACACAATCTAAGGGCAAGGGGCATAACAACTTGGTATCAGAGCCCAACGCCGACATCTTCAGCATCTCCTTCGCTCGCCCGCACCCGCACTCGCGCGACTCTCCCGCACGTTCCGCCGATTCCGCCGGCCGTTCCTCCTGCGCACGGGAACGCATGTCCAGTCCGTCGGCAACCCACGGCCAGCCCAACCCGCTCGATGGCCCGTCATCCAGCTCCGGCGAACTCTCTCCAGCCGATTTGGCGGCTGCCGCTCGGTCTTCCAGCCCCGTCCCTACAGCTCCGCGCCTCTTTTCTTCCGCCAGCCTACTTCCAACACCACCGGCCAATCGCACTGCCCTATCTCCGATGGCAGATGCTTCACCCTCCCTCGCCGAGTTCATGGCTCTTTTTCACTCTATGTTCGCGACTCAGAACGCCAAGATGGACGCCCTCAACGCCCGTTTGGATGCCCTACAAGGCATGTCGTCTCCTCCACCTCTACCTACGGTTAACCACCCTTCGGCAAGCCGGGTGGACTCCGCCGCTCCTCCAGGCGCGGACTATCCCACCTACGCAAGTACTATTCGGATGGACTTTCCCATCTACGAGGGCCGCGAAGACCCTCTTTTGTGGCTTGCGTGTTGCGATATTTTTTTCGCAAATCACCGCACACTAGATGAAGAACGCGTTGGCATCGCTTCCTTCCATTTACTCAGCCCAGCACAATTATGGTTCACTCAACTTCTGCGAGAACATCCCAACATTTCCTGGGCAGATTTCAGCACGGCATGCACCCTTCGGTTCAGCTCGGCTCTACAGACCCACTCGGCGATCTTGCGAAACTCAAACAGGACGGTTCCATCGACACCTACCTGCAAAAATTTCAGATTCTTCTATCTCGGGCGACGTCTGTCTTATCGGAGAAACAGGTTCCTCTTTTCATTGTCGGCCTTCACGGTCGCTTACGTTGGGATGTGGAATTCCTCCTGCCACCTAATCTCAACACGGCTATAAGCCTCGTCAAGGCTTGTGAACAACGCCTGCTTTTAGAACGTCTGCCTTTGGGACGTCGAGGCTCTCCGGGAGCTTACTCTCTCGCCAACCTTCCTGACACGGCACCATTCCAGGACGCTCCTCCGCGGCCTACTGTTCGTCGTCGTTTGTTCCGCACCGAGATGGCCGAACGTCGTGAGAAGGACCTATGCTACAATTTCGATGATCCTTTCACGCCGGGACACAGAAGCAAGCGCTTATTTTGGCTGGAAGTCGATGACCCACCACAGGATGACACGACAGGTGAAGCCGATGCCCCAATGCCTTTTGATCCAGCTTAAGGGCAAGCTACCTTCGAACGGGGGCGGTGATGTTACGTGGCGTGTTTGCTCCGTTTATCTTTAATTTCTGCGTATTTACTTTTAGCGTATTTGACCCATTGTCGTAAGCCTAAATGGGGGGGGAGCACATATTGGAACTTATTTACGTGTATGTTTTGGACATTTTGGTTTACACAAAAAAAATTAGAAGAAAAGCTCCTTCTCTCTCTTATTCCCCTCTTCCCCTCTCTCTCCCTAAACCCCACGGTTCTTTTCCTCGTGTTGCCCTAGCCGAAACCCCGCAAGGCTTCCGCCGACCGCAGAACCTCCCGATCAACGCAGCACTCCCCTCCACCATCGCTCCTCCGTCGGTGACACGATCTAAGAGCAAGGAGCATAATAAATTGGTATCAGAGCCCAACGCCTACATCTTCGGTCTCTCATCCGCTCGCCCGCACCCGCACTCGCATGACTCTTCCGCACTTTCCGTCGATTCCGCCGGTCGTTCCTCCTGCGCACGGGAACACACGTACAGTCCGCCGGCAACCCACGGCCAGCCCAACCCGTTCGCCGGCCAGTCATCCAACTTCGGCGACCTCTCTCCGGCCGATTTGGTGGCTGCCGCCCGGTCTTCCAGCCTCGTCCCTACTGCTCCGCACCTCTTTTCTTCCGTCGGCCTCCTTCCAACACCACCGACCAACTGTACTGCCCTATCTCCGATGGCAGATGCCCCTCCCTCCCTCTCCAAGCTCATGTCTCTTTTCCACTCTATGTTCGCGACTCAGAACGTAAAGATGGACGCCCTCAACGCCTGTTTGGATGCCCTACAAGGCATGTCGTCTCCTCCGCCTCTGCCTACGGCAGACCACCCTTCAGCAAGCCGGATGGACTCAGCCGCTCCTCCAGGTGCGGGCTATCCCACCTACGCACGTACTATTTGGATGGACTTTACCATCTACGAGGGCCGCGAAGACCCTCTTTCGTGGTTTACGCATTGCGATATTTTTTTCGCAAACCACTGCACACCAGATGAAGAACGCGTCGGCATCGCTTCCTTCCATTTACTCAGTCCAACACAATTATGGTTCCCTCAACTTCTGCGGGAACATCCCAACATTTCCTGGGCAGATTTCAGCACAGCCTGCACCCTTCGGTTCAGTCTGGCTTTACAGGGCAACCCACTCGGCGATCTTGTGAACCTCAAACAGGACGGTTCCATCAACACCTACCAGGAAAAATTTCAGATTCTTCTGTCTCGGGCGACGTCCGTCTTACCGGAGCAACAGGTTCCTCTCTTCACTGTCGGCCTCCACGAGCGCTTACGTTGGGATGTGGAATTCCTCCTGCCACCTAATCTCAACACGGCTATGAGCCTCGCTGGGGCTTGTGAACAACACCTGCTTTTAGACTGTTCGCCTTTGCGACGTCGAGGCTCTCCGGGAGCTTACTCTCTCGCCAGCCTGCCTGACACGGCTCCATTCCAGGACGCTCCTCCGCATCCTACTGTTAGCCTCTGTTTGTCCCACACTGAGATGGTCGAACGTCGCAAGAAGGGTCTATGCTACAATTGTGATGATCCTTTCACACTGAGACACAGATGCAAACACCTATTTTGGCTGGAAGTCGATGACCCACCCCAAGATGACACAACAGGTGAAGCGGATGCCCCAATGCCTTTCGATCCAGCTTGAGGACAAACTATCTTCGAACGGGGGAGGTGATGTTATGTGGCGTATTCGCGTCGTTTATCTTTAATTTCTGCATATTTACTTTTAGCGTATTTGACCTATTGTCGTAAACCTAAATGGGGGGCACATTTTGGAACCTATTTATGTGTATGTTTTGGACATTTTGGTTTAGACAGGAAATTAGATGAAAAACACTTTCTCTCTCTTATTCCCCTCTTCCCCTCTCTCTCTCTAAACCCCACGGTTCTTTTCCCCGTGTTGCCCTAGCCGAAACCCCGCACGGCTTCCGTTGACAGCAGAACCTCCTGATCGACGCAGCGCTGCCCTCCTCCACCATCGCTCCTCCGTCGGTGACACGATCTAAGGGCAAGGGGCATAACAGCTTGTTAGAGTTGTAGAAAGTTTATACTTACGATAATGGAGTGGATATGACATGCTCACAAAAGATCTTGCCGACAGTGAAATTTGAGTGCTACAAAAGATTGTCAGAATGCAGATATTCTCTTCCTAGTCAGGAAGGGGGAGAACTGTTAGGGATGAGGTTCCAGGCTCACCGTAGAACGTCGATAGAGTTGTCGGAGGATGGCGAAGGCGGGGATGATGGTGGAGGAAGATGTTGTGGAGCCCGAACTGTGGCTGCCTAAGTGGGGTGTGCTCGGAGAGAAAGCTACCACAATCTCATACAAGACAAGGAAATCGACTAAACTTTTGGATACCTTCTTATGACTCAAAGAGTCCTTTAAATGGGATTACATACAGCAAAACTTAAGCCTTTATCCCCCTATAGTGGGGTCGGCTATATGGATCCTTTTGTCGTCATTGTGCCCTATCTTTAGTCATAATCTCACTAATGCCTAAGTACATCATGCCTTTTCTTATAGTTTCATTTCAAGTCTTTATTGGTTTACCCCTCCTTCGTTTAACATGTAACGGTCCGGTCTACTGTGGGAGTGCTACAGGTCTGCAGACCAATGATCTCAACCCATCTCCACGGATCCGATTGCTCTCAGCCGCTAATTCCAATGACGGGTTGTTGAGGCCGGGTCTTGAACCCTTGACCTCCTAGATAAGGGATCTCTAAATTGGTCCTTATCACCAACTGAGCCAGTAGACGATAAGGACCAATTTAGAGCAAGCTTGTAAATCGCGGCCGACATGACCTACATGTCAGCCGACATGTTGATTTTGAGGGGGAAACGACACGTTATCCCCACATATGACTATTCTGACATTTTCCAATAATGCGGCCGACAGGTTGGCCCAATATTGGGGCTAATGTCCGCATAATATTGCAGATTTTTTTCTAATTTGTTCAAAAAATTTATAATTTTTTTATACACTGAATTCATCAAAAGGTTCTGGCAAGATATCTAGTACTTCTTACATAGTAGGTAGAGATCCATGTTGGACATTTGGTGAGAAGATGACTCCAAATGACACCGATTAAATACGATTAAACACTTGTTAGTATTTAATTTTCTCATATGAATTTTAGTTTACGCTTAATTAGATAAAATAATTATCATCTAATTAATAGATGAAACTATTATGAAATATTACAATCCGAAATTTTGAAATATCCCAGATACATCCCCAGCAATCCGACATAAAAAACCAAAACCGACAAGAACCTGACATCTGACATCTGCAACCTTAATTTAGAGATCTCTTATCTAGGAGGTGAGGGGTTCAAGCCCCGCCCTCAACAACTCGTCATTGGAATTAGCGGCTGAGGCCAATCAGATCTGTGGAGATGGGTTGAGATCACAGGTCTGCAAACCTGTAGCGCACCCACAGTAGATCAGGGTGTTACATAACATACCTAGTGACTAAACTCTTATAACGCCTAACAGGTACCTCTAATGGTCTCCTTTGTACGTGCTCAAACCATCTTAGTCGAGCTTCTTGCATCTTCTCTGCAATTGGTTCCACTCATGTCTTATCCCTGATACATACATTTCTAATTTTTTTCAGTCTTATGTGTTCATACATCCACCTAAGCATTCTCATCTCCGCAACTCTCATTTTTTGCGCATGTACACGATTCACTGCCCAACACTCAGAACCATAGAGCATAGTTGGTCTAATAGTAGTACGATAAAACTTACCTTTAAATTTTAATGGTACTTTACGATCACAAAAGATCTCTGATGTGTCTCTCCGCTTCAACCAACCTACTTAGATTCTATGTATCCCATCTTTATTAATGTCTTCATCTTTTTGAACTATCGATCCGAGATATTTAAAGCACTCACTGCGTGAAATATCTTGATCACCCAACTTAATAACGAAGTCATCCGTCCATCTTGCACTGCTAAATTTAAGCTCAATATACTTCATTTTTGCCCTGCTCAACCAAAAACAATTCTTTTCTAAAGTGTCTCGCCAAGATTCAAGTTTTGTGTTTACACCCTCGCGTATCTCATCGACCAAAAAGATACCATCCGCAAACAATAAACACCAAGGTAATGCTTGTTGGATATGTTCGGTGGGCTCATCTAAGATAAGGGTAAAGAGATAAGGGCTTAAAGCTAAACCTTGATGTAAACCAATAGTGATAAGAAATTCTTGTGTTAATCCTCCGGATGTCCTGACCCTCATCATTGAATTTGTGTACATATCTTTGATTATGTCAATGTATGATGCATTTACACCCTTCTTTTCTAAGACTCTCCATAAGTCTCTCTTAGAACTCTATATGTAAAACAATCGAGGAGGAGAAGAAGGAGAACGACATACCTCTGATTTCTGCTTAGCCCTAGCAATAGACGCCATTTGAATATATATATTCCAATCTTTTTACAGTGATAGATTTTGTAAGTATGCCTGTCAATTGATCACTTGAGCAAATGTATCCGAATTCAATAACTAGCTCGAGGTTTGCATTTCTGATAAAATGATAATCCACTTCAATGTGTTTAGTTCTCTCATGAAAATGGGATTATTCCGAAGGAAAAGAGCAGATTGATTATCACATAACAACTTGGAGGGGCTCTTAGCATGATAATTAATTTCTCTTAAAAAATGATGAAGCCCCACAATTTCTGCAGCAGTGCTTATCATAGAGCGGTACTCAGCTTCACAACTTGACCTGGCCACAACACCTTTTTTCTTACTCCAAGTAATTAGATTACCTCCCACAAGTATAGCATAACTAGAAGTAGACCTTCTATCAAAAGGAGAGTCAGACCAATTAGCATCACCAAAGGCTTCTACATGAGTGCCCATGACTGGTACAAAACTCCCTTTCCTGAACCCTTTTTCGGATATTTAACAATTCTTAATGCACCTTCCCAATGAAGGATCCTGGGATCTGTCATAAACTGACTAACCACACTAACAGGAAAAACAACATCAAGACGAGTCATGGTTAAGCAATTCAATTTTCCAACAAGTATCTAATACTTCTCGGATTCAGGAATAGGAGTACCTTCTTGTGGCATAAGCTTCTCACCATGGAGCATAGGGGATTCACAATTGTTTTCCTTGGACATCCCAGTATCCTGCAATAAATTGAGAGTATATTTCCTTTGCGACAGAAAAATGACATTCTCGTGCTTAGAAACTTCAATGCCATGGAAGTACCCCAGTAGTCCAAGATCTTTGGCTCGGAACTACTCGTGGAGGAACACTTTCAACTTAGAAATGTCAATCGTATTATTACAAGTAATCATGATATCATCTACGAAAACAATCATATATATGCAGTCATCGGCAGTGGTCTGGTAAAAGACGAAGTTATCCTTGATGTTATGTTTCATGTCAAACCCTTAAACCACAACCACAGTAAATCTGCCAAACCAAGCATGGGGTGATTGTTTAAGACCATATAAAGAGCAATGTAATCTACAAACCTTATGAGTCTCCCCCTGAGCAATAAACCCTGATGGTTGCTCCATATAAACCTAATCATTTAAATACCCATTTAGAAATGCATTTTTCACGTCAAGTTGATGTAACTCTCATTTGTTCGAAGCAGCTAGAGATATAAATAAACGAACGGAAGTCATTTTAGCTGCTGGGGAGAACGTCTCAAAATAATCAATCTCATATTGTTGGGCATATTTCTTAGCAACAAAGTGAGCCTTTAAGCGAGCAAGAGACCCATTCGGGTTGATCTTAGGTGAGAATATCTACTTACACCCAATAGTTCTCTTATTCTTGGGCAAGGGAACCATCTCCCAAGTACCATTTTGAACAAGAGCTTGCATCTCCTCAATCATAGCAGTACGCCAACCAGGATGAACCAAGGCATCCACGATAGACTTGAGAACTTGCGTGGTATTCAAAGTGGCCATTAGAGGCGTAGTTTGAACAGATAAGCCTTTATATGACTCGATGTAAACCGGCCTATTCCGGCAATTCTGAACACCTTTTTGAAGGGCAATGGGTTCATCATTAACTAGACATTCATTATCAGGTGAGTCCCCAATATCATCCACATATGATGAAGAATCCAGCCGGGTACCCACTTGAGGATACAATGAGCCATTAGAAGATGTATTGGTAGAAGATTATTGAGTGAGAGGAGCCGCATCTTGAGGAGTTGCATTAGGGGGATAAGCAGGAGGCCACATTTCTAGTACATGAGTTTCAATTGTATGTTGCGGAGTAACATCATTAGAGACATAAGGCGCCGATTCTTGAAAGCCGACGTTAATGAATATCATAAGGGGTTGTGGATGTGGCATAGTGGGCAACAGGAGGTGTGGCTTCAATCACGTAAACTCCTCCTTCAACCGTCTCATTACTAATAGCCTTCCTCGTTAAAAGATTCTGAAAAATACAACCATCAGGAAAAAAAGAGACCGAACATTTTAATTTCTTTGTAATTTGACTTACAAATATCAAATTGAAAGATGAATCTGGAACATAAAGAACATATGATAATTTTAAGGCTGTAGAAAGGTGGGAGGTCCCACGTCCCTTCACACTTGGAGCCATCAGCCACAGTGATAGCACTGACAGATGATAAAGAAGAAAGGTTTCAAGATTACTTGTTGACCCAGTAATGTGATCTGAATCCCTAGAATCAACAATCCGCTTCCCGTGGGACATAGAGATGCAAGCAGTGTGGTTACATATCTGAGTATATGTAGCCATAAGGTTCTGACATTCAATTTGAAATTGAGTATATATTTGAAACTCCTCATCACTCATCTCAATCATCCTTTTCTCAAGGGTATGAGAGAGATTTATTCTCTGGAGAAGACAAAATTGTGTTAGCAACTTTGTTGTCATTGGGATGATACTCATGCAGCTTGTAACAATTATGCATTAAATGTCCAGTGATCCCACAATAATGACACACACGCTGATCTTTATTACCCCGAGCTCCTTTCCTACCACGAGGAGCACGGACACCACGATTACCACGTCCACTAATCCTAGATGAGGAGAATAAAGAAAACTTATCATTAACATCTTATTGAGTTGTTGAGTGAGATCCAATAGTGACACTGCTCAGACGATTGTACACTTTTGGAATAGATGCAGACATTTTCTCAGATAAGATTTGATTATTGATAGATTCCGGGCTAGGATGGAGGACAAATAAGAAGCATATAACACCAAGTTGTTCTCTTTGAGCAATCATTTCAAGAGGGGAAGTGGGAATCGGCCACAAGACATCAAGTTCATCAAATAAGGATTGGAACTCGGTATAAAATTCCTAGATAAATCGCTCCTCTTGATTTAATTGGAACAGCTTCTTCAACAGATCACATATTCGTGATTTATTATTAGTATTTGAATACATAAAATTTAATCGGTCTCACATATCCTTGATTGTAGAGCAAGTATGACTTTGACTTTCCGATCCATAAAATTAAGAAGAAGACCAAAGATACGCGACGGTACCCAGCCGGCGGCGGCAGGCTTCACCCGCCCCCGACGGGGGAGGCCCCCCGTGCAGTGCTCGACAGTACCCGGGGTGTGGCAGCGGGCTTCGCCCGCCCCCGGCAGTTCAATTAAAGAGACTATAAAAAATTAATACAAAAATAAATATTATAATAATTAATAAAAAAAATTAAAAAACAAAACTTTATATAAAAGCCGGCGGATGAACAGTGGCTTGCGCCACTGTTCACCCGACTGCTTTTAAATAATCAGTTGTCTGAAATATAATATTTAATATTAATTGAATATTAAACGTCACTATTCATTCGCACTGTTCACCTGTGCTTTAGTCCCACATTGTTGGTGTAGGAGACTTTTAAGGGTTTAAAAGGATTTTGCAGGATTCATTGTTTGAAATTAGGCGGGCCGGTGGGAGACTACCGGGCTGCCGGGCTACGCATAGTTTGTTGGACTATACCGGGCGGGCTGATAACGGGCTTTTAGCGGGCGGGCTGTGGCTAACCCGATTTTGAAGTATTTTATGGTTATATAGGGGCAAAGTTATAATTTTACATAGCTTTAGTACACCTCTAGTAGGTTTAGGAGCCCTACAAAAAAGTGGAGAGAGTGGGTGTGTTTAGTCAGACGGCTGCTGAATAATGCATTCGGATCGGATGGCCGAAATCACTCCAGTGAATTTAAAATTCATGCATTTTATATTTCCTTTATAGTGATTTATATATATATATGGTGTTGTTATGTGCACACCAACTTCCGCTTTGTGCACACCCAGATTAAAAAAAAACCCTCAACATTTTTTCCCAAACACACCCATCCTCCTCTTATGCGCACTCCTGAAATCCCGCCTGCTCTGATTCACGAACCTCCCATGCTAGGGTTTTCGGCTTCGTCCAACGGTGAGCACTCCGGCGTTTACTCCGGCGTTTCCTTCCGGCAAGCACTCCGGTGTTTCCTCCGGTGAGCACTCCGGCGAATCCTCCCAAGGCACTCGCATAATTTGCAGTGAGAACAGGTGGTTTTCCGGCGATTTCGCTCGCATCTGTCGACGTTCTTGCATCCCTTCACTTGGAGTCTTCTTCCTTTGCAAATAAACTTAGGTATATTTTGTCCAACTATGTTCCTTTGTTTGCATCTGTAGATGTTTGGTATGAATGTGTTGTTTTTTTATTATTATTTTGTGAATCAGGGGTTCATAACTTGTGATACTAATGAGTTCTGATTTAGCAATGATCGTGAGTGACGGTTCTGAAAAGTCTGCATTCATAGATGTTGGGCATGAATTCATTACCGATATTGTTTTTCCAAGTAAAGAGAAGTTGCTTGAGTGGGCTCATAAGGTTGCAAGAAGAATTGATTTTATTGTAACAATTCAGCGGACCGATAAAATAACCGCTCGTGCGAGACCTAAAATAATGCTTGGTTGCGATAGAGTTGGGTGGTTTCGAGAGAATCAGCGCAATAGAGGTGTTGTTAATTCTCCAGATTTCCATGACCGCCTAAATTTCATGATATCAACATAATGATTTAAATTTTATGTTTTTAATTGTAGAAGGGAAGAAGATTATTATTATCAAAATAATTAAATTTCATCTATTTTATTTTGATGTTCACTTAATAGTTTGGTGTGCACATAAAATTTAATGGTGCACATAATATTGATGTGCACAAAACGGAAGTTGGTGTGCACATAACAGCACCCTATATATATGCAGGAGTCGAACCGGACTATTGAGCTGAACCCGAAATAATTTAAGAATCTAACACTATCATAAGCCTCCTCAAGATCGACAAACAACATATGCAAATCTTGTTTTCTTTCTCGATAGTTGTCAATAAGTTTCCTCAAGATATGTATAGCTTCCATGATCAACCTCCCTGACATGAATCCAAATTAATTCTCCAAGATGTTAGTCTCACGTCTTACTCTTCTTTTTATTACTCGTTCTCATAGTTTCATGGCATGACTCATAAATTTAATTTTTCTGCAATCAACACAATTTTGTATATCTTTTTTATTCTTATATAAAGGTATCAAGATACTTTTTCTTCATCGGTCTGACATCCTATTTGACTTCAGTATCTTATTGAAGAAACATGTATGTCACAAAATTCTTTCTTTCCTTACACATTACTATGCATCGATGGGTATATCGTCTGACTCAACCGCCTTTCCATTTTTCATCTTCTTTGAAGCATCACGTATCTCCAATACTTAAATTTTATGACAAAACGTCATGTTTTTATACTCATTCGATTTACTTAACTCTTTCAAGTTTACTTCATTGTCTTTGTTTTATTATAGAGTTATAAAAATATTTTGTTCATCGATCTTTAATAGCCGCATTATCTGTCAAAATTGTATTTGATTCATCTTTTATGCATTCAATTTGCCTTAAATCTCTTGTCTTCTTCTTTCTAGCTCGAGCAATTTTGTATATGTCGCATTCTCCACCTTTGGTATCTAATCGCATATAAAATTCTTCATAAGTTTAACTTCTTGTTTTATTTGCTGCATGTTCAGCGTCTTTCTCGACAACTTTATACCTTATGAAGATTCCATCATTCCTACAGTGTTTTATAGTTGACCTTCTTTACCATCACTTAATCTTGCACTTCCTCTTTTTGCCACCAAGATTTTTTATTTTGATGTACACAACCTTTTGATTCTTCAAGTGCATTATTTTCACATATCATTAAATGTGAAGACATAATCTCATGAAACACTAAGATCAACATAAGGATCATTAACTAATTGTTTCATAACTGTTGTCTTGAAAACAACCTGTTTTTTCATTTTCAAGTTCCACCACCGAATTTTTGGCAAATTTTTTGTCCATAACTTAAATTTATTATATTTAATTTGCATGTCCAACATGACTAACCTATGTTGTAATGTCAAACTTTCTCATGATATAACTTTGCAATCCTTACAAATCATTTTATTCATTTTGCGAGTCAAATAAAAATTAACTTGTGACTTATTTGGTCCGCCTTTAAACGTAATTAAATGTTATTCTTTCTTTCATAAAAAGTGTATTATCACAATTACCTTATGTGTTATAACAAAGTCTAAAATGATTCTTTTTTTTCTTCATACTCAAATCCTTCATAAATGACTGTATAATCTATATTTTCATTCCTTATATGTCTATTTAAGTTTTCTCCTATGAAAATTCTCTCTATAGAACTTTTCTTACTAAATCATCTAAGTTTCCCAAAATTACATTGTAATTGCTTCACTTAATCATACTAATGACACATAAGCACTAATCATATTAATAGTTTTTTTTTCTTATGATTAATTTAAGAGCTAAAATTTTATCACATTTTTACTTACCCAACAACTTCATCATTCAAAGTAGTATCCACAATAATATCAACTTCATTGTTTAATTTTTTATGTATCATAATTTAAAATCTGAATTGTCTAAAAATTTAGCTTTCTCGCAAACTCATCTAGTATCATGCATGTATAAGATATTTACTCTTCTCATAATCATCGTATTCATTGCTTCCATCGATTTTCCTATTAATTTACCTATATTTCAACTTCCAAACCTAAGTTGGCCACAAATTCTTTGATATACTTTCCTAGGATGTATAATATGTGAGGACCTTTATCTATTTAAAATTATACCCAAGTCTTCTTTGAGGTGCAGCGGGCCTTGCCAAGACGCCGCACACGGACCATACGACGAGATCTCTTGCATATTTAACACTACATCCAAGTCCTAGAGATGTAGTGGTCCTTGTCAAGACGCCGCATTCAGACAATACAATGTGTTTCTTATGGGGAACAAGCTAGCTTTTGCATAATTTCTCAAATGATCAATATTCAAAAGAGTGATTAAATTTTATGTTGTCCGTCTACCTAACACAACCCTCGCAATTTTTCATCCGGGTTTCGGACTGAGATAGGTCGGTTTTTTAAATAAGATTACACAAGGGCATAAAAATAAATAGGGCTGTAACGGTTTGGTTTGGTTCGGCTTTTTGATCAAAAACCGCTTACCGAACCACCCACATGTGGTTCCAAAAATCTGAAACCGAACTGAACCGTGAATATCATTGGAACTGAACTGAACCGTTAGGTTGGGTTTAGTTCGGTTTGAGTGGTTCAATACTTAAAAGAAAAGAAATTTGTTACTAAGATCTGACAAGAGCAATACTAGCATTGATGAGAATATTAATGTCAGACCAAGACATTATTGAAGTTATCGTCATAATGAAAAAAATCACCAACTGATTTTCTATCCAGACATATGTATAGACCTTGCGTGGCTAATCAAGGATAGTTTCTCCCTTTAATCCTACTATAGAAAAAAGTGACACTGAATCATAAATCTATCATACAATGAAAAATGTTAATGTTAAAAATAAATGAAAAAATTTAATGTTAAAAATAGTTGTGTTGTCAAGGCTTAATTAATACATTATACTCAATATAAAACAGTAAAAGTTAATAATTATATTATTTATTTTTAATAAATTAGGCTTATAGCTTATAAAATAAAGTATCTCTAATAAAATAAAATATAATTAAAGCTAATATGATTTTGTTTGATTTGACTCGGTTCGGTTTGACTCGTTTCGGTTTGTCACTCCGAACTGTGAATCGAACCGAACCACACGATTTTTCAAAAATTGGAACCGTGACCGAACCGTGGGCTACTAAAATTGAACCAAACTGTGCGGATTGGTTTGGTTCTGTTCGGTTAGGCGGTTCGGTTAGTTCTGGCTTACAACCCGAAAAATAAATAAATCATACGCTTGAAATTACATAAAAAGAACTATAAAAGATGTGAAATTAATAAAAACATAAAAAACGATAGATAACGAAACGAGATTGGGGCCATAACATTGCATCCTTCCTTGAAATCGAGCTTCCCTCAAGCTTGAGTTTGGCCAGGTCGGTGTGATCTTTGGTTCCTTAACTTCATAGATGACACTACTACGACACTTCCAGAGGGGCGCAGAGAAGTGGGGTGGTTTGATAGCCGCATAATAATGATTGTCTGGTGGCTGTGGATAATCAAGGAGGGCCAATAATCATGTGAAATGGGGATTACAGTGGTCAGAGGTTGTGGAGCCAGTAGGGTGGTACTCGCAAATGGAGTGGGGCTCAGAGCCAACAGAGATTGTGACTATAGAAGAGGTTATTGGATGGAGGTGGCTATCAGAACGAATGGCACGGGGCTCAAAGCCAACGAGATCTACGACGTAGCAAGAAACAACTAGGTTTGGAGGAGGCTCACGGGAGTCAGTGGTGGCATGGGTTGCGGGGGAACAATCATCGAGTTTGATGGTTGTGCAAAGATTGGATGACGAGAGAGCAGATTCCTAACAGTTGATGAGTTGACGAGTGTGGCAAGGGCGACCTGGTGTTGGGCTTGCACTTCTTGATGTTAGCCTTCAACGACGGTAAGCAACGCAAGAAGAATGCACATCTGATCTTGAAGTTTAATCAGATTGGCGGAGAAATTATTCATGTTGTTAATAAATTGAAATAATCATGTTTTAAAGATATTAATAGCTAATTAATCAATTATAGTTGTGAGGTAGGAAGCCGCGGGTTAATTAACAGCACAGGGCATAAACAGGAGCACACACGCTTAAAGGAGGGGGCAAGACTTTGGGGAGGCTTAACGAAAGAACACTGGTAGCAGGCAGGTGAACAATGCATATGGCTAGAGGTCGGCACTAGAATTGAAAATAAGATGAGTCTTGTTCGCTTGCATGGGGCTCGAAGGCGAAAATATGCGACAAAATCAGTGTGGTGAATCAGACACTGGGAACGACGACGACACTGATGTTGGATATAGCGACGAAATTAGCGCGGTTTGTTCTCATGTAAATACGGCTGAGAGATTGTAGGCACGTGTGCAGTTCAATCTCATAGATCTCGTCGATTATGAAGACGAAGTTGCTGCCACAGATCAGTGATGAAAGAGTTGTCGTTGATGAAGAGGGAGTTGCTGCAATCGACAGAATGTTTGCAGGGACCTGAAAGATGCCGACAACACATGCACCCCTTTACGCGTGCATGAACCTTGAAGGTATTTCCGACTGAAAGTGCCGTAGAAAAGGCTTGCAGCTGTTGAGGGGAAGGTCAAAGCTGGCAGACTGGGGAAGGATGTTGCGACAGTGGTGGAGAGAGATGCTCTGATACCAAGTTGTTGCAGGCTCACCATAGAACGTCAATAGAGTTATCGGAGGATGGTCGGAGGGGGCAATAAGGTGGGGGATATTTTTGAGCTGAAACTGCGACTGCCTAAGCGGGATGTGCTCAGAGAGAGAGAGAGAGCTACCACAATTTCATAAAAGACAAGGAAAGAGACTAACCTTCTTGATACATTCTCATGACGCAAGGGGTACTTCAAATAAGATTACATAAAAACATAAAAGTAAATAAGTCCTACACTTGGATTTACATAAAAGGACTTTCATAAAACGAACTATA
The DNA here is from genome assembly GCA_039583875.1 of Platanthera guangdongensis. Classification (NCBI taxonomy): domain Eukaryota; kingdom Viridiplantae; phylum Streptophyta; class Magnoliopsida; order Asparagales; family Orchidaceae; genus Platanthera; species Platanthera guangdongensis. The sequence continues at coordinate 258,821,997 of CM077150.1, forward strand.
AAAAATGTGACACTAATACAAATATAAAATAGTGACAGATAACGAAATGGGATCGGGACCATAACATTCCCCCACTAAGTGAACCCCTCAAGTAAATCAAGTGCAATTGATTCCATCCTTCCTACGTGCAAAGGTTGGAAAAGGAGAAACCTCGGCTTTCCAAAATCTCTTGTGCTTAATAATCTATGGTTGGTGAACTAATAGTATCCATTTCCTTTGAAAGTATGGTAATATATAAAGTCCGGGTAATTGAATAAATGGAAGAGATTTTCTTTGAAACAGTGTCAATATTAGAAGTCCTTGGTAAGTGAATTGTCTATTTAACAAGGAGAGTTGCATATCATTCCTAAACTCTAACAACCTGCAATAATAAGAAACCTCAGAGTGGAGATTGGGATTTTGCCTGGCAAGGAAGAGCAAGACTTCGCGAGGAAGGCACCTTCGTAGAAGGAAGATGAAAAAGTTGAAGAAGAGCTAAGTTGTTTGAAGAGTTTGCTCTAAGAGACGGATGACAATTAGTCATTGGTTTCATTGCCCCTAGCTTAGTATATATTTATTTTCATTCTTCAATAAGTTGTGATGTCCATATTGGATTGGTGGCAAAGACACTGTAGAGTATTGATTGTGATCATCTCTATTTTTAGTAGAAGCTTTTGGGAGGAAATCCGATCGTCAAGTGATTTTCACCCAAATTGAGATTTTCACATAAAAATGTGTCATTTTGTGATTGTTCTATTGTTTTTATGTGCGCTGCTAACATTCATTGTCAGTGCTTAGATCGAATTCTCAAAGTTATCCCAGTCAAGGATTTGAAAACCCAATAAATTTAGCATTTAGTTCAGATTAACAACTGAAAAAGGTGCAAGTTGATAAATACGCAGGTACATTGTATGTTAAATATGCCATGAGTCCTTAACATTTTCCATTAACCTACTCAACCAATAAATTTGACAAGTGAGTTTGGTTGCTCAGAAACCGATTATGAGCATGGCGCTTTAAGAACTCTAATGGGTAAGAAATTAAATGGTATCTAGTAAGCTTAAGATTGTGTTATTGATGCAAGTATCACCGCATCCAGGGACGTTATTTTTTTTCTTATTATTTTTCTGTTATTGTTATTTCCCGCGCACCAATGTTGTTTTATATTTCAGCCAGTGTTGTGGATATCGGCCGACATGTCCGACATGTCGGCCGACATGAAGGTTTGGGAGCAAAAACGACACAAAACCGGCACAATTTCGTTTTGTGGCGTTTTAAAAATAGCGGTCCGACATGTCGGTTAAAACCGACATGTCGACACCAAATAACGCCCGATATCGGGCGTTATTTTACCTTTTTTATTTATTTAAAAAATTATTTTATAAATTCTTATTTCTTAATAATAAAATGACCCTGCTCATTTCACAAGACCCCGCTCCTTTCACTTCATCCCGCTCTGCCCTAGCTCTCCCCGTCGCTCTGCCCTAGCTCTCCCCGTCGCTCCTGCCCTAGCTCTCCCACGCGCGTCGGCGACACTGTCTCTCTGGTTATTTCTTCTTCATGCTCGTTGGTGCTCTCTGGTTCTCTGATTCTCCGGTGCTCTCTAGCTCGTTGGTGTTCTCCCTCTCTCGTGCACTGTCGGCACTCTCTCTCTGGCTCTTTCTTCTCCGTGCTCGCTGGTGCTCTCTGGTTCTCTGGTTATCTGGTGCTCTCTAGCTCGCTGGCGCTCTCCCTCTCTCGCACGCTGTCGGCACTTTATTTCTCTGGTTCTTTCTTCACCTTGCTCGCTGGTGCTCTCTGGTTTTCTGGTTCTCTGGTGCTCTCTAGCTCACTGGTCCTTTCCTCTCCCTGCTCGCTGGTGCTCTCTCGGCTGGTTCATTCTTCTCCCTACCTCCCCCACTCACTCTATCGCTCTGCATTTCATTTTTTTAGTGTTATAATATTACACCAAACATATTATCTAATATTAACTTTTTAATAAGAATGAATACGTTCTCATAGGAAAGGGGCAGGAAGAATGTTCTTAATAATTGAAGTGTTGTATGTTAAATGCTACATATAGATTTTAATATTTAAAAGTTTAATAGGTTGTAAAATAGGTAGTACTGTGATATGTATAAAAATTAAAAAATAATATTTAATTACATATATAATTAATTAAATATTAAAATCCGATATATGAAATATCCCCGATATATCCCCCGATATATAAAAAACCGACATGAAAACCCAAACCGACGTGTCCCCGACATCCGACATCTGCAACATTGATTTCAGCTCATCGGTTTGACCACCATATGAGACCCTGAATAAATAGTCTGAATATTTTATTAGTAGGACATAAGAGGCGGGCCTAAATTATTTTAAAAGGCGCATAAATTTAAATTCAAAATGTCCATAGAGAGTTAAGACAAGATTTAGGAAGTATTACTAGGCAAGAAATGATTTTGAATCTAATGAGCAAATGGAATGATTGGAAAAACCTCATTGCCTTCTATTTGGAACAATTTTTGGAAGTAATTATTAGCAAGAGATAACCACCCAAGCTAATTATTTAAAGCAATCTCCACGAAGAATAGGACAACCTAGTAAATCAGAGGAACAAAAAAAATTCGTTCCCTATGAAATATCGGCACAGTGCCCCGTTGCCTAGCTTCCCCTGCGGCCTACCTGACGAGCCATTCAGCCTCCAGCGCTTCCTCCAGACGCCTCCAGTGACTCCTTCAAATGCCTCCAACGTTTTCTCCAACAGCTACGCCGTCACCGATCCGTTACAGAGTCGATGACCTCCTTTCAGCCGGCTGCCCAAAGCCCCGACGTCGTCGACCTCGCCTCTCACTCTGACGTCCATCTGAAGCCCACTCTATTAGTTGGCGTCGACCTCAGCCATCCCCTCCCGTCAGCAAACAGTCTCCCCACTGCCGCACCTGTCCGTTGTTGTTAAGTTTATGGGTACAGACACTGGATCGGATTTTTGAATCCTGCTGATGTATCCTACTCGTATCTTTGCTACTACATTGGCATTAAATCTATGCAACTTGGTTAAATAATTGTGGCTTGCCTCCGAACGTTCATACTGCTTTCATTGTCATTAATTCATAAATTATTGTTATAAATTTGCGTGTCGATGTACGAATCTCGCCACAATTCAACTTATATAACACTTAAGAATTCTCTCTCGAACAATACATATCGGCTATTGCAATGTTCAGACGTTGAGAGCAATTTCGCGCGCTAAAACTCGATTTGACCCATTCGGCCTACTTTCAAAATTAAAATCAGTTGCATACAAATATCCAAATTTCAAAATCCTAATTACAGTTTACTGTCAACTATGTGCTCGTCGGAGTGGTGGCCTGAGGCGGAGGAGATACTTTGGCGTTGGAACTGCGGCTACCTAGACAAGGCGTGCTCGAGAGGAAAGAGCCACCAATATGTCACACAAGACAAGAGAAGACAATACTTTTGGATATTAACAACGTCTGAACACGAATCTCAATCATCAACGTCTGACACCAATCAAATACTAACGTCTGAACTAAAATTTATATGAAAAAATTAAACTACTAACAAGTGTTTAATCATATTTGATTGATGTCATTTAGAGTCACTTTTTCACCAAATGCAACATGGATCTCGATCTACTATGGAAGAAATGCTAGGAATCTTGCTAGAACTTTCTGATTAATTCATTCTATACAAAAAATAATAATAATTTTTTTGTACAAATAAAAAAAATCCACAATATTGGGCCGTCATTAGCCATAATATTGGGTTGACATGTCCGACATGTCAGCCACAATACTGGAAAATGCCATATTTGTCAAATATGGCGAAAATGTGTTGATTCCCCGTCAAAATTGACATGTCGACATATCGATCGCAATCTACAAGCTTGGGCAGGAAGCCCTAGGGCACCAAAAGTGGAAGGGAACTATGCTTGAAGAAATGATGGCTCTTGAAAAAATCACAAATGGGATCTAGTTCATCTTCCTCAAGGGGAGATTGTTGTTGGGTATAAGTGGGTCTTCTCTTTGAAGCAAAACTCTCGGGAACTTGTAGAAGGTTACAAAGCTAGATTAGTGGCCAGAGACTATACTCAAATTGTTGGGATTGATTATTAGGAAATCTTTGCTCCGGTTTCCATTAGAATTTTGCTCTCATAAGCGGCATGTAAAGGGTGGAATCTCAGCCAGTTAGACGTGAAGAATGTCTTCATCCACAGGGATTTAGAAGAAGAGGTGTAAATGTCTCTACCTCCAGGTCTTGTCATTGAGAGATTTGAGGGGAATGTTTGCAGGCTGAAGAAGACTCTATATATCCTAAAACAATCTCATATGGCCTAGTTTAGAAGGTTCCATAGATCCATAGAGATATTTGATTCCACTCAGAGTAATGCATATCACATCTTGTTTATAAAGCACAGGCAAGGAAGGGTGACCGCTCTTATTTTCTATATGGACGGCATTGTTATAACTAGAGATGACATGAAGAAGATCCAAACTTTGGAGACAAGATTGACAAGCGAATTTGAGGTAAATGATCTTGGGAATTGTAAGTACTTCCTTGGAATTAAAGTTGTCAGATCCAAGCACAGGATCTTTATCTCGCAGAAGAAATACATCCTTGACTTGCTCGAGACATCAAGGATGAGTGGATGTACACCTACTGACACTCCAATTGAAGCCAATCATAAATTGGGGAGAGATAATGGAGAAGTTGTTGCTGACATCACTGGTTTTCAACAGCTAATAGGGAGGCTTATCTACTTATCTCATATCCGTCCAGATATCGCTTATGTTGTTGGGGTTGTCAGTCAATACATGCATTCTCCTAGGCCCCGTCACTTGGATGTCGCCCGCCAAATATTACGATATCTCAAATCTTCTCCAGGGCGAGGTATCTTGTTCACCCAAAGTAAAGAGTTAACCATTGAGGTTTTCACAGATGTTGATTGGGCGGGATTAGTTGATGATCGATGATCCACTTCTGGATATTGCTCCCCGATTAGAGATAATCTAGTAACCTGAAAAAGCAAAAAAAAAACATGTGGTTGCCAATGGAGGGGAGTTTACTTCCAACTTGAGTGCAAGGAGAAAAGTGAAGAAAGTGAATCCTACAAAGAATTATATGTAGAATAGTGGGAAGCTTTTGAGTGGAATAGTTGGGGAAATGAAGCATGCCAAGTTAGAATAGTAAATAAAGAAAAAGGCTGACCTTCTCAAATAGGCCCATTATATCATTATTCACGTGTGTCTGTGATTTCAGGGGAGTAACCGCTTGTGCTATAGATAAGGAATCTTTAAATGGATCCTCACTTACTTTCACAGATTGCGTGAAATTCCCAACTGATTTAGTGGTAATATTTGTCTCTGCAGCTGCCAATAACAGATACAGTGAGCAGTATATCAAAATAAGCAGCGAACTATAACTACATTTAACCATTACTACACCAGAAGATTTCATTATCTACAAGTTAATTGACTGAGCATGGTATGACGATCAAAACACAAGAATAAAGAGAATATTGTAATGGCATAGTGCTTTAAAAATGGGAAAAATACAGTTAGATTACTATCTTACACTGGAATCCTGCCCATGAATTATCTTCAGTTGGTGATGAATCTGACTCATTTGTTATTGAACTGTCCATAGAAAGCAAATTAAATAGATCGGTAGCATAATCAACTTTTGGAGGTAGTGTAGGTTCAGCAGGTGGGACCGGTTGAGCTTTAACATGAGTTGAAGCAATATCAACTCCACGGAGAGCCGTCTCTACAGCTTGTGGAGTATCAGCCTTTGGCAGGACAGGTTCAGCATTTGATTCAGTGGAAACCTGCTTCAGTTTAAACAAGATTCAGGTTGTATCTCACTGATTAAGGTCCCGTTTGGGGAGGCGGACTGCACGTGGCGCGGATCCATGGATGCTGGACTGCAGCCGCAGTGCGGTTTCCGCGGTCAAAAATTGCGTGGAATCCACAACCTTCGACTGGTTTTTGTTTGCCCGCGGTAGGAGAAACGCCAAATTTCCGCCAGATCTGAATTGTGCACGATCCACCATCCCAAACAAAACTATCCTGAGTCTTTTAAAGTCAGATGGAGATGTGCAACTAAAATCAAGGATTAGAGACCCAAGACTATCTCAAGTTAAAGTTAACTTTAAATATAATATTCATTGCTGCTCAAAATAAATGAGTATTTAAAGTGCATAATGCTATGTGCCTCCTTTCATGGATTGTTGGAAAGCAGCGGGGTGGAGGTTACAAGGGGAGTTAACCCTAGAAATGGAGGAGGAGATGAGAGAAGATGAAACCCTAGAGGGTGGAGGAAGGAGAGAAGGGTTTAGGAAAGGAAGAGAAGCACAAGAAGGGAGACTTGAAGAAAGTTCTCATTCATTGATTGATTTCTAGCTACAAGACAATAAGGGCCTATTTAAAGGACCCCCGGGTGGCAAACCCGTAATTACATCAAGATGCATAAAATACATAAATACAAATATATAAGACTCGACTCAATACGCGTTAATAAAGACTTCATTCCTAATACAAACTCAATACAACATAATAAAAGACTCGATGCAATCATAATAATATAATAAGATAACTGACGGTAGACCTGTAATACAACTATTATTGAGCACGGCTAATTATTTATCCAACATGGAGAATCTAAACATACCAAAGCACAAAGTGCACCGAGATTATGTAATTCAAGATTTACAGTGCATCAAAATTGTAGAAATGAGTATAGTTAAAGATTCTCCACCAATATCATATCCCTTCTTTAATCATAGAAGATCTCCTCACTCTGCTTTAATTCATTCAGATGTATGTGGCCTATATCAAACACCAGACAGATCCCATAATAGATAGTGTGTATCCTTCAATGACAATTGCGCACATACCACTTGGGGTGACTTCAAGAAAACCCCAATGTGAAACTTTTCCAGGTTTAAAATTCTTGAACCACGTGATTGAGACATAATATGATACCAAAATAAAAATTCTCAATTAGTAATAATGAGGCCGCATATTTAGATAGGCATTATCAAAAGTTATTGGATGAAAAAAAGGATAACCAAATCTCGTGTTTTTCTACAACCCAAAAAGGGTATTGTTGAACAGAAACATCATCAACCAACTCAAGTGCCGGTCACTCTTCTCTATGAATGTTTCTAAAAGATTTTCAGGGATGATATGTTAACATGGATATTCAGTCTCATGATAGTGACAAAGTTGATCTCCATGCTATTTGATGCATGTTCATTGGCTACTCTTCATCTCAAAAAGGTATAGATACTTAAGCCATATTTCTCGTCAGGTAGTTGTTTCCATGAATGTCACCATATGGGAGAAATAATTTTCTTTAGCCCTTCTCAAACGGAGAAATGAATGAGATTCGAATCTCATTCCTATTACCATAGGAGGAATCTTTTTATAGCCCTTAATTTCACAAGGAGAAATAGAACGAGATTCAAAATTTCATTCCTATTACTATAGATGACCTCATGGTCTCCTTCACATACAACAGCCAACTTTCATCTAGAAACTATTTACCTAAAACTCAGAGGACCTACACTAGTGATCCCCGTGTTGTCATTTAACCAAACTCATTACTCATCTTGACAGACCACAGGCTTCAAACGATTCAGATCAGGAAAACTTACAAAGAGAATGGAATAAACAAGTTAGCAAACATTCTGCCTTGGGAACAAATGATGTAATTATCTCCACCTTTTTGATGACTTGCCCATTGCTTTACAAAAAGACATTACATCATTATACACAGCACTCTATATCCAAATATTTAACTTATGTTTCTTTATGTCCATCCTTCCATGCCTATGTTTCCACCTCTTCCAAACTATTCCGCATAAATGGCAGGATGTAGTTACCATACCTGAATGGAAGGAAGTTGTGACTGAAGAGATAAAGGCACGGAAGATGATTTATATGTAAAACTTGGTACCTGTAGAAGTTTTATTAATTAGTCCATGTAAAGGCCTATGTGAAGGCTCTCTGTTCTCATGTATAGATTAGTCTCACATCTTGTCTTGGAATTGAGTTTTTACTCCTTCACCCTATAAAAACAAATGTGTACATATACTTGTCTTGTTAGAAATATACATGAAGTAAAAAAAACTATATGCCTCAGATTCCAATTTTCTAAGTGGTAATAGAACTATTTGATTCATCTCGTAGCACTCTTGACGATTGAGCTCCTGCTCTTGACAATTGAGATTTTTTGTCACTTCTTCCCTTTCATTTCAGGTACTGGTAGCTTTTGCCTCAGCACTCGCAGCCTCTGTCACCGGTGCTCACCTGCTCAGCTTCCAACCAACTATCCAGCCCCGACTAGTCTTTTATAGGACAGCCAACATTGAGTGTGCTTGCAGATCCCTCGTAAAAATTCGCCGGCCCTCCTGGTTTCCATTTGCCTCTGCAAAAACTCATAGACCTACATTCCTGGCAGTACTCTCAGCACTTTAAAATCACTAGCATTTCTCCCTCCTGTAGTAACTCGTTGCTCCCTCTCCAGAACTCGTTGAATCAGGAGCTTGCATCAAATCTCATTGTTTCTTCCCCTGCTTCCGAGCTCGCCGCGAAACCGTTCAAAGCTCGCCCATGATTTCAGTTTTCAGAGGTCGCCGCTTCCTACCTCTTGTTGTGCCCGCTACCACCTATTCCCGTACACGTCGAACCCGCTGGAGTATTCGCAACATCCTACGCCCACTTCGTGCCGCTCGCACCAGCTTCCTACGTCAGAACTTGCTTCGTTCAAGCATCAGAACTTATTGCTCCAGCGCCCAAGCTTCACCACACATAGACACTCATCCTTCTACTCCCTCAGCTCGGAGCTCATTGTGTCGTGCTTCCATGAACTTGCCGCTCAGATGATGTATGTCCTCAATGTGCCTATTGCCTGAGCTCGCATCTTAAGCTCGCCTAATCCTTGTTTCACATTCAATGATCCTCCCCTATAGCGGTTTCCAACACCTCTCCTTAAGCTCTTCCTTATAACATGGGGACAAATGTTGCGTCCATCTCCTCTACTCTCCCAGCACTCGCTTCGGCTCCTATCTCTGAGGTCGGTGATGAATTGAACATCACAACAATTTCCCTCACTGAGAAGAAATAATTTGTTGAGTGGATCCAGTCAACGCGCCGAGTCCTCCAGACCAAAGTTCTTCATCATCTAACTTGCAACCCACCTGTTAAGCGTACCAAGCAATGGCTCTGAGATGATGACAGCATTCAGTCCTAGAATTTGAACTTCATGAAAAGTGGGCCCTATCGGATGGCTATGCACCATGAAACTGCCAAGTCCATGTGGGATGAAATGAAGTCCCTCTAATCTTGAAAAGATAGTCTTCACACTTGTTCGATCTCTTTAGGGGTTTTCAGAACTTCGAACCAGGTCTTGATGGTGACCTGAACTCATTCGTCACCCAATACAAGACTCTTGTCAAGGCTTGACTCAACACCAGCCTCCAACTTTGGATTTTGCCACACAACGGGCTCAGAATAAGTCTTTCAACATAACACTGATGATGGCACAATTACCATCTTAGTTACAAAGTATTTGTGCCAACATCTTATCTTCTCTCATTATTCCATCTCTCTTAGATGTGTGCTCCATGATTTTGAAGGTGACTCCGCCCACTGATACCTCAATGTCTCCCTCTCCTGCCTCTACTCCAATACTCTGCTTACACTCTCACTCCATCTACTAGGAACCATGGAGGGCGCCATGGGTATCAGGGTGATGGGCGTGATGGTCAGAATCACTCCAAGGGGCAAACAACTCGCCTATGTACCCATTGCGGCCAGACAAATCATACTGAGGCCACATGTTATAAGAAACATGAGTTCCCACCATAGCCTTCCAACTCTCAGCACCATGCTTCTCCAGTAATGGAAGCTCCTACCACATCCCGCTTCGACATTGACACCTTGCAAACGAAACTTTAGTATCTATGAGAGCTACTTATTGGGACCTCCGGCTGCACCACCTTTGTCTCCAACGAAGGCATATCATGTTTTTCCATAGTCCGTCCTAGATAGTGGACAATAGGGCCACGAATCATATTACTCTGTAAAAACCTTTTCGGTGCATGGACTCTGCTTTTCCTAAGTTTATCACTGTGGGCAATGGAGAAACCACCCAAGTCTGCGAATCTAGAGATGCTTCTCTTACTCCGTTTATCTCTTTTCGCTCGGTTCATATTGTTGCCTCATACTTTAACCTCATCTCTATCAATTGTTTTGCTAAAGATCATGACTGCTTCATCACTTTTTCCTCTTCTTCCTTTGTGGTGTAGGACTCTGCTTTTCCTAAGTTTATCACTGTGGGCAATGGAGAAACCACCCAAGTCTGCGAATCTAGAGATGCTTCTCTTACTCCGTTTCTCTTTTTGCTCGGTTCATATTGTTGCCTCATACTTTAACCTCATCTCTATCAATTGTTTTGCTAAAGATCATGACTGCTTCATCACTTTTTCCTCTTCTTCCTTTGTGGTGCAGGATCGACAGATGCAAAATATCATTGGTAGAGGACCGCCGTCAAATGGGATCTACACTCTGGACCTTCTCAACATGGTTCTCTCCTCTATCACTTTTGTTGACTGGCACCGGCATTTTGGTCAGGCTCCTCTTCCTATCATGCAAAAAGCACTTCCTGATTTTTCATTTTTTGAATTTACGTGTGAACGATATATTTACGGAAAATAACATCGCTCTACCTTCTCTCCTTAATGCAATAGGAGCTTTGATCCATTTGATTTAGTTCATTCAAACATTTGGGACCCGTATAAAACTGTTAGATTATTTAGATATCATTATTTTCTTGCATTTATTAATAATCATCCATGCATGACATTGTTATATTTGAAGAGCAATCGCTATGAATTAATGCGCGTATTTCGCTTCTTCACCGTTGAGATCTGTACTTAATTCTCGCGCTCAATTAAAATACTTTGCATCGATAATACATGAGAATATATGGGTAACAACTTCCAAAAAAAACTTACAATATGTTGGGTATTATCCATCAAACATCTTGTGCCTATATACCACAACAAAATGGTGTGGACTAGCTAAAGAACCGTCACTTCCTTGAAGTTGTCTGCTCCCTTATGTTTCAATTGTCAGTCTCTATGATTTATTGACACTTCGCAATCTCCACCGCATGCTTTTTAATTAATTGCATGGCCTCAACAATTCTCAGCTTTGTGATGTCATTCTTCAACCTCTTTCCTTCAACGCTTATATTCCTCTTGACTCCTCGTGTCTTCGGAAGTGTTTTTTTTGTCCAACATCTTAGCCATGCTGTGGAGAAACTAGCCTTACGCGTTGTCAAGTATATGTTTGTTGGATACTCTCGCACACAGAAGGGTCATGTGTGCAACTTTCCCGCTGACCGAAAAACCAATATCTTTGCCGATGTTACCTTCCTCGAGGATCAACTCTTCTACTACTCTCATCCTCTCCTACTCGTGATAACTTCTCACATGTCATCACGTGTCCTAATGTACCTCTCAACAACACACCTCACCTGCTTCCACTCCCCTATTTCCAACTTCACCACCTGCTCTTCCTCTCTATGTGTACACTCGTTCATGTCCTCAACTTCTAGGTCTGATGCCCTGAGACAGTTATCACTTACTGATGGCGCTCCACGGCAAGCTGATCCGACTACGCGCCCTAGGGTACAGTCCCTTCTACCGATCTTCCTCTTTCTCATTATGTCTCTCTTCATTACTAATCTCCAAAACTTCACAAGTTTGTCACTTCCTTGTCTTCTATTTCTACCTCATCTTCTGTGCATGAGACTCTTTAATACCCGGGGTGGTGGATTGTGATGGATGATGAAATATCTTCCAAGTGATCCAATCAAACCTGGAACCTTGTCCCCTTCCTCCTGGACAATTTTGTATGGGATGTAAATGGGTCTTTACAGTGAAGCATTGTTTGATGGGATAGTTGAGCGTCTCAAAGCTCGTCTTATGGCTCGCAGTTTCACTCGGCAATATGACATCGACTATAAAGAGATGTTCTCTCCTATTGCTAAGTTGAATGTCGTTCGAATCCCAATCTCCTTGGTCGTCCATCATCATTGCAATTGCATCAACTTGATATCAAGAATGCATTCCTTAATGATGATCTTGCAGAGACTATCTACATGCAGCAAGCTCCTGGTTATGAAACCACGAGGGAGTCTCTTGTTTTTCACCACAGGAAGTCCCTCTATGGCCTCAATCAATCACATCGAGCTTGGTTTGGCAAGTTCAGTCAGATCGTTCGAGATTTTGGCTTCATTCGAATACCGACAGACTTTTCCTTATTTACTCATCGCCGCCCAATAGGCATGATGCTACTTCTTGTATATGTAGATGATATTCTCATTACAGACGATGATCTGAAGGTCATATCAATGATCAAGAAGCACTTTGCCTCACACTTTAGACCAAAAATTTGGGTCACCTCCGATATTTCTTGGGTATTGAGGTAGATCGTCGACATGATGGGTAAGTCTTGTCTCAGCGAAAGTACTCTCTCGGCCTTCTTCACGATGTCGGTTGCTCAGGATGCAACCATGCTGACAGACCAATGGATGTTATTAGACTATGGTTTTATTTTTGGTTTTATTTTTGGTTTTATTTTTGGTGATTTGCTTGTATGTTGTCACTCACATATATAAGAGAGTGCTCCTTATTTCAATAATTCAATTTCATTTCCTCCGTTCAACATGGTATCAGAGCTAGGTTAACCCTAATCGCGCGCCCGCCGCCGAAGTCGATCATGTGACCCCATCCGCGTCGCGTCTTCCGTCTAGCCCTCCAGCCCACCGCTCTCTGCCTCCAGCCCGCCTCCAGCCCGTCCCTCTCCTGCCTCCAGCCCGTCCCTCTCCCGCCTCCAGCCCGCTTTTTTGCTCAGTTCTAGACGGCAGATCCCGTAAGGGGATATGCTCGTGAGGCCGATTCCGGTACTTCTGGCGTCTCCTTCTGTATGAGGGCATGACTTCCTCTGTTCCCTTCCTCGGCTTCCTTATCAGGATCATTTGTGTACTTCTCTTTCTAAGAGAAGTTTTTTGGGTTGTTTTCCCCTCTCTTACCGGTTGTGTCCCTTCCCGCAGTTTCTATTCTCGGGTTGCTATGGAAGGGAGTATTGAATCCCCAAATATGACCTCCAATGTGCGCGTTAAATCCTCACAAATGTCAGTATTGGTCTCCAACCGCGCTCTCCTTGACCACGGAACTCCTCAAATTACCATCATGAAGCTCAATGGCAACAATTACCTTTTGTGAGCTCAGTCCATCACTCTTGATCTCAAAAGTCATCGTATGTTTGGCTATGTTTCTGGCACTACAGTAGCTCCCGCTCCCGCCTCTTCAACATGGTCTCAATGGGAGTCTGAAAACTTCATGGTGATGTAGAAACAGACCCTGTGGCTTCACACCCGGAAGGCTCAGCTTTTCCCCTCCCTTATTCTATCTCTCTACTCTACCAAGCAAGAGAGCATTGCACCCAAGGGGGTCGTTTTCCAAATCGAACTACCGAAAAGCCCATCTGTTAGGAAACAGCCACACCGGGGGGGTTAAAAACCACCCCGCCCCTCATCCACCTAGGACACAGGGGCGACGAGGGCAGGGGCGACACCCCTAGTCGCCCCACCAAGCCGCGGGCAGGGGCGAGACCCCCGGCCTTGACCAAGCCGCGGGCAGGGGCGAGACCCCGGCCTTGGCCGGTCTCGCCCCACCAAGCCGCGGGCAGGGGCGAGACCCCCGGCCTTTGGAAACGGCCTTGGCCGGTCTCGCCCCAGCCGCGGGCAGGGGCGAGACCCCAGGCCTGGCCGGTCTCGCCCCAGAGGGGCGAGACACCCGGCCTTGGCCGGTCTCCCCCCACCAAGCCGCGGGCTGGGGCGAGACCCCCGGCCTTGGCCGGTCTCGCCCCACCAAGCCGCGGGCAGGGGGGCAGGGGCGAGACCCCGACACCCCCCAAAGAGGGCCACTCATTTTCCTCCCCCTATTAGTCGGTGGAATGCCGCATGCTTGCCTTGTTTTGGGCCCAGATCCTTTAACTTGGTGATGTTGTGGCTTCTCAATTCTATGCCAGCGGATTTTCCTTGATATTTGGAAACTTTACTTACTCATGCGGCAAGATCCTTTAACTTCGCGATCGCGGCAAGGCGATCGTCCTCCTTCCTCTTACTACCTGGAATTTACTCAGCTCTACCAGGAGCTTAGTTATTAAAGGCGCAAGACGCACCAAGACGCACCAAGGCGCAAAAGGGTCTTGGAACTTAGGCTCAAGGCGCAGGCGCGCGTCTGACGAAGACAAGGAGCAACCACATACATTTTAAATAATCAACATCAAACATCATTTCAGCTTCTCGATCAAATTATTCATCTACTCTACTAATTAATCATTCATTACTATCGTTTATATCTCTTAAAAAATAAAATCAATGTGATCACTTACATCATATCTAAATCTCAACGCATAATTATCTTTCACAAACACTAAATCGATAAAAAATTATTGAGTTTTTACATTATTTTTTCCTTAATTTTTGAAGAAAAAATTTACAACAAAAATTTCACTCAGGCGCGCATTTTATATTCTAAAGGCGCAAATAAGGTGCACGGAGGCGCAAACCTCTAAGTCTGGTGAGTCTGGAGCCTTAGGCGTGCCTGAGGCGCACCTTTAATAACATAGACCAGGAGTATGACCGCTTTGATGTTCTCACCATTATCTCTCCTGAAGATGAGGTTTTTGTTCGGGCTCGCGAAGAACGCAATCGGCTCTCCATTGGCTGCACCGAGACTTTGATCAAATTAGTGTCCAGATTCTTGGGTGGTCTCCTACTCCGTCCCTGCCAGAAGTGTACAGTCTTGTTCAGCAAGAATTCGATCGTCGTCAAACTTTACATACCAACTCTAACTCTGATGGCTCTGCTCTTGCTGCTCATGTTCGCCCCGGTGGGCGTCCTTCTTGTGACTTACCACCTAAGCCCGGGGATAAGGATCATCTTCTCTGTGATTATTGTGGAAAGATCTGACACACTAGGGACACCTGTTTCAAGCTCCACGACTTTCCTCCACCTAGAGGGGATCCTGCTACTCGTGGTGGTCGTGGCTATGGTCGCTCTTCGGGCTACATCCCCAGTCCCGTTCTGCTCATCTATCTGATGCTTCTACTGATATGTCCTCTCCGGCAGCCCCTCCTGCTCTCTCTTCGGATTTAATATATAATAGAAATTATTTCTCTTAATTCCTAACTAACCCGAGCCAGCCCCTCGTCTAATTCTCCCTATCCCGCACGGCCATTCCTCGGAGAGTTCTTCTTCATCCTCCTCATATACCCACCAAGGGCCCCCGGGTGCTCATTCTACTACCAGTCGCGCCCCAACCCAGTGGATCCTTTGACAGCGGAGCGACAGATCATATGACTGGCACTGCTTCAGATTTTGTATGCTACTCTCCTTTGTCAGGTCATAACAAAGTGAGTGTTGTTGATGGTTCCTTTTCCTCTATTGTTGGCAAAGGAACCATTCTTTACTCTTCCCTCACTCTCTCGTTCGTTCTTTATGCTTCTAAGTTTACTCGAAATCTTCTTTCTATCAGTCAATTGACTACTCTATGCACTGCTCAGTGACTTTTTCGGTTTTTCCCTCTCTTCTTGTATCTTTTAGGACCTGACGACGGGGAAGATGATTGGATTTGGTAAACTGTGTGATGGACTGTACCTATTTTACCCTTCCAGCTCGACTTCTACTTCCTTTCTGAGTGGACTTCATGTGGCTTCATCTTCTACTTTGGATTCCTGGCACTATCGCCACGGACATCCCTCTATCTCTGTTATGAAATTATGATTTCTTGTTATATCGTCCTCTGTTTTTAACACTTTTCGTTGTGATGTATGTGAACTGGGTAAGCACAAACGGACCTCTCTTCCTCGGATGTCCACTCCTTGTGCTACACCATTTGAGATTATTCATTCTGATGTTTGGGACCCTATCTCGGTTGCTTCTATTTTTGGGTGAAAATGGTTTGTCACTTTTATCGACTGTTGTTCTCGGTGCACATGGGTTTATCTCATGAAAAGCAAATCTGATGTTTTCCTGTAATTTCAGTGTTTCCACAACATGATTACGACCCTATTGGAACCATAGCTCAGGAGGTTAGCAGAACTAGTCGTCGTGGCTTGTCTAGTCGGCAGTCTAGCGGTTTGATTTTGTCATCTGGCAGTTTGGCACAGCAGACTATTTGGTAGAATCTCCAGCGGGCTGGTTTGAGGCCTCAACGGTGCTTTGGGTTAGCCGCAACAGCGGTTTGGCAGGAAGTCGCAGCAGCGGTCTGGCAGGAAGCCGCAGCAGTGGTCTGAAATTAAGCCGCAACGATCTGGCAGGAAGCCGCAGAAGTGGTCTAGAGTTAAGCCGCAGCAGTCTAGTGAAGCCACAGCGATCTGGTTGAAGCTGCGGCAGAGATCTAATGGTTAGCCGCAACTGCAGTCTGGTGGCAAACCGCAGTTGCAGTCTGGCGGCCTGGATTGGCGGTCTTCCATAGCTTTATGGCGGTTTTTCCTTAGTTGTCGTCTGGTGTACAGTTGTTCTTTGTATAGTGTGCGGTTTGACCATGACAGACCATATAGGCCGTCCGGCTTATATTTAGTCTCACATCGATTGTTGTATTCTCTCATCTCCCCCTTTTCTATAAATAAGATGGCATACATATGTAATAATTATCTTTTTTGAGCAATAAAATTTGCAGTTTATTTACCTTTTGTCCGTTTTCTCGCTCTTTTTTACTTGGTATCAGAACGACCTATCTTTGCTTTGAATTGATAGCGGTTTGTTTTTTGTAACCGCGCGGCCTCTTCTTTCGTCTTCTTTCCCTCCCTTCTCTCGGCTTCTTCTGGCTTCTTCCCTCCCTCCCTTGCTGGTCGCTTTGTTTGCGACTTGATTCTTGCGCGCTTGTCTGTTCGCGCGGTTTCTCTTCTCTATTTCGGGTTCCGCATTTTGGTCGCGGTGTCTTTCCTGCTATTGATGTGTTGACACCGAGACCGTACGGTCTCTCTTGTTGTTTGCGCGGTTTGTTTGTGTTGTTTGTTCGAGCGGTTTGTTTGGTTAACCGTGCGGCTTGCTGCTTTTCTTCATGGACACTCCGTCTTCTTCTACTACTTTCTCTGCTCCTCTCTCTTTCTTTTGCTTCTACTTATACTTCTGGTAATTTGGGTACTTCATCCAAGTTTACCAGACCAAATTACTCAGACTGGAGTGTATCTTTTATTTTCCTTTTGCGCTCTCAACTTAAGCGCTCTCATTTGACCGATGATCCCCCTCCTGTTGGCTCTGCCACTTATGATGATTGGGATGTTGTCGATGCTTTGGTTTGCACTTGGTTAGCCAACTGTTTGTCTGATGAGTGTCTTCTTGTCATTAGTAGAGTTATCACGGTTCCAGTTCGGTACCAGTTCTACTAAGACCATGAACCGGACCACTAAGGTAACGGTTCTTCAAATTAGAACCAAAATCTTATTTGGCTTGACTCCAATCTGCACCAATGTCAAACCATATCACACGGTTTTTATGCGGTGAAGTTTTGTTCGGTCTAAAATCGACTCCCTTTAATGCGATTGTGGTTTAGGTTCAGACTGCACCAGCTTCACTCGTGATAGTAAGTATAAATATTATAGATAAATTATAAAATAATAACAACATAATAATAATAATAATAATAATAAACGGATTGCGGTTCGGTTCTACTTCGGTCCGGTTCAAATCGGGTCTAAAAATTTTGAAACCGTTTGAGACTTGTATGTTACGGTTTCGGTTCCGGTCCGGATAATAAAATCTAAGAACCACACCCAAACCAATGTTCTTTGCGGTTCCGGTTCGGCTCCGATTCGGTTTGCAATTTTCGATTTTAAGTGACAACTCAGTCATTAGACATGACCAAACGGTCAAAACTGAGTGGAATCATCTTGTTGCTTTATATTCCAAGGGGGCTCAGACTTCGCGCATCTATACTTTATATGTGGATCTCTTTGCTCGCCCTGTTATGACTCCTGTTGTTGCTTATCAGGAGGTCCAGAGTTTTGGGGCTGAACTTCTTCAGCATCGTCTTTTTTCTGCTGATCTTGCTGAGCAACAAAAACACTTTCAGGAGCTTCTTGTCGTTTGCTACTTGTTTCGTCTTCCTGACTTGTATGACATGATTCGTCAACAGATTCTAGGAGAGGTGGATACTCCGACTCTAGATGCTACTGTTGTTCGCATTTCCGTTGTTACAACTCTGCTTCAGCGTCCTTTGCTTCCCTCTCCTTCTCCTGATATTGTTGTTCATCCTGCACGTCATGACAACTCTGGTGGTCGAGGTGGCCGTACTGGAGGTCGTGGTTATTCTAAGTTTCTCTGCTCTCAGTGTGGCAAAGTTGGCCACTTGGTTGATCGTTGCTGGGCCAAACATTCTCACCTCCGTCCTGCTGATTCCGCCAAGAAGTCTACTTCTTCCCTTGCTACTGCTGGTGCTGCTCAGTTAGCTACTATTGGTAGGTGGTTCATTGATTTTGGAGCTACTAATCATATGAAGGGGAATTCTCGTCTTTCTCCTATCTTGACAAAAGTAACTGGTTACCTCCGTTTCTTATTATTGATGGTTCTTCGTCCCCTGTTCATGGGTTTGGCGCAATGCTTGTTACTCATTCTCTTCAACTTCAGGACACTCTCTATGTCCCGAACTTTCCATGCAATCTTCTTTTTGTGACTGCCCATTGCAAACAGTTGCACTGTGAAACTATTTTTACTGCTTCTACTTGTGTTTTTTAGGTTCCTCAATCCAAGGAGACGATTGCTACTGGGACTGAAAGCGGCGACTTGTTCTATCTTGATACTTCTTTTGTTTTTTTTGAATCCTCTCCTTTGCTTCAGTGCATCTTTGGCTTGGACATCCTCCTCCTCGTATTTTTTATCAACTTCTGCCTGATTTATCTCGGGGACACTTTTCTCTTCATTGTGAGGCTTGTCAATTTGGTAAACATCACAGATCTACTTTTCCTGCTAAGAATGGGCGAAGTTCTTCTCGTCCTTTTGAAATTATACATTCGGACATATGGGGCTCTGCTCCTACTCAGACTGTTGGTAGGGGTAGTTTATATTTTGTGACTTTTATTGATGATTTTTCTCGTTGTACGTGGTTGTATTTGCTCCACGAACGCTCTGAAATTTTTCTATTTTCACTCCATTTTATAATGAGATTCATACACAGTTTGATACTCCTATTAAAATTCTTCGATCTGATAATACTAAAGAGTATCTTAATCATTAATTTACATCGTTTTGTATGGATCATGACATTGTCCATCAGACTACTTGTCCTTACACGTCGCAACAGAATGGCGTTGCTGAACGGAATAATCGTCATCTTCTGGATGTGGCTCGTAGTCTTCTCACTCATATGCATGTTCCAAAGTCTTATTAAGGTCATGTTATTCTTCTCTCGTGCTTTCTCATTAATCGAGTTCCGTCGTCAGTTCTCGATGGGAAGACTCATTTTTCTATCATGCATCCTAATGAGAATCTTTTTTCTTTGCCTCCTCGTGTCTTTGGGTGCACGGCGTTTGTTCACTCTCCTTCTTTTGGTCGTGATAAACTGTCTCCTCGCTCGATCAAATGTATCTTTCTGGGTTATTGTCCAACACAGAAAGGATACAGGTGTTATGATCTTGTTCTCTGCCGACAGTATGTTTCTATCGATGTCACTTTCTTTGAGAATGTCTCATTCTTTACAACTTCCTTGGTTCTCCCTTCTTGTGGTGATTCAGTTTCTTTTCTTCTTGTGTCGGCACCTTTTCCCGAGCCTGCACTTCCTTCTTCCATTTGTGATTTTCCTGCCGTCTCTGATTCTTCTGTTGAGCCGTTGTCAACAGCTTCTAGTTCAGTTGTCTCTCCTTCAGATGGAACTAAGCCAGTAGACAGAACTGATCTTGATATTCTGCTTGCTCTTCGAAAAGGTGTTCGTTCATGCACTCAACATACTCTTGGCGGTGCAGTATCTTATGCAAGACTGTCTCCTCTGGCCCAGAGTTTTGCTCTTGCTCTCTCGGCAAATGTTCTTCTTGCGTCTTATCATGATGCTCTGGTTATTTCTCATTGAAAAGCTGCTATGTATGAAGAGATGAAAACTCTGACTGAACGAGATACTTGGTCTCTTGTTCCTACCCCTCCTGCAGCTGATGTGGTTGGGTGTCGCTGGGTCTTTGTCATCAAATATCTTCCTGATGGTGTTATTGATCGACACAAAGCTCGGCTTGTTGCCAAAGGGTTTACGCAAACATATGGTGTGGATTTCATTGACAAATTCTCTCCTGTTGCTCGGATTACTACGATCTGTGTGCTTTTTTTGGTGGCTGTAAACAAAGATTGGGAAATGTCTCAGTTGAATGTCAAGAATGTTTTTTTCTTTATGGTGATTTGAATAAGACAGTTTATATGGAGCAACCTCCTGGGTATGTTGCTCAGGGGGAGTCTCAGGTGTGTAAGTTGAAGAAGGTCATCAATGGTCTTAAGCAAAGTCTGAGAGCCTGGTTTGACAAGTTCAACGAAGTTATTTCTATTGTTGGATTTGTTCGGAGTGCTGCAGATCACTATTTGCTTATTCAGAAGACCTCGACTGGTCTTGTTATTCTTGCAGTGTATGTGGATAACATTCTTCTGACAGGAGATGATAGAAAAGGTATTGATATGACAAAGAAGCATCTGCTTCAGCATTTTGTTACAAAGGATATGGGGTCTCCTAAGTACTTTCTAGGGATTGAGATATCTCAAAAACCTGGTTCTATTGTTCTCTTACAGCGGAAGTATGCTTTGGATCTTTCGCAAGAAACAGATCTTCTTGGGGCTAAATCAGTTCGGTCCCCTATGGCTGTTGGAGATGACATATGCTAGAGTGAGACCTCTACTCTTCTTGAAGATGTCACCGGGTACAGACGTCTTGTCGGTAAACTCATCTATCTGACAGTCACAAGAACATATATTTGTTATGCAGTAAGCAGAGTGAGTCAATTTATGCAAGGCCCCAAGAAATGTCATATGCAGTCAGCTTTAAAGATTCTCGAGTATATAAAAGGTGCACCAGGAAAAGGGTATTTCAGCGAACATGACATTTAAAGGTAGAGGCTTATTCTGATGCCAGCTACGCAGATGACAAGTGAGAAAGAAAGTCGACATCTGGTTTTTGTACCTTCTTTGGAGGTAATCTGGTCAGTTGTAAGAGCAAGAAGCAGGTTGTAGTTGTCAGATCGAGTGCAGAAGCAGAGTACAGAAGCATGGCTCTGACTGTTTGCGAGCTGAAGTGGCTTCGGACGCTCTTGTTGGATCTGAGAGTTTTATGATCATCCTCTACCGATGTTCTGTGACAGTAAAGCAGCTATATACATTTCAAAGAATCCGATATTTCATGAGAGAACGAAGCATATTGAAGTAGATTGCTATTTTATCAGAGAAGAGATTCTGAATAATCAAATATGTACGTCGTTTGTTACCTCTGATAAGGAGCTGGCTGATTTCTTCACGAAATCGGCTACTTCGTTCACGGAAGTTTGTAGCAAGCTGGGCATGGTTGACATATATGCTCCAACTTGAGGGGGAGTATTGGAATTATAGTTCGGGCGGTTAGCAGAACTATTCGTCGCGGCTTGTCTAGTCGGCAGTCTGGCGGTTTGATCTTGCCATCTGGCGGTTTGGCACAGCAGACTATTTGGTAGCATCTCCAGTGGGCTGGATTGAGGCCGCAGCGATGCTTTGGATGTCAGCCGCAGCAGCGGTTTGGCAGGAAGCCGCAGCAGCGGTCTGGCAGGAAGCCGTAGCAGTGGTCCGAAGTTAAGCCGCAGCGGTCTGGCAAGAAGCCGCAGCAGTGGTCTAGAGTTAAGCCGCGGCGGTCTGGTGAAGCCGCAGCGGTCTGGTTGAAGCCGCAGTGGAGATCTGATGGTTAGTCGCAACTGCACTCTGATGGCAACCCGTAAATGTGGTCTGGCGGCCTGGATTGGCGGTCTTCCATAGCTTTGTGGCGGTTTTTCCTTAGTTGCCACCTAGTGTACAGTTGTTCTTTGTATATTGTGAGGTTTGACCATGACAAACCGCATAGGCCGCCCGGCTTGTATTTAGTCTCACATCGATTGTTGTATTCTCTTATCTCCCCCGTTTTTTATAAATAAGGGGGCATGCCTATGTAATAATTATTTTTTTGGAGCAAAAAAATTTGCAGTTTATTTACCTTTTGTCCGTTTTCTCGCTCTTTTTTACTGACTCAATACAATGTCACGGCAAAAATATTGTGAAGTGATAATGGTCATGAATACATTGACTATCACTTTGAACGTTATCTGCATAACTGGGGTATCATCCACCAAACTTCTTGTGCGTACACCCCTGCCCAAAATGGGGTCGCCGAGTGAAAGAATCGGCACCTCCTCGAGGTTGCTCGTTGTTTACTTCTTTAGATGCACCTACTCAAATATTGCTGGGGGACGTTGTCCTCACAGCTACGCATCTTATTAATCGTTTGTCAAGTCGTATCTTCAACCATAAAACTCTGTTAGAAACTCCCAATATCCTCCCTAATGACCTCACCCCTCGTATCTTTGGATGTGCATGTGTTTGGTCCATGTGCACCACACCTCCAAGCTTGATCCTTGTGAGCTTCGGCGTATCTTCATTGGATACTCCAACACTCAAAAAGGATATAAGTGTTTTCATCCTGTGATCCGCAAGACATTTGTCTCCATGGACGTCATTTTCCATGAATATGAGTCCTATTACGGGAGCTCTCTTCAGGGGGAGACTGTTACCGAGGAAGTGAGCTCCCATGTTATTCCCTTACCTATATCTCCTCCATATCAGCCTACTATCTCTCCTCCTATCCCTCTTGTAGTTCCGCCACTGCATGTGGTTCTGCCACTGCCTCTGCCTTCTTTCCCTACACCTCCTTTGCAGGTTTATACTCATCGGCAAAGGGGCACGAATAGGCAGCTACTGCACACTATACCTGCATCCACACCTGATCTGTCTACCGGTTCTCAAGGTAACCATGTCTCCACTCGACATCCTTTATCTCATTATGTGACATAAGACTCATTGTCCTCCCGGCATAGTACCGTTGTCACTTCTCTGTTCTCAATTTCCATACCTTCTTCGTAGCAGGAAGCTCTGAGGCATCAAGAGTGGAAAGATGCTATGCGGAAAGAGATGCTTACCCTTGAGAAGAATTACACATGAGACCTTATTGACCTTCCTCAAGGCAAGACGGTGGTTGGATGTAAGTGGATTTTTTCGATAAAATAGAACCCCCAAGGGCTGGTGGACGGTTATAAGGCTAGGTTTGTGGCCAGAGGATACACTCAATCCGTCGGGATTGATTATCAGGAAACCTTTGCTCCAGTTGCAAAGATGAATTCGATCTGGATTTTGCTCTCGTGCGCTTCCTGCAGAGGGTGGACTCTCAGTCAGTTGGACGTGAATAATGCTTTCCACCCTGGAGATTTGGAAGAGGAAATTTATATGTCTCTCCCTTCTGGTCTTACCTCTGAGGGATCTGAGGGAAAGATATGCAGATTAAAGAAGGCTCAATACGGCCTAAAAAAATCACTGAGGGCTTAGATTGGGAGGTTCCAACGAGCAATGGTGAAATTAGTGTATACCTAGAGTAATGCGGATCATACACTAATTATAAGGCACAGACAAGGGAGATTGACGGTGTTGATTGTGTATGTGGATGACATTGTCATAACTAGGGATGACATGGAAGAAATTAGAAAACTGAAGACAAGATTGGCGAGTGAATTTGAGGTAAAGGATCTTGGGAATCTCAAGTACTTCCTTGGCATTGAAGTTGCCAGATCAAAGCACGGTATCTTTATCTTGCGGAGAAAGTACATCCTTGACTTGCTAGAGACTACGGGGATGAGTGGGTGTAGACCTGCTGACAGCCTCAATGAAGCGAACTATAGATTGGGGAGGGATGGTGGAGAACCTATCACGGATACCAATAGCTTTCAACGACTGGCGGAGAGACTCGTCTATCTATCTCATACTCCCCCGGATATATCTTAGGTTGTTGGTGTTATCAGCCAGTACATGCATGCTCTCAAATCTCATCACTTAGATGTTGTCCATCGGATTCTTAGATATCTCAAACTTCTCCGGGACGTGGCATTTTGTTTTCTCCGAACAAAGAATTATCCATTAAAGTGTTCATTGATGCTAATTGGGCAGGATCAGTTGATGATCGTAAATCCACGTCCGGGCAGTGTACCTTGATTGGGGGAAATCTGGTGACTTGGAGGAGCAAAAAACATGTGGTTGCAAGATACAGTACCGAAGCGGAATTTAGGGCTATGGCCCGGGGAATTTGTGAAGAAATGTGGATTCGATCCCTTTTACTTGAACTTGGGATTCAAAGCAAAGGCCCCATCCGACTATATTTTGATAACAAGGTCGCCATTAGCATTGATCATAATCCTGTTTAGTATGACCGCACTAAGCATGTTGAAGTCGATCATCATTTTATCAAGGAAAACATAATGAGGGGAGTTATTAGCACTCCATTTGTCCCCTCGGATCAACAGTTGGCTGATGTGCTTACAAAGGCTTTGTCTCGAAGATGTTTTGGTAACATTATATCCAAGTTGGGTGTGACAGATATCACAAGCCCAACTTGAGCGGAAGTGTTAGACTATGATTTTATTTTTGGTGGTTTGCTTGTATGTTGTCACTCTCATATGTAAGGGAGTGCTCCTTATTTCAATCATTCAATTTCATTTCCTCCATTCAACAGATGTCAACCACAACCTTAGTGCTCACGTATCCGACTCTGATATACTTCTCTCTAATCCAGAGACTATCATCGCATTGTTGTCAAGCTTATATATCTGACTATCACAAGACCTGATATATCATTTGTTGTTGGGTGGTTGGTCATTTCATGCATGCTGCTCGGATGTCCCACCTTCAGGCTTCGAGCGAATCCTTCAAACTTGCGTATAATCTCTCCTGTATCATTAATTGTCTATTCTGATGAGGACTATGTCGGCTCCCTCGATAATCGTCGGTCTACCAGTGGATACTATATATATCTTGGAGGACACGTGGTCACTTGGAGAAACAAGAAGCATGCGGTGGCGGCAAGCTCTTTTACGGAGGCTGAGTATCATTCGATGACGTTTGTTGTTTCTGAATTCACGTGGTTGGAATGTCTTCTTACTGACCATGGTGTAAAGCTCTCCTCTCTGATCGTTCTCTACTACGATAGTCAAGCTACCATTCATATCGCCGAGAAACTCGTTTTCCATGAACGTACCGAGCATATCAAAGTCGATGCCCATTTCACTCAGAAAAATTTCAACTTCGCACTTAAATTGTAACATGTACCAGCTGTCGAGTAAATTTTGGATGTCCTCACAAAGGCCTTACCACATCCACTATACCGTCAGTTCGTTTTCAATCTTAGAGCCTACAACATGTATGCTCCAACTTGCGGAGGAGTGCGGAAGTTTTTAAAATTGTACTCTGATTCACACACATGATGAAAGTGGAAAACAATCGTCATAAAAGCCACACAAACAACCCTAAAGATAGTCGGAATAGAAATAGGAGGAATCAGTCTGTGGGCGTGTCATCAAAAAAGGCACACCTCCCCCTCACCAGCAGAGAAGAGATCTGCAAAAGCAACATTGCAGAAAACCGCAAAAGAAGCACGCAAGAATAAGAAATTAGCAAATATCACACTCACGGATGCAAAAACAGGAAGCAGACGTCGATCGTGCAGACGGTGATCTCACAAGAAGGAATAAGGGTTGATCATGCAGAAATAGGGAGCAGGCATTGATCACGCTAACGGGTGCAAACAACAAAGATGCTCCAAATAGACGACGCACTGACGAACCAAGACACGGTGTTGTCAGACATCAAAGTGGGCTCTCCCAATCCCTTTCTTTGATATCATGTAAGTAGTATCAGATGAGAGGAGATGAAGACTGCAGAGATTGTGCAAGATGCCAAGCCCTTGTCAAACTTTTAAGTTTTTGACTTCAAAACATGTCTTGAAGGAGAATAATATGTGTGTGTGGAAGGGGGGATAAATAAGTGGCCTCCATTTGACTCAATTCTCATGACCTTCTCACATATTATATTACTTGAAATCTAATGTAAAGAGAGATGTATCATAAATATTGGGATAGCCAAGGATCACGAGAAACATGTAATTGCTTAATTCATAACAAAAAGTGGTTAACAAAAACAAAAGGAACTAATTTTCACATGATGTTTTAAAGTATGAAAGAGGTGATATAATCATCATCATATCACGTCTCTCTTTTTATTTTACATGAATGCTTTCATACAACACTCAAGCCTTCATACATGAATGCTTTCATGCAAGTGATAAATGTAAAAGAGGGAACATCTCGAATACAAGATATCATCTCATTCCCATTGATGAGGGTTTTGCAAAACATAAGTGTGTTCGTTGTTACGGTATTGGCACATCCGTCATAACTATGGAGAAGTCCCCAAATTATTCATGCACAAGATGAGCAATGTGCGGAAAAAATGGCGCCGCAAGATGGCTTAGAGCAGAGCGCGAGGATTGGCAAAAAAGTTGCAAAAATGTGGCGACCTGATTGACCAGGGATGGTCACGACCATGCGTGGAATTATCATAAGAGGTGTAACGTGAAGCCCAACCATGATATTTCACGATGCAAAAGGATGAGTAAATCTTCAAAAAATGGAGAGAGTTCACGAAGATGACAAAAGATTCTAGAACAATATAAAAATTCCATAAGAATTCTAGAATTGAGTAGAATAATTTAATATGTTGCAAACATGTGTAGAATGTTCTATAGAATTCTAGGTAAGTGAAGTCTTCCAGAATAATGCAAGTTTGTGTATAAGAGTCTTGTGCATAAGAAATAGAAGTATATTTTGAGTTAGAATTTTCTAAACAAGTCTTAGTGTGGAGAAGTCTAGAAGCTTCATGATTTTGTGTGGAAAGTGACAAAGGCCTATAGAAGGAGAAGAGCTCACTGATTTCCATCTATCCACATTTCCATCCAAGTTTTAGAGTTGGTTCCTTGGAGTCCTTAGTTTGTGGGAATCTCCAAATCGTTGTGTTTAATTCCAGATTTGAATCTTATTTGATGCTATGTGTAGTTTGAGTGTCTTCGTAATTGTCATTTTGTAACTTCCATGAGGTGTAATGGAAATTTGATTATTCATCCATTTTGCTCCATTGTTGAGTGAAACACTTATTTGACTAGACTGATTTGTAATGAAAAATAGTCAAGTGTCACATGCACCATACTCTACAAATCTATGGGAATGGTAGTTAAAAGCTGGGCTAGATTGTGCCAGGTTGAGTCAAGATGATGGCTCTGTTTGGGGGGACTTATTTTCACCGGTCAAGCGGTTACAACTGCATGAATCTGACCATAATTAAGGTCTGGTTCATGCGGTCGTAACCGCTTGACCGATGAAAATAAGTCCCCCCAAAGGGAGCCGAACCATCCTGGGTGAAATAGTGTTGTGGTAAAGATGGGGCTCAGGGTAAAATATGTATAGGCTAGTTCGAAGTGATTATGCTATTGGTTTGATGCAGAAGTTGTGCACAAGGAGAAAATTGCACAACCTAAGGAGTTTATAGGCTTGGGGACACTGGGGGAAGTGGACAACCAACATTGAACAGTATTTCCAAGCAAAACAAGTCGGCTCACCTCGTTTGGTGATGGAAAAGATGTATATGCAGTATCATGTTTCTCTATGGTCAAATATGAAGATTGACATGAATTTGGAGGAATTGGAGAGGGAACTTCAACATCAGTAAAGACCCCAAAAATACAAGGGGTGAAGACAGGTTTGAAATGATAGTGCATCACAGATGTGTGTGAAATGTGTTCAAGAAGACCTCATCCATCTGGGAGGAACTTGAAGCCACAAGAAAGACATTTGTGCTTAAACAGATGTGCTACTTTTGCATGGAAGATCACTACCTACCAAATTGTCCAACACTATTGTTGCAGGTCATTATGGAAGACAATGACAATAAAATCAATGCTAATTATTTTGCTAAGGGAGCAAAATTTAGGCACAGAGCTGATGTTACTCATTTTGTTGAAGAGCAACTGATGAGGCTTGATGATAAGTCGTGGTGCAATTCATAGATGGTGGAGGTAGTGAGGTCATTTGATGGTGTTGTCTAACACATCAAAGACATGCAGGATGGTGAAGAATTGATTTATCATGTTTGTGAGGATGGTTTGTTTGGTGGGATCAATATGATGTTGATGAGCATACCACAACTTTGCAAAGATATGGATTTGTCTGTAATTTTGCATAATAGCACTGTGTTATGCACTTGTGCAAGATTTCGAAAGATTCTTCTACAATTTTGTAGATATCTCTGATGGTTTGTGTGCCGTCTCCATTCGATGGTGCATCATTGCAACAAAGGCATCATAAACCCAAATATGGGAGGATGTCACCAGTCGTAGGTTCAAGGCGTGACCGTGTCTTATGTTGCAAAAGTTTGAGGATGAAACTTGGTCGCAAGCTGGTGCAGCAGGGCTGCGACGAAGGTGTCGTGGGATTGGTAAGGGAGAATGACACAGTCTTGGCACATGAGGTGGAACTATGGAAAAGTCCAGAATGAGCAACCCGGGGCAAACAAGGCGTTGTAAGATGATTTGGAGCAATGTGCAAGGACTATAAAAGATGTTACAGGAATGTGGCACACACAATGACAATAAATGGACACGATAATGCATGGCATTACCACAAGGGGGTCATATGGTGAAGTTCAGCCAAGATATTTAATGGTGTAGAAGGATCAGAAAATCTCCGAAAAGTTGGAGCGAATTCATATAGATGATGGAAAGTTCTAGAACAATATGGAGTCCTCCACGAATATTTTAGAGTTGTGAATAATACTCTAGTATGTTGTATATATGTGTACAATATTCTAGAAAACCTTCCAGAATAGAAGTATGTGGAAAAGTTAGAAGATTTTAGAGAAGTCCATGTCTGGAGAAGTCTAAAAGTTCTATGATTTTGGAGGGAAAATGATGAAGGACAATCAAAAAGGAAGCCCCATATTTCTATCCAAGTATTGGAGTGAGTTTGGTCATGAAGTACTTAGCTTGTGGGATTCTTCAAGTCTTTGTGTTTTGTGTTTTCGGGTTTGAATCTTGATTGTTGGTATGTCTAATTTGAGTGCATTTGTAACTATCTTTAGAATGTGTAATGAAAGTTTGAATATTCATCCATTTCGTCGGTAAAAGGATAATTTGGCTAACCTTATTTTCAGTGAAAAATAGTGAGGCGCCACACGCAAGTTGGGCTAAAGATCTGTGGGCGAGACATGGTGTGCTGATAAATTTTTTACTCTATATTGTATATGTCAATTGAATTCTCAAACAATATTAATTTACAAGTCAACTTTAATGATTCATGCTTCATACAATTTCCATGCAAACATACTCATACCAGAAATCATGTAAGAAAAAATATGAACTTTATACTACATAGTTAAATCCACATACTCTGGATTCTTGAGCAGATGTCTTAGAAGCTGCGGCAATGTTCATCTTTACAGATTGAACTGGAACTTTGTTAACCTCCTCCATGGACCCTGAACTATTGCGACTCCTAGGCACAACTCTATCCACAGGCATCAATTTGGGTTCATAAGTTCTTTCCTCAAGTACTTTCGAAGATTCAGAAATTTCATTCCTTGGTATCCATCTTTTGTCATTATATCTAAGGGTAGAAAATTTCAAAGTTATGAAACAAATTATGACATTAAATGAAATTCATTGAAATGCTGAAATGCATAAATACTAGTAAGAAATGCATACTTTGCCCGAATAAAATTTTCAATTCCAACCCTGTCATAGTTTGAGGGAAGTTCTGCTTCCCAATAACTATTTGACTTCTCATTTCCCATCGCTGCAAAAAAGTAGTTAAGAAGACCAAGTTTAAAGATTGAAGCAAACTAGGTGAAGTCCGTAGGTTTCCTACTTCTCTATGAACTGAGGTAGCAGGTTATTTACATTGTATAAACGTAACCTGTTCTGGAAGCCAGGTATCCAGTGTAGCAGACCTCACCTGCAATGACCGCCAAAAACCAATTTAGATGGAGTGGAAATAAAACTTGGAATATTTAATAGCACAGTATAACCATGGTTCATTCACTTAGATTCGGCAAATGACCTTAGAGATGTGAACCCCCAGACTTCTATGTACTCCAGAGCACTGCATGCAAATAAAGATGCCCAAGTTTACACTTGCCCATCGCGGAGCTCTGCAATAAGTGGAACAGACAATGAAACCAATGTATTACATTTTAATAATATAAAACAAAAGTGTCATATCAAGCGCGGACAAAGATACATGCCCAGTGGACATAGCATCATGCATCCTAGAATGTTATGATAATAATTGATACAAATTTAGATGCACATATCAAGAATTAATGTGATCCTAGGTATCGGCGTCAATTTGGAAAACTATTAAAAGATGGAAACAAGAACTTCATAACAAATTGAAATGGTAATCAACAATGGAAAACCCAGTAATAAGCCTCAAATAAAATTTGTTGGTAATGTAAGAAAAGAAAAATATAAACTCCATAAAATAATGAGTGACATGATTTAGTAATTTTATTACTTCACATTAGTAAAAAAAATACATGTGCGCATATATAGAGGTGGGAGGAGTGACACCTCAACTCCAAACCACAATGTGGGACTAATCTATACAAAAGAAGTGTAACGACCTCCCCAGCATACAGCTCGAAAGGGCGGCCGCCGGCACCCCCAGCACCACGCTCGAAAGGGTTCAGCCTCAACAAGTCTGCAGACCATGCACCCCAACCCCTCTCCATGCCCACAGGCGGGTTGTTGGAGGCTGCAGTCTCCCTTTGATGAGAGAAAGTCAAGTTAAGCGCCCCTACGAGGACTTTCCAGGAGGTCACCCATCCCAGGACTACTCCAGCCTGAGCACGCTTAACTATGAAGTACTTTCGCATCTCATCACCAATTGAGGTTGCGGCCTCCAACAACCCGCATGTGGGCATAAAGAGGGGTTGGGGTGCATGGTCTGCAGACCTGTTGAGGCTGAACCCTTTCGAGCGTGGTGTTGGGGGTGCTGGCGGCCGTCCTTTCAAGCTGTATGTTGGGGAGGTCGTTACAAAAAAGTGCAACTCAATTGGTGATGAGAAGCGAAAGAACTTATAGTTAAGTGTGCTCGGGCTGTAATAGTTCTGGGATGGGTGACCCCCTGGGAAGTCCTCGTAGGTGCGCTTAACTGGACCACTTCTCATCAAAGGTAGGGTTGCGGCCACCAACAACACGCCCATGGTTAGAGAGGGGTTGGGGTGCATGGTCTGCAGACCTGTTAAGCCTGAACCCTTTCGAGCGTGGTGTTGGGGGTGTCGGCGGCCGTCCTTTCGAGTCGTGGGTTGGGGAGGTCGTTACAAAAAAGTGCACTTTTTGTAACGACCTCCCCAGCACTCAGCTCAAAATGACGACCGTCGGCACCCCCAGCATCCAGCTCGAAAGGGTTCAGCCCCAGCCGGTCTACAGACCATGCGCCCCAACCCGTCTCCAGTCCACCGACGGGTTGTTGGAGGTCGCAGCCTCCCTTCGATGAGGGAAAGTCAAGTTAAGCGGGCAGCACGGGGACTTCTCAGGAGGTCACCCATCCCAAGACTAACTCCATGGTTAAGCGTGCTCGGGCTGGAGTAGTCTTGGCCTCTTGGGATGGGTGATCTCCTGGGAAGTCTCCATGCTGCCCGCTTAACTTGATTTTCTCTCATCGAAGGGAGGCTGTGGCCTCCAACAACCCGCCGGTGGACCGGAGACGGGTTGGGGTGCATGGTCTGCAGACCGGCTGAGGTTGAACCCTTTCGAGCTGGATGCTGGGGGTGTCGGCGATCGTCCTTTCGAGCTGAGTGCTGGGGAGGTCGGTACAAGAAGTATCTCCTAATATGTCGTAAAGTTGGGCATTTATGTTGGGCTTTTACAAATTTCTTATATACTCCTCTGCAAGCTGGAGCAAATAGATTGTAGGTGTCAAGCTTGGAAACGAATTGTCGAAGAGAAGCCGGGGCGAGGCCTTGGTGAAGACATCAAAGATTTGATCGGCAGCGGGAACATGTCACAGATCAAGTTTGCAGATTTGAACTTTTTCTTAGACGAATTGACAATCTACTTCAATATGCTTGGCGCGTTCATGAAAAACTGGATTCTGAGCAGTATGCAGGGCGGCTTGATTACCGCAATAGAGGAATGTGGAAGAGGGGAGAGCAACACCAAGATCAGTAAGAAGACTCTCCAGCCAAGTAAGATCAAAAATGGCTGACACCATCGAACGATACTCAGCCTTCGCAGAGGAGCATGTCACAACCATTTTCTTTTCACTACGTCAACCCTCGGGGGTCAAGCCCATTTGTTAAGCCGCATCAAACTTGAGCTTTGGATAAATCCAAAGGCGAATAGAAAGCGGTGATTAGTGAAGACAGTACGTTAGGAACCAACTTATATAATATTGTTGTGAAGAATCGTTAAACGGCTTTGAGTTTAACTAGGTAACTTCATACAAGCTCAACCCTTTTCTAGTGTTTTGATTTGACCTTCATTCAAGGAGAGTTACTTCAGTAATGACTAGTTCTCCCCTTATTCTAGGATTGGAAGAAAAAGTGGCATATAAAATGGTTTTAGGGATAAAGGGCCAGATTGTGAAAGAGAAAAAGCTTTAACAGCTTTATACACGAGTGCTTCTTCACGCATTGGGGAAAGCCATGGGAATGGAGAGGTTTCATTGCCATGTAGCCACATCATCTTTGTCACTACCGTTACCGCAACTAAGCTTCTTCGCCCATCTTCTATCGGCTCCTGAGCCTATCTCTGTGAATTTGTCTTTCTATAAGCTCTGCAATCTATTTGGATCATTCGTCTCTCATTCTATAATCTCACATCCCCCTTAGAGCCTTCAGAGTTCAGACACCTTGTAATAAGCATTAGGGTTTTGTATCAAAACATTTTCTATTTTATACGATAAAAAAGTTCAGAAATTTTCTCTCACTCAGTGTTGTGGATATCCTCTGACATACCCGACATAAAGGTTTCATGTACAAAACGATACATTATAGATATTTTTTTGCAAAATATCCTTTTGCAATATGTCCTCCAATATGTCTGATATTGACCATGGGAGGATCTATAGGGGGGGAGGTTACAGGGACACGTGCTCCCCCAAATTTTTTTGAGATTTACTAGGTTCATTAGGTTCCCAGGCCTAGCGTCGTGATCGACGGATAGCCCCTCCTTTCTCCCTCTCCGTCACGTGAATCGGCGTTCGGCGAAAACCCTAGGTTCCAGGCAGAGGCGGCATTGCTGAACAACTCGCGATCACCTCCCTCCGGCCTCCGGACGGTAAGGAAATCGTCTGCCTTTTTTCCCCAAACGCATCTTTGCTGCTCGAACCAGATGGATTGTTTTCTAATACTTTTGTTCTCAGAAATCTAAGAAGTTTATTTTACATAGGATTATGGCTCAAATGCATCATTTGCTATAGTTTTTAGCCCTATGGAATGCAAAGGTTATTTTGAAGTTGTACTCAAATAGTATTTTAGGCAGACAATGGAAACCTAAACAGAGTAATGTTGTGCGGTGTTGAGTATTGTTCTTAATCCTTATAACTTGAATACTCCATATTTATGCATAATCTTCTCCACGATAAAGAATAGATCAAGGTCTGAACACAACTAGTGCTTCCTTTTCCACTGGGTGGAACATCCCGAAGCTACAACATTAGTCTCTTTATGTGTATTAAGACAATTAATGAGTTTCTTCATGTGGATTCCATAAAATCAATGCGTGAGTAAATTTTTTTAGAGTTGTTTTTCATTTTTGTTCATTCATTAAGGCTACGTTCGCTTCACAGGAATTTAGATAAAGGAATTGGATTTGGCCAAAAACTAAAAACTTGTAGGTTTTGATGCTCTTGGAAATGGGCCAAATCTAATTTTTTTTGTTCGTTTACAAGATAACATCAAAATCCAAATACTAAATTACATCTCTGGTTGATTTCAGGTTCTATTTCTTCTTTGCAAAGGAAACTACAAGAATGAATATCTTGCATTTCTTCTGAAGTAAGGGTAACTCTCTTCAACTATATATCCCTTTTTATTAATGTATCATATATTTTATGTGTGCTTTGAGATATTAGTCAACTAGTGGCTAAGCAAAACATGGTAGACTCTGTGATGAATGTTTGTAGTGATACTTCATAGTATTGACCGGTAGAGGGTCAAGCGGAGCATATAAATTTGAAGTTCTATAGTTCTAATATAGTTTTTTGTTCGTTAATTTTGCAAATTTGTAATGTTATATTCTAAATTGACATGGAAGTGAAAATGGAGGGTCGGGAGAAGAGAACAAGTCTCATTGCGTCTTATATTTCAAAAAAGTTAAAATCTAAAGAGTCTGTTTTGCTATCGTTAAAATCTAAAGAGTTTGTTTTGCTATCACCGCAAGAGAGTGAAAATGAGGAGATTCCCCCTTCTCCATCCGAAGATAGTAAAAATGTGTCCCCTTCACCATCACCGCAAACTCAAAATATTGCTATGGATTGTGAATATGATGTGGAGTTGCCACATGATTCGAAGAAAAGAAAAGGTATATCGGCCTTGAAAGTTAGAGGATAGATCTTAACTAAAGCTGATTAGAGTTATAAAGATCACAGCCAGTAAAGACAAGAAGCAAGCAACCAGAAAAGAGACACAAGGATTTTATAGTGGTTCCCCAAATCTGATAGTCCACTCTTCTACCACCTGGTAGGAATTCACTCAGATTTTTGATCAGGTGCCTGACACCAATGAGTTTTGATCAGATCCCCAAAAACCAAAACTCAAGTCTTTTGAAAGGAGACTTGCAACCAGGAATCACTTTTGAAGGAGATGACAACCCAATGTACAAAGGGGGTGAGAGAGTGATATTGTCTTCTCTTTCAACATCAGAGAGAAGACTTGTGGATATAGATGTTAGCAAACAGCTCCCCTGAGATATTAAATGGTTCAGGAGAGATCTGCAGCTTTGCTTCAGGTGATAGGTCTTCAAGGTGATGATGTCTCCAGCAACCTTCTTACTGATATTGAATGGTTGTCTCTTGAAGCCTGGAGCAATGAAGAACACTGATGATTGTTCTGATTGAAGCCGAGTTCATCCTTCCTTCTGTCAAGGAGAAAGCTGTACTGTATGTATGTGACTATCTGTTGCATCTCTGTATCCCTTAAGCCCTTCACGACGACCGTTCTCTGTATCTTATCTTCCTGAATTCAAAACCTTTTAATTCATTTGTCTTGATAAATGATGCATTCCCGAGAGTAGAAGATGCATTGAGAGTTGATCCATATTAATCTTCTGTAGCTGCCCGTTTGAACGGCTATTTTTACTGGGAATGTTGACTGTAATTAATTCTCAATTAATTCTGCAAACTGTTATTGATTGCACAGAAATCGTCGACCTGAACTTTCGTCGAGTTCATCGATCGTCGACCTGAGTTCGACATTCGTCGAACTCAGCTAGATTCGTCGAGCTGAATATCTTGCTTGCGTTCGTCGACCGGAGCTTGCAGTTCGTCGAGCTCAGTTTCTGTGTTCGTCGAGCTGAGAGAAACTGTAGAGTATCAACACAGTTGTTGTGATGGGTCGACACAGCCTTGCTTGAGTCTTGAGATCGTCAATCTGAGTTCATGAAGCAACTCAGAATTGTCGACCAGAGATCGCCGTTCGACGAACTGCATTCGACGATCGTCGATCATTCTCTGACTTTGTCTTAACTGTTGTTCAGATTTCTTTCAGCAATCTGGAGAGTTCTTCTGAAAGACCAGTCCTGGAAATAGTCCTATGACCCATGACAATACATGTTGGGTCAATCTAATATTCCTAATAGTGTTCCTTGCCCAAATCAGAACTAGGGTTACAACAAGCCTTTTTGTTAAAATAGCAAGATGCAGTGAGAAAAATGTATATACTAAGAGTTGCATGTCAGTCAAAAGGTCATTCTTTTCCTCAGAGAAAATGGGAGATCGGGATCATCAGTTTGTTGCTACCTAGTTTGATATGTTTGATTGGCTTGAGTATAGTGTCAAAAAGGACGTTGCATTTTGTTTTGTGTGTTACTTGTTCAAGAATGATGCTGCAACTAGTGATGCTGGGGGTGATACTTTTGTCGCTAGTGGAGGATATAGGTCATGAAACAAACCTGAAGGAATCCAAAAACATGTAGGCAACACTAATAGTGCTCATCAGCTAGCATTACAAAAATTTCAAGCTCTAAAAGAACCCAAGAAATCTATCAATGTTGCTCTTGATAAACAATCAGATATTACTATGCTTGAACATAAAGCACGTTTACAAGCTTCTTTTAAATGTTTAAGATTTCTCTTGCGTCAAAGTTTGTCCCTACGTGGTCACGATGAGAGCCAAGATTCACTTAACAAGGAAATTTTCTTGAACTTCTGCAGTGGCTAGCAAATATTGCTGAAAAAATTGGTAAACATGTCTTTAAAAATGTCCCGAAAAACAATCTGATGACTGCTCCATCAATTCAAAAGGATAAAATTAATGCATGTACAAAGTAAACTACTAAGATTATTATGCAAGAACTTGGTGATGACTACTTTTCTATTCTAGCAGATGAATACAGTGATGTATCACATAAAGAACAATTGTCTCTTTGTTTGCGTTATGTTAACAAAAAAGAGAGGTTAATAGAGCAGTTTCTTGGTAATTCTTAGTTATTAAAGGCGCAAGGCACACCAAGGAGGAAATGGGTCTTGGAGCCTAGGCACAAGGCTCAAGGCGCAAACGCGCCTAATGAAGGCAAGGCGCTGCCACATTCATTTTAAATAATCAACATCAATCATCATTTCATCTTCTCGATCAAATTCTTCATTTATTCTACCAACTAATCATTCATTACTATCGTTTATCCCTCTAAAAAAATACAATTAATGTGGTCACTTGCATTATATTTAAGTTTCAATGCACAATTATCTTTCAGAAACAACAAATCAATAAAAAATTATTGATTTTTACAATTTTTTCTTTGTTTTTGAAAAAAAAATTACTACAAAAATCTCACTTAGGTATATCTTTTATTTTCCAAAGGCGCAAATAAGGTGCACGAAGGTGTAAACCTTTGGTGAGTTTTGAGCTTTAGGCGCCTTTAACAACTGCATGTCCAGGAGACAACTGCATTGTCACTTAAATCTGGAATTGAATCTTTGTTATAGAGCATTCATCGAACTTATCTAAAATTCGTATGCAAGGATATGAGCGGGATAGTAATATGAGTAGTGAGATAAATGGTCTTAAAAGTTTAATTTTGAGAGAAAATTCATGTGCATACTACATTCATTATTTTGCTCATCAACTTCAATTAACACAAGTTGCGGTTGTTAAGATTAATGGTGATTGTCAATGGTTTTAAAAGCAATTGCAACTTTATTAAATGTGATTGGAGTTTTTTGTAAGCGAAATGAAATTCTTAGAGAAAATCAAGTCCAACAAGTTGTCAAGGCACTAGAAAATGGTAAACTGAAAACTGGATCAGGTTTAAATCAGGAGCTTCGTTTGATTGCATATTATTTCATCACATCACAGAACATTAGTGCATATTATTTCATTATAACCTGATATGGTTGCTACACTTTTGAAAATTGGGAAAAGTAAAGCAAATGATCGGGTGAAGGCACGGGGTGTGTTGTTTGTATTGGAATCATTTGACTTTATTTTAAAGGTGCACGTAATGACCATTATATTTGGGTACACTCATGAGTTAAATCTAATTTTGCAAATAAAGAATCAAGATATTATTAATGCAATATCTTTTGTTAATTTGACAAAAATATATATGCAAACCTTAAGAGAGATGGATAGGACACACTATTCAATAAGATCTTGCTATTTTGTGACAAACATAGTATTCATATTTTCAATATGGATGATCAGTATATACCTCGAGGAAGATCAAGTCGGTTTGTTGAAAACTACACAAATTTACATCATTATCAAGGTCAAATATTCTTAAAAGTTGTTGATCTACAACAAGAGCTTAACAATCGGTTTGATAAAGTGAGCATGCAGTTGCTTCATTGTATGACTTGCTTGAATCTCATTAACTCGTTTGATTGTTTTGACAAGCAAAAAGTGTTAAGACTTATGAAGTTTTATCCTAATGATTTTTTAGGTTTGGAGTTGTTTAATTTAGATTTTCAACTCGATAACTTCATTGTCGACATGAGAAGCGATGAGAGATTTTCTGATTTGAAGGATTTTGGTTCACTCTATGAAGTTTGTTGAAACCGGTAAACATATTGTTTATCAACCAATCTACATACTTTTGAAGTTTATACTGATTCTTCACAACTGCAAGTGTGGAAAAAGTATTCTCAGGCATGAACTATGTCAAAAACAGGTTGCACAATAGTATGAGCGATCAAATATTGAATGATTGTCTAGTTATTTTTACTGAGAGACGCATTTTTGGAAGTCTGTAATGATGATGTTATCGATCGTTTTCAAAAAATAAAGACTCGTCATGGACAATTGTAATTTTTTGTTTTTTTGTATTTTCCAATTTAGTCAATTGAATGTAATTTTGTATGAATTTAAAATGTCAACCATTTAACATAGGCTTGCTATTTCATTTTTGGGAAAAAAAATTGCCCCCACATTACAAAATTCCTGGATCCGCCACTGCTATTGACTGATATATCGACTGATATATCCCGACATTTTATTGCATTTTTTCAATTTATTTTAATTGGTGTCTATGGTCTAATAGACAATAGACCAAAATTGTTTCATTGTTTAGGTTATTTTTTCCCTCCCTCTGATTTTCTTCCTTGCTCAAGTAAGTCATCAACTTCAATTATGCATGGTCTTTGAATTATGGATCAAAGGTTTCGTTTTTCCCATTATCATCGACAACTTCCTGACATTTTGTTTCCACTTGTTTTATTTCACGCGTTTTACCGTTATTACTTGTGTACACAAAATGTTTATATTAATTTGATAAATTTAGGAGTTCAATAAATGTCAAATTATTAATATTGTAGAAAAGAAATAAAAGGGAAATAGAATGTTCGATTTCACTCATCCACATGGAGGGATTTTATAGCATTACAATAAGACTCACAAACCAAAAACTACAGTGTGGGACTAAATCACAAACATACTAAATACCCAAATATTAATAACTCTAACACTCCCCCTCAAGCTGGAGGGGAAACCTCCAGCTTTGACACAATATAGAAGAATGGGTAAAGATGATTAGCAACGTAGGACAAAAATTGCAGCCATCGAGGCCCAACCATGTGTCACTGAGGATGCTCCAACCGGGCATAAGTCATACGACGTTGGTCCACAAACCGACCATGATCACGTTGGATGCTCCTGGAGCTGAAACTAGGTCAACCAACATAGGTCAAACGAACCCTACCACAAATTGAAGAAAAATATGAGACACAAACAACAGACGAAATATGCCTTGAGGTCATGTGTGACTAAGGCAAGAGTCGGGAAAGAGGCATCTGAGTCGTCGTCATCACAAAACTCCCCCTCACGTGGATCATATGCATGAAGGCATAGGTTATACCTGGAGGCCATGTGTGACTAAGGCAGGAGTCGGGAAAGAGACATCTGAGTCGTCGTTATCACAAACACTCACCCTCAACTGGAATACGTGCATGAAGGCATAGACTGCACCTGGAGGCTGTGAGGAACACTCCGCCGCACGTAGAGCACGTGCATGAAGGCATAAAATGCAGTGGGACACAAACATAAGACATAAACAAGACACAAAAAACATAACATAAAACAGCTATGGAGAACTGTTACGCCCCCGGACGGATCCGAAGGCGACAACGGGGTTGAACCAACTAGTTGAGCCCCCACTTTCTAAAAGGCGGCCCTCGGGGGTTGAACGCACCCGGTTCAGCCCCAATTGTGGTCGGCCGGCCCCCTTGGCCGGCCGGCCTTGGTCCGCGTATAAATGTACCCGGATCCTCTATTGGAGGGGATTATGCAAGTATTATCAAAGGTATTCTTCTAGCCTCCTCTCAAACCCTAGAAATCTCTCCTCCCTCAAATCTCATCTAGTTCCTAACATTTGGTATCAAAGCATTCTTCCTCCCAAAATTTTTTGTTCCCGCTCGCATCCAGGCCCTGCCCCGACTCCTCGTTCGATCTCGCCGCTCTGTGATATCGCTCGATGCCGATCTTCTTCCAGTCGAGCTCGACGCCGCTCTTTCCGATCCCGCTCGACGTCGTTCTTCTTCCCGACGTCGATCCCACTGCCTACTGCCTTCTCCGCATCCTGCTCGCATCCCGCTCGCATTCCGGCGTCGATTCCCGCTCGCATCCTGCGGCCTCCGCCGCTCTGCATCCGCCGACCGGCTGCTGCTTCCAGTGCTGCATCCGATTGCGGCATCCAGTGCATCCAGTGCATCCGATTGATGCATCTAGAGGCCACCGCCTCCAATTGTTGTTATTTCACGCACGCCCAAGGGTTCCACCATGGTGACTCGCACCCAAGAAGACTCCAATCGGCTCGCACATCTCGAAGAAAACTACACCGGACTGACTGACACCGTGGCAGCCCTCGCCGATAAGTTAACGGCATCGGAACAACGTCTCGAAGAGAAATAGGATGCCCGCATGGACGAGCTTAAAAATATGTTAACTCAACACCTTAAAGGAAAAGCTGTTGTGGGCGAGACCAACGCAGTCCAGCTTCCCCTCCCTACTCCAGCATCGGGGCACGACGATCGGGCCTCTAGCCTCAATGGGGGGCTTGGAATTGACAGTGGAAGGGTCGGAGGCTCACGACGACCACAAGCTTGATCCGAGGCAACCCAGTTTGGCGGCATCGCCGCGTCTGCCTTGGATTTTCCTCCTTACCGTGAAGACCGCCAGGAGGACCAACGACCCAACAGGATGGGGTGCCCACCTCGTGATGGGCTCCTCCCTATTCCAGGAGAACCAGGACACGTCGCGGGCGGAAGGGGAGGAGGCGGATGGGAGTTTAGGCCGCCAGTCTTGGGGAACCCCTATGGAGGGGATTGGGGGTACCCACACGTGGCCGCTGATCGACGGCAACCGCTTGGACACGGGCAAGAGTACGGAGGACCCGGGCACCAACTACCACGCGCCTATCTGTCGTCGAAGGTTACCCGCATGAACTACCCCAAGTTCAAAGGAGGAGATGCACTCGAATGGGTCCAAAAGGCAGAGTTATTTTACAGTTACCAGGAGATACCAGAGGCACAGTGGGTAAAGTTGGCGTCCTTCCACCTTGAAGAGGACGCATACCAGTGGACTCAATGGTTCCTCTGGGGACGGGATCACGCGCCATGGCACGAGTTTGTCGACGGATTCATCGGCCGCTTTGGTCCACTTGAGTATGAAGACTTTGAGGCTCTTCTTCAGAAATTACGTCAGAAAGGGACGGTGATGGAGTATCGAACCGAGTTTGAACGGTTGGCCAACCGGGTGCGGTGGGGCGAGAGGACATTAACAAGTTGTTTTATTTCCGGCTTGAAGGAGGACATCCGAGATGAGGTGCATGCCTATATGTCGCGCAGTTTGACACACGCTATCAGCTTGGCCCGGATTCAAGAAGAGCGTATCAATCGACAGAAGTCCAGGGGGGACACTCCGAGGAACGCTACAAACCTTCCCGACACAAAAAAGGATCAAGCAGCTACAGAACGGGCGACGATGAAGAAATTGACTTGGACAGAGCTACAGGCTAGGAAGGAACATGGATTGTGCTTCAACTGCGATGAGAAATTTACCCCAGGCCACAAATGTCAGAGGATCCAGGTTTACATGTTGCAGGAAGGTCCGATGCCAGATGTAGACGGAGGGGAACAGGAGCACATTTTGGATACAATCGCGTACGGGGTATCTTCCCTGGTCATGGAGGGAGACTCCGCTCCGACCACTATGAGTATTGCGGGGTGGATTGGCCAACATCAGGTGACCATTCTGCTTGACAGTGGGAGTACACATAACTTCATTAGCCCGGCGGTGGCATAGAAACTGGGGCTAGAGATCATCAAGGATGCCGCTTCCCAGGTTGTGGCGGCCGGTGGACACGAGTTGCAGTGCGAAGGAGTGCTTCCGGACGTGGCAATCAGTGTGCAGGGATACACCGACAACATGGATGTCTACTTATTACCCATCCAGGGGCCAGATGTGATTTTGGGGGCCCAGTAGTTGCGACAGCTGGGTAGGGTGACTCTGGATTGGGAGAAGTTGACTATGGAGTTTGCTAAGGGTGGGAGAGAGTATTGTCTGCAGGGAATCAGAATCTCACCGGTGTCGGGGGGCTCTCTTTGCTGTCTGGAGAGGCTGTGGGGACAAGGGCGTGACGTGGCTTGGGTAGACCTAAGGGGACGGACGGAGCAACCAGATTCCCACCTTGAGGACAAGCTGGGTCTTGATGGGGCGGGGAATGTTACGCCCCCGGACGGATCCGAAGGTGACAACAACCAACTGGGCCCCCACTTTCTAAAAGCGGCCCTCGAACCAACCCAGTTCAGCCCCAATTGGGGCCGGGGGGCCGGCCTTGGTCCGGGTATAAATGTACTCGGATCCTCTATTGGAGGGGATTATGCAACTATTATCAAAGGTATTCTTCTAGCCTCCTCTCAAACCCTAGAAATCTCTCCTTCTCCCTCAAATCTCACCTAGTTCCTAACAAGAACGGTTGTCGGCAAGAACACGATCCAAGATGCAATGAGCAAAGCACGAGCCAGCGGAGAGCTGAAGGCGCAAGCAGCTGCGAGTAGAGTGCTCAAGCAG
Organism: Platanthera guangdongensis; assembly: GCA_039583875.1. Taxonomy (NCBI): domain Eukaryota; kingdom Viridiplantae; phylum Streptophyta; class Magnoliopsida; order Asparagales; family Orchidaceae; genus Platanthera; species Platanthera guangdongensis. The sequence continues at coordinate 258,864,903 of CM077150.1, forward strand.
CGGCGAGCGAGGAGGGAGCCCGACAAAGAATAGAAGAGTTCCGCATGAAGGGAGCCATGGAGGCAGTAGTAACAAGTGTTGAAGCCAAAACTTGGCCTCAACGAGAGTTTGGACCTAAGGGTATAGCTTGCACCTACTTCTCCCAAACTTGAGCTCCTGACCAGTCACTAGGAATTAGAGAACTGAACCTGGGATGCAGCGTGGAGGTCCCGCCACACACCCGGAAGGTCTCTTGAGTGTTTCCCCTCCTAAGGCAAAAGCTGAGCATGGCACCTTGGAGGACTTACGCAGCCAAACCAAAATAACCCAAGGAGGAAGAAGCCAAAAATGAACTGGTTGCTCTCAAAAGGTGCCCACATGGTCTATTTATAGAATTCCAAGACTTGTTCTACCAACAGCGTAACTCCGCTGTCTCATTTTACTATATGCAGCCCAATTGGGTTTGCCAACAACGTAACATCGCTGTTCTGAAAGACTATTTGCAGGCCTTCAAGGGCATCTAGGTAATTTTACCTTTGTACCCCACTGGGCGAGTGGTCCATGAAGGCATCACTCGCCTGGAGAGGCGGATGCTGGGGTGAGCCGGGCATTAGCCCCCACAACTCTTCAAAGGGCGAGTGTGGGATTCGCATGCCATTCGCTTGATTTGATGAGAGCCTTTTCGCCCTATGCGGAAGCTCTTACGCCTGTTTTGGCGAAAGCCTTTTCATTCTCTCTAGGCGAGTGCGGGTCTGTCTGCCCCACTCGTCTACTTTGACTAGCTCATACTTGAGAGTCCTTGGCTTCGTCGAGGTGTCTCACTCAGCGAATACATGATTGTACACAATCTCCGCTCTTTTCGAGCTATTTCTGCGCTCGGAAAGAAGAGTCCTACCCCCGGTATTCGGTGAGTGCTTGTTAACCAGGAAGGGAATCTTTGTTGCCCCCCCCATGGCTATATATATATATATATATCAGGACCCGGCCTTACCATGATATCGTTTGCTCATCCACTACTTGTCCCCTGAGCTCTCGCCGCCCCGACCATGTTTGCTAAGCTGACCTCGAAGCCGCTCTCGCAAGAGCTGCTGGATCGCCTCGTTGCCGCGCAAGAGAAGAACGGATCCAAAACGCCACGCTACGCTCCATGGCTCGCGTCCAAGAGACCTGCAGATTCGCCATATCGGCCGAGAAGGGCCCAGACGATTCGACGGAACCTCACGGCGGATGAGTCTGCCTCTCCGACCCCAAGCCCTCAACGCGAGAATCTCGCCAACCTAACGGAGGTATTTTACTCACCTCCACCCTGTCGATAACCCAAAAAGGCTGTTATACTGAGCAATTGGTCCACTCGCAGGAAACGCTGACGGGAAGCGGCGTTGGGGTCCTCCTGGAGAATGCTGAGGCGTCCCGGCCCTCTGATGGGAACGAACAGCGGGTCCAGGAGACCGCCACTCAAATTGCAGCGGCCGAACCCCCACTCGCCTCTGGTAATCCACTTGTTACCTTATCGCATTTTCTAGTTTACGTTCTTCCGCTCACACTATTCCTTACAGCTACTCCCTTCGGGACTGCGGGCCTGGTCAGTCCAGTGCCCCAGATTCCGACCGCCAAGAACCCTCAGGATCTCGTGTCGGGTTCCCGGCTTTCATCCAAAAAGGCGACTGACACCTCCCAACCGGCCAAGATCCATCCCTCGGGGCAAGCGTAGTTCCGCCCGGGACTGGGGAAATCGCGTCAGTCTTTCTCTGAGAGGCCCTTTGAGGGGAGACCCGGCCCTTCTCGCCAGCAACCGGACGAAGGCACCGTCCCTACGCCAGGTAAATAGAACGAATTTCCCCTTTTCGCTCGAAATCGATCCTATTAAAGGCTGAATTTCCTCGCCAGGTTATCTGGGGGTACCAGTGGCCGGCTTTGACGTTGACGAGGAGCTATCGCCTCCCCCATCTCCCAGCGAGCTTGCGGACTTTCTCGGCGACCCTCGCGATGCCGAGTCAATGAAAGAGTGAATGGTGGAAGTCCTAGGAAAGCTCATCTGGGCGCAGCGGGAGGCCTCTGATCGGGCGGATGAACACCAAGCAGCCACTGAGCGCCGGCCGGGCATCCTTGTGAGGGACTACTCGTACCTCATCGGGGAGATGGAGCGGCAGGGAGGCGAGTGCGAGGAGACCTCTCCTGGAAGGCATATTGCGCGATCCCGGAACCAGATGCGCTCGGTCCATCAGGAGACGACTGTCGCGAGCGCTTACTATTACCCGCGAGTGCCCCCGAGGTCGGGGAGGCGAGGCCGGGGCCGTTGGCAGTGGGTCCAATACTGAGTCCATCGACACTCGCCTCCTCTTCACCCTGGTCTTCCATTCGCTTGTCTGCTTCCAAAATATATCTTTCCTTTTCGCTTTGTAATAAAGAAACATTTATATTTGCTCTCGCCCGACGAGCGGCCGCTACATAGCAACGTTTTCGCTTTGCGCAATGTTTGATGTCCTGTTGAATGTTGAACTCCTGCATTGTATCTATCTTTTTTTTATGTCTGTCCCACTATGCTTCCTACTTACCCAGGGCCTTTCTTGGAGGCATTCGCCATTCGCAGGTGAGGAGCGGAAGCGGGGCCGGACGGATTATGAGGCGTCAAGATGATGGAATTGCTATCCGCACCCCCGGCACCTGGGGAACCCCATAATTGTCGAATTATTCTATAAATAGGTCCCCTACCTACCGCATTTACTATCGTTTTGATTATGAATCTTCGTCTCCCTTCCCTGCACACTCGCGACTTCGAAGCCACGCGTCTGCGCAACCCTATCTTCCCCCACACATTCGCGAGATGTCGGGAGAGGCTGATGGCCGGACTAGGTGCGCGCAAGGCTTCACTGATCATGACTTCCCCCCCCCCCTGCAAGTTGACCGAGGAAGAGTACCTCTCCGTCGTCGCCAACTACGTGTCGTCGGGGTTCGTTGCGCGCTATCCAGATAGCTCTGAAAAAATCAACTTCCTGCCGGAGGGGGATCTCGTCATCCCCCTGGAACACTTTGAGGTGGGATTCCGCCTCCCCCTGTGGCCGGAGGTGCGCCAGACCCTCCGGTATTTAAGAGTGGTTCCAGCCCAACTCAATCCTAACTCTATCGCCATCTTGGTAGCATTCGTCTGCTACATGCGCGAGGAGAGGATCGAGTTCAACCTCTCGGTTTTCCGGAAACTGTTCAACTTTCGGGCCAAGAGCGGGATCGTATTCTTCTCAGGCCAGACGATCAAGACCAGCGGTCTCACCTATAAGAACCACTACTGGCCCCAGAAGTTCATCTTCGTGTCGGGGAACTTTGGCAACGTTCCTCTCTCGCCTCTTCAGTACGACGAGGCGACTTACAGACCTCCCGCACTCGGGGGCCATGAGACCGCCTTGCACGCATTCTTCGGCACAAAGAACTTTGACGTCAAGTACTTGGGGCGGAACCTGGACTCCCTCCTGCCCGTTCTCGTCGGAGAAGGTAACATTCTGCCCCCTATACGTTTAAATCCCCACCTTGGATTGGTAAAGCTTACCCTTATTGCCCGCACAGGTGAGCGAGAGGTCCCCCTCCACCAGCCTCATGAGGAAGCCGAGGTTCTCGCCCCCGGCTTGTCTCTCGCACAATCTGCGTCCGCCGCCTGCAGGGAGGAGTCGGGTACCTCGTCCCAGCCGAGTGCCCCAAAACGGAAGTCGGATGCTCCTCCCACAACATCCTCCAAAAAAGCAAAATCATCAGCGCTTGCCAAGGGCAAGACCGTCGTCGGAGCCCCCGCCAAGGTCCCAACAGCGACAAAAACTACAGGCGTTGCCGCCAAGATTGTTGCTGTGATAGAAAAGACTCTCGTGGGACAGGTGCCGAGAGGGCACCGGAATTTCGGTCTCGGCGAGTACATAGATGAGGCAGGCCAGCCCCTGCTTCAATGGGACCACAAGGCCAACCGAGCCTCCATCTTAACGCTCCTCCCGTCGTGGATAGAGCAGGATTCCACCAGCGGCGACGCCTTCGCATTCGCCTTCGGGTTGTACAGCCAGGAGGATGGCGCATCTTCGACGAGGAGTCGACCCGGACCCTCTCGCATAAGACTGCGCGGGCCCAGCTGCGCGCCCTCGAGCTCGTGCACATGTCATTGCATCGCAGCCTTAATCTTGAGCGGAACCTGAGCGACGTTCAGAAGTCGTGGGATCTCGCCGCGGCGGAGGTCGCCTCTCTGAAACGCCAGCTGCAGGCCTCTGAGGCGCTTCTCGCCAGTCGCACAACACAAGGGGTGAGTGTGGCTTCATTAACTCTCACGCTCTCGCTTCATTTTATAAAAACTTTTTTTAATACCCCTTTCCGCAGGACTCCGCGAACGCCGAACTGCTGCGTGCGCGAGTGGCTAGCCTTGAGCGCGAGGCCGCGGGATTGAAATCAGAGAACAGACGCCTGCAAGAATTTCTCGTCCCGCCACCTCCCAGCGAGAAGGGCAAACGGCATCAGTACACCAACCATGAGATCGAGGTGATGATGCAGGAGAACGCCCAGGGGCGGCCAAGCACGTGATCGAGGTGCTGCGAGAACCCGTACTTTTGAATGAAGGAGGAGAGAAACTCACGGCGCGCAGCGCTCTCCCCTGGTTGTTCACTCTCATCGACACGCCCGAGGACGAGGACGATCTTCAGCGCGAGAACGACGCTGACTCGCCCCTCCGCGGGAGCGAAGGATCCTCCAGCGAGAAGCTCGGCGACTCTTCCTGAAGACTTTCCGTTTTCTTCATTTGACTTTGTATTTTGTTTTTCTTGGTCATTCATGCCAAGGGCGAGACGCAATATATGTAAATTTTCTAAGTTTTTTGTCTCTGCCGAAATGACTGTTGTTCGTAATTTTTTAATTCTCGCTTCTTATCATTCGCAAAGTGGTAGAGACCAACCCCATCGGGTCGACGCAAAAGTGTCCAACGCCGCACCCGACCGATCTCTTTCAGCCTGAATTGTTTTATTGCATTTAAATTTTTGAAATTTTAATTTTATTAAGCAAAAATTTCAGTTATCACTTTTAGTTCGTTATACGCCTGCACGCGTAGCCATGTTTATTGCACGCCTGCGTGCGTAACGTTGTTTGGAGTTTTATTTTATTTCTCTATTATATATATATATATATATATATATATGTATATATACATAAATGCACATATATATATAAATATAAATATATATAATACCATAAGAATAGGTCAAGAATGAACCGGCCAGTCTCCAGTGCACTGTTCTTCTTCCCAGCGAGCCGCATCTGCTCCGTCATTTCCGGCCTCAAGCCAAAGCGGGATTCACGCGGGACCACTCGCCCCTTGCCGCTCCTCGACGTCATCAGCCACCACATCTCCTGCAACCGCAGAGCACGACTCCTCCGGCAGTTTTTGCTTCCACCAAGGACATTCCTTCGCGCATTCAGCGGTTCGGGACTACCTCGTGGAGGTTCTTAGCTCTCTTTTTGAAACCCTATATAAAGGGGATCCTTGTAATCGTTTTTTTTGGTGAATAATGAAATTATTGATTTGTTGCGTTTGATGCTTCCTATTGAGGAGTGTTGTAGGTGAGATTAGGCGTGAGTGATTGTTAGATACTGTTACCGATTTGCTGAATATTGAATTAGAATTTCCTGTGTTGTCGCTGCCTTCTGGAGAAGACGATGAACAGTCCTTGACAGCTGTTGTTAGAGTTTAGGAGTTGGAGTGGAATGAGCGGTTTGCCTCCAATTGATAGTAGAAGAAGAATAGTAAATTTAATTACTGGGGCTTGGTAATGATTCCGTTAGATTATGGTATTCTGCCTTGTTCTTCTTCCGTGAAAGCCCTGTAGAATGATTATTAGGAAATGTTAAATAGTAGAATGTCATTAGTTGATTAATTCCTAGAATACTGAACATTAAAAGTTAATGTTATTGTTGGCTCTCTATTTTGTTGTGTGGGATAGACATTAGGTCCACTACTGTTTGCTCCGGTGAATAGTTAGGGTGATTTAGAAGGGTAGATTGCTTCGTTGAAAAAAGTTAATTTACTCTTATTGCTTAGAGATTTCGTGGAGCCACCTTGAGTGTTTGAGATTTCGTGGAACCACCTTGGGTGTGATAGCGAGTGAATTTAGATTGTTAGGTTTGTGGCTTCTCTAGAGTGAGTGATTTCGTGGAACCACTTGCGTGTGAGAGTGAGCAAAGTTTCTCCTTGGAGCCCGTGTGCGATGGCGGCCAACCTCGGAGCGGGAAATCGAAGGTGACGAGGAGTTCTTCGCATGATCGTCATCGACTTCGAATGCGAAAAGACGCTTCTTTCCGTGGGTAATTGTTTCTATCTCTTCCTTTGTGTGTGCCTCTATATTTTTCTCGGAGGATAATAGACTCATTGCTGGATTTTCACCCGAGTTTTGTCAGTGAACGCTACATCGAAAACTTCAAACGGAAACGTATTTGGAGTTCACGATTTCCGTTTTGCTGTAACAAGGGGAACGGAACGAAAGTTGCGAACTTCTTTCCCCGGATTCAGAAATTGAACCATTACCTAAGAAAATCCATTTTTAACAAAATAGTATTTTGTGCTTTTCAAAAATCTAAGTTGCATAATTTCTTAAGTGTCGCGCCTGCTCTAAATATTCGCAAAAAATCCATTACTCATTGCACGCATTTTAGGGTTTCCTAGAAAAGCCGACAGGCGCGCAAACCCTACGCGTCGTCCTGCATCGCAAAGGCTCCCGCGCATTCGCTCGTCGCTAACCCTTAGTTCCTAGGCTGCGACTGAATTGCTCTCGCCTAATGGGTGTCTTAGCGAACGCTTGACCTCAACTATGCGCATTCGCACCTCCTTGGGCTCTTAGGCGGTGACCGCAGTGGCCTCGCGCTCGTGGACAATGGTGAGAGACGACCTTGATTCCCTACTTAGAGGCTAGTTTGTCGAGTGGGCCTGCCGAGTAGGTATTACCGAATGGGTCTTCGCGCTATGCAGACCCCACTCGCGCATCTAGGTCTCGTCTGCCATGCTCTGAATGAGCGTCATTCTCTTTGGACCATCCCCCTCCAAAATGCTTCATCACGTCCATCGAGGGCCTTCCAAATCTGTCAGCTAGGTAAGAGCCTGACAGCGGGATCACCTCGGGACTTATTTTTGAGATACCTCACAACATCCCTCGAGGGCCTTCCAAACCTGTCAGCTATGTGAGAGCCTGACAGTGGGATCACCTCGGGATCATCACTTCAATCTAGCTCCGAGTGACTTCCAACTCTGTCAGCTAGTGGGAGTCTGGTCAGCGGGATCTTCTCAGGGTCATCATTTCAATCTATCTCTGAGTGACTTCCAGCCCTGTCAGCTAGTGGGAGCCTGGTCCACGGGATCTTCTCGGGCCAACCACCCAGTCTACCACCGAGTGCCTCTTCCAGCTCTGCCAGCTAGTGCGAGCCTGGTCAGCAGGATCTTCTCGGAGTCATCATTTCAATCTAGCTCCAAGTGACTTCCAGCCCTACCAGCTAGTGGGAGCCTGGTCAGCGGGATCTTCTCGGGTCTTCCACTCATTCTGCCACCGAGTGCCTCTTCCAGCCCTACCAGCCAGTGTGAGCCTGGTCGGAGGGATCTTCTCGGGGTCATCATTTCAATCTAGCTCCGAGTGACTTCCAGCCCTGCCAGCTAGTGAGAGCTTGGTCAGCGGGATCTTCTCGGGCCTTCGTCCCATTCTACCAATGAGTGTCTCTTCCAGCCCTGTCAGCTAGTGCGAGCCTGGTCAGCGGAATCTTCTCGGGGTCATTATTTCAATCTCTTCGTTCACTCACACAGTTCATTCGCCAAAGATCTTGAGCAACAAGAGAATTAATAATAAAAGAAAGAATATGTTACATTCAAGGTTCAAGGGTAGAAGCGCTTCAAATCATCACCGCTGCAAGTGTGACTTAGGATCTCCCCCTCCACATTCTGGAGGCGATATCCTCCTGACTTCAGTGCTTCCTTAATAATGTACGGACCTTCCCAATTTGGATGAAGCTTCCCCACTATTGTTAATCTCCCCGCGGCATCCACCGTTTTTAAGACCAGGTCCCCCTCTATGAACTGCTTGACTCTGACATGCTTGTCAAAGTACTTGGCTATTCGTCGCTTGATCTCTTCCTGCCTGACGGCGGCCGTATTGCGGAGTTCCCCTATCAGATCCAGTGAGAGTCGTAGCCCCCCTTCGTTCTCTATCCTTCATTCCTCATCTTCTTCCTCGGCAGCTACTACTCGCGGCGACCTGACCTCGAACTCCACGGGCAGAACGGCTTCACAACCGTGAAAAAGTTTGAAGGGGGTCTCTCCGGTGGCCGTGTTGGGGGTCGTCCTCAAGGCCCATAATACCGAGGGAAGTTGTTCTACCCAACTCCCTCTCAGGTTCTCCACTTTCTTTAAAAGGTTCACAATGATTTTGTTCGCCGCCTCCACCCGCCCATTGCTCTATGGGTGGTGGACGGAGGCAAACCTGAGGTCTATTCTCAGCTGAGTGCAGAAGCTGATGAACTCTTCGCTGGCAAACAGGGGTCTGTTATCAGTGACTATGGCTTGTGGGAGCCCATGTCGGCATATGATCTCTCCCCATACGAAATTGTGAATCACCTGGGAGGTCGTCTTGGCCAGTGCCTTTACCTCCAACCACTTTGAGAAGTAGTCGATCATGACTAAGAGGAACCTCCTCTGCCCGCTCTCCTGAGGAAAAGGTCCAACCAAATCCATCCCCCAGATGGCGAAGGGCTAGGGCGTCGTGATGCTCCTAAGCCTCTGGGTGGGCAAAAGCTGGAGCGGAGCATACAACTGACATTTTTGACACTTTCTTGTGAATTCTGTCGCATCCTTCCACAGGGTTGGCAAGAAGTACCCTTGTCGGACCACCCTTGCTTTCAAGGTCCTGCCCCCCGAGTGTATGTCACACTCGTCGGAGTGCACCTCTTCCAGGATCTTCGGGACTTCTTTCACTATCACACACCGGGCCAGGAGCCCCGAAAGTGTCTTCCGGTGTAACCCTCCTTCGTGCATCAGGTAATAGGCCGATTTGCGTCAGAAGCATTTTTCATCCTTGATCTCCTCTGGTAGCTTGCTTGTGGTCAAGAAGGTTGTGAAGGGATCTACCCATGAAGAGCGCCGATCTACCTTCATCAATTCACCCGCCTCGATTGATGGGTGAAACAGTTCTGTCAATGTACCCCCGGCCCTGGGTCCGAACTTGGCCAATTGGTCAGCTGCCACATTCTCCTCCTGGGAAACGTGTCGAATGGAAAACGTTCTGAACCCTCTGATAAGCCCCTTCACCTTGGTCAAGTACTTCATGAGGGTGGGCTCCCTCGCCTCGTACTCGCCTTTGATTTGTGACGCCACCACCAACGAGTCAGTGAGCACCTTTACATCCTGCACCCCCAGCTCTTTGGTCAGACGTAGCACTGCTATCACGGCCTCTTCCTTTGTCTGATTGTTAGTGATCGGGAAATGCAGGACCACGGCCTGTTCTACCATGGCCCCTTGAAGGCTTACCAACACCACTCCGCCGCCCCAAGAGTGCTTCCTGAAGCAACGTCAACCAACACCTTCAAGGCAACCTGCTGTGGCGGCCCAACGCCCTCTACCTCGACGATATAGTCGGCCAAGAAGTCGGCTACCGCTTGTGCCTGGATTGAGAGTCGTGGCACAAAGGAGATGTCAAACTCGCTCAGCTCGATGGACTATTTGGCCAACCGTCCTGAGTGATCCACCCCTTCGAAAATCTTGCGAAGAGGGTGGTCCGTCGCCACCTTGATTGTGTGCGCTTGAAAGTATGTCCTAAGCTTTTTAGCTGAGATAACCAAAGAGAAAGTCAGTCTTCTTCAAGATCCTACTAACATAATAGATGGGCAACGGCTTCTTTCCCTCTTCCCTGACTAGGACGGAGCTCACGGTCTCAGCCCTCACTCCCAGGTACAAAGTCAAGTCCTCCCCTTCCTTTGGTCCCTGAAGAAGTAGGGCTTGGGAGAGCTGACTCTTCAATGCCTGGAAAGCCGCCTTGCACTCTTTCGTCCACTCAAATTTTTAGTTCCCTCGCAGCACCCTGAAGAAGGGTAAGCACTTCTCCCCTGCCCGAGAGAGAAACCTACTCAGATTCCAACTTTATTATGGCATTCACCTTGTCAGGGTTGGGCTCCACCCCCGCGGGGTGAGGAGATGTCCTAGGAACTTTCCTCTGCTCGCCCCAAAGACACATTTCAGGGCATTTAGCCGCATTTTGAACTTCCGCAAGATGGCAAATGTTTCCTATAATTCGAGCAAGTGGGGGTCAACATCCCTGCTTTTCACCATGAGATCGTCCACGTATACCTCCAAGTTCCTCCCCCTCTGCCCCTTGAAGACCCGATCCATCATTCGCTGGTATGTAGCTCCTGCATTTTTTAGCCCGAATGACATCATCTTATAGTTGAAGCACCCTTCCCTCGTGATGAAGGAGACGTCCTTAACGTCGGGTGGATGCATCCTGATCTGATGATAACCTGAAAAAGCATCTAAAAAATTCATCATAAAAAAACCAACGGCTGAGTCAACCAGCACGTCGATTCGAGGCAGAGGGTAGCAATCCTTAGAGCATGATTTATTTAAAAGTGAGAAGTCTACACACATTCTCCACCGTCCATCTCCCTTCCTAACCATTACCACATTGGAGACCCAGCCTGGATACTGGATCTCTGATACAAAACCTGCTTTGAGGAGCTTCTCCACCTCCTCCTGGATGGGCTCCTCCAGCTTCGTGGAGACGGTCCTCCTTTTCTGGTGGATGGGGCATGTCTCGGGATCAAGGTTCGAACGGTGACATGTCACATCCGCGTCGAAGCCGGGCATGTCCGCCGCACTCCAAGCGAAGACGTCGATGTTCTTCCGGATGCACTCCTGCATCCTCTCTCGGTCCCCAGGGCTCAGCCCGCCGCTGATCCGCACCCTTTTTGTCTTCCCTGCCTTAGTGAAGACCTCTATCTCCATAATCTCCCCTGCCGGCTCCAGCCTGGACTGCTCTCACTCGCTTCTCAGCTTCTCCCCCTGCGCAAGTACCTCTTTCAACTCTGCACATTCAACCTCCATCGCCTCGGCCCGGCTCTCCTGTAGCTCCACTCTTCCATCCTCCCTGACATCAACCACTCCTTCCTCTCCTTGCTCCTCTGCCACTACCTCCGTCATCTCCGACTCCTCGGCTGCTCCTCCCCCGATCACTTCTTACTCATCTTGCGCCGCCATCTTTCTTCTCAATTCTTTCGCCTCCGCCATCCAGGTTATGGTGTTAACGGTCGTTACGTAACATTGTCTCGCCACCTTCGAGTCTCCCCTGATCCGGACCTGGACCCCCCCCCCACCCCCACTGTTGAACTTGAGGCATTAATGGAATGAGGAGAGGACGCAGCGGAAGTCGCTGATGAGGGGGAGCCCAAAGACGGCATTGTAGCTGCTCGAAGCGTCAACAATGACGAACCGGCAATTCCTCGACATCCCTCTAGCATCACATGAAGACCAACCCCTCCTTCAACTTCCTTCCTCTCCCCTGAAAACCCGAACAATGGTCCATCCGAGGCCAATACCCTCCTAGCCTCCACCTTCATCTCATCGGAGGCCTTCTTGAAGATCACATTCACGGAGCTCCTGTTGTCAATCAGTATCCGAGAGACCGTGAAGTTCTCGATGGCCGTCTGGATCACCAAAGCGTCGCAGAACGGGTCCTCGTAGTCTGGCATGTCCTTCGACGAGAAGGTGATCTTCTCCTCCGGGGGGAGTTTGGGAGGTCAAGGCGACGCTCCTTCTGAACATGATCTGGAAGCTCCCCTTACGGGTGGCTTCAATTCTCACTCCCCCGTGGATCACTCTGATCCCCTCACGGGCTCCCACATCGGCCTTGTCTTCGCACCTGTCCTCTCCTCCCGGCGGAACCTCCTCTATCCTCACCGGTGGCTGCTGCTGAACTTGCCCTCTGGCCTCCCTCACCTCCAAGAACCCAAGGCAGGTGGCCGTCGCGTGACCTTCCTCCTGATGGAAGTCACAAAAGGGCAACGCCACCCTGCCCCCTTCTCTCCTTCCTCTTATAGCTCCTCTTCTCATGCCCCTTCCCCGGGCGATCGCCATCGCTTGGTGCTGCTGCGGGAGGAGAGTCCTTTGTCCCTGCCTCCACGCCGGTGGGTTGAACCGCCCCTGGCCCCAGCGGAAATTCACTCCACCCTGAAATCCTCTCCCCTGCCCCTGGGCAGGTCCCTCCTGGGGCCTCCAAGCCAACCGGTTGTTCGGCTCTCGATGCCCCCAACCTTGTTGTTGCCCCTGGATCCCCTGGCCACGGGGCTCTTCTCTCCTCCTCTCTTCCCGCTGTCATCCTGCTCCCTGCTCCTTCACCTCCTCCTCGGCCAACTTGGCTAGCTTCTTGGCTAACGCTGGGTTGGCCATCTCACTTTCTATCTCCTTTGCCACCCTCTCCAACAACTCCTCGAAGGAAAGGGGGGCACCCTTTTCAGCTCCATGCTGAAGAACTCCTGCCTCAAGCCCAGGGTGAAGGCGAGCATTAGGGTATACCCTAGAATCTCCTAGACCAGAAGGATCTCCTCTTGGAACCAATCGACATAGTTCCCCAATGTCTCATCTGGATTTTGCTTGATTGCGAACAGACACTCAGCTCCCTTCATCCTCTTCTTCGACATTGAGAACCTCAACAAGAACCCGCGTCGCAAGTCCTCAAAGCAGTAGATGGAACTTGCGGGGAGCTGATGAAACCAGTCTCTGGCCTTCTCCTTCAGAGTGATGACAAAAAGTCGACACTTGAAGGCGTCCGACATCTGCCGGATGGAAACGGCATCCTTGAACCATTGGACATGCTGCACCGGATCATCCTTGTTCGTGTAGTAGGACATCTCTGGTTCTCTGAACCCATCTGGAACCAGGGCCGAGACAATCAACTCGCTGAAAGGGCTTCCCCCACCCACCGGGCAAGTGGGCCCGTCTCGCGCCCTTCGGCTCGCTGACCCTGTCAGCACTCGCCTGCCCTGGGAACAGCTCCCGCCCAGCGAGATCCCTCTCGCCGCTCTCCGTCGGGACCTCCTTCTCGGGTCGCTGACCAGGGGCGTTCTCGCCCAGAGACAGGGTCGCAACAACTAGAACCGAGGGTGTATCCCACTCGCCCCACGCAGTGAATGCGAGGTGGATGGTTTGTAGGACCTCCCTCTTGAAGTCCTCTAACATCCCGATCGTGACACCACTCGCCGAGAGTGGCAAGCCGCCCGAGCCAGCTCTTTCGTCCTCGCCTCTAGCCATGAAGCTTAGCTCAAGATTTTCCTATGCAAGCTACGATCCACGCTCACCGCACCAAAAATGTTGAAGCCAAAACTTGGCCTCAACGAGAGTTCGGACCTAAGGGTATAGCTTGCACCTGCTTCTCCCAAACTTGGGCTCCTGACAAGTCGATAGGAATTAGAGAACTGACCATGGGATGCAGCGTGGAGGTCCCACCACACACCCGGAAGGTCTCTTGAACGCTTCTCCTCCTAAGCCAAAAGCTGAGCAAGGCACCTTGGAGGGCTTACGCAATCAAACCAAAATATCACAAGGAGGAAGAAGCCAAAAATGAATTGATTGCTCTCTAAAGGTGCCCACAGGGTCTATTTATAGAATTCCAAGACTTGGTCTACCAACAGCATAACTTCGTTGTCCCATTTTGCTATATGCATCCCAATTGGGTCTGCCAACAGCGTAACTCCGCTGTTCTGAAAGGCTTTTTTCAGGTCTTCAAGGGCATCTAGGTAACTTTACCTCTGTACCCCACTGGGCGAGTGGTCCATGAAGGCACCACTCGCCTGGAGAGGCGAATGCTGGGGTGAGCCGGGCATTCGCCCCCACAGCTCTTCAAAGGGCGAGTGTGGGATTCGCATGTCATTCGCCTAATTTCGCGACAGCCTTTCCGCCCTATGTGGAAGCCCTTACGCCTATTTTGGCGAAAGCCTTTTCGTTCTCTCTGGGCGAGTGTGGGTCTGTCTGCCCCACTCGCCTACTTTGACTAGCTCATACTTGAGGGTCCTTGGCTTCGTCGACGTGTCCCACTCAGCGAATACGGGGTTGTACAACAAAGATCCATGGAGGTAACAGCAGGTAGGATCCATGGAGGCAGCAACAACAAGGCACGGAAGCATTGTCGAAGTTGAGCCAAATCTGGCTGATGGCAGTCCCATGAAGGTGGATGAAGAGGCGCAGAAGCCTCAGTCGCAGAAGAAGCCATCTAGAGAGATGCGCGGCCAAGTAGCAACAAGTAAGAAGCAACCGCCAAGTAGAAACGGAGCCATCCGCCGACGGGATCGTCGGAGGAAGATGTTGCTCCCGTCGATGAAGAGAGATGCAGAAGTTGGATCGTCATCGACGACCTGCGATAGAAACGCAGATGGGAGCAGATGACGCACGGGAAAAAGCGAAAGAAGAGATGTCGACGGGATATAACAGGTGCAGCAGCGGCTGGATCATCGATGGAAGCGAGGATGATGAAAGCCGACATGAGCATCAGGAGTCCTCCTTGTTGAGGGGAATAGAGGCCACGCTTGTCGATTGAATCAAACAGCGATTCCGTCGACGGGAGTGGAAAGGGAGCGGCTCGACGTGAGCTCTAGCAGCGCAGGACGAAAACTCTGAGCGAGGAAGGGACGGAAATTGATCGGAAATCAGAGAGGAAGACTGAGAATTTTAGGTGCCAACAAATTAAGGCGACAAAAAATTTCTCAAACTCAAAGTCGACTACAGCTCTGATACCATGTGGAAAAGAAATAAAAGGGAAATAGAAGGTTCGATTTTATTAATCCACATGGGGGGAATTTATAGGATTACAATAAGACTCACAAACATAAAACTACAATGTGGGACTAAACCTCAAACATACTAAATACCCAAATATTAATAACTCCAACAAATATATGAATATATATAAATTAAAAATGATTAGATTTATAAATATTTACAAATATAAATAATTAAATATTAAAATCTGATATAAGAAATATCTATTATATATGTAATATCCCCAATATATGAAATATCCCCGATATATGAAATATTTGTTGGGTTTTCTATACCAGAGTGGAACAACACATCACATGTGCGCAGCGGAATAAACATTCAAGAACAACAAAGAGTAAAAGATCTTGCGATCTCCATGAATCGAGAAATAAAAGTATACAACAAGACATTGTACCTGAGAGGGATTGAGTCTTTACTCAACCAAGATGCTCCAGTGATCCAGTCCAGAAACAGACGGCTGAGTTAACACAGAAATAGACCTGTGACTCAACAGGTATCCACACGAGCGGTGGAGAACCCCAATATTTTGTCCTACAAGAACCGGGTTGGTGAAGGACTGCTCTCTGCGTCTCCACGAATTGCTAGATTCGTTTCAAAGAGAGGCGACGACAAGAAGTCAAGACGGGTTCTGTGGCAAGTGACGGCTTCAGAAGCTCGCACTTTAGTTACTCTCACTCAGGAAACCCCTTTTTCAAATCTATTTATATCCAAGGATAACAAACAGACAGAAGACCTCTTAGAAGTCCGCCAAAACTCAACATGCGTCGACTTGCACTCGACGTGCGTCGATAAGAACTCGACGCAACGTCGAGATGCACTCGACGGCATTCGACGCAACTGTGTCAACACGCAGTCGACGCACCTGCGTCGAATAGAAGTCGACGTAACGTCAATATCTACTCGCGTAGCGTCGACTAGAGGCCCGCAGACACATCGAGCTAGGCTGCGTCGATAGGAAGTCGACATGCGTCGATACGCACTCGACGAAACCCGTCAGTATACTTTATGTCATAGGTTTGGTCCCTTAATCGTATCCATATGAATGGCGCCAACACAATTAGGCCTGCAAACGAGTCGAGCTCGAGCTCGAGCTCGACTCGAACTTATTAAAGTTCAAGGATCACGAGCTCAGGGTTAAAAAAATATATATTAATATTATATTATATTAATATTGTATTAATATTAATATAATATTAATGATAATTTGTTAATATTAATATTATATTAATATAATATTAATATTATATTAATATTATATTAATATTATATTAATATTATGTTAATATTATAATGTATTAAAATATTTACTACTAATAATATATATATTATTTAATTAAAAAATAGCTCGCGAGTCGGCTCGCGAGCTCGTGAACAGGGTTACTTAGGCTCGAGCTCGGCTCGAAATCAGGCTCGAGCTCGTCATGCTCGAGCTCGAGTCGAGCTTTTTTCGAGCCGGCTCATCGAGCTTTCGAGCCGGCTCAACTCAACTTGCACCCCTGAACACAATCCTTTCTCCAACTTCTCCAAGCACTCTTATGTGCGACTCTAGGCTCAAATCGCGTTGACAGTAAGACTAACTGCTTGACTACTTCCAGATCACCATAAGAACACCAACAATATCCCCGATATATGAAATATCCCCGATATATGAAATATCCTCAATATATCCCCCAACATATTAAAACTGACATGAAAAACCAAAACCAACGTATCCCCGATATCTGACATCTACAACCTCGCTCTCACTACAGGAGCTCAAAAACTACAAAGAAAATTACGTTAATAGTTCATTAGACCATAGTAGAAAAACTCTGAAGATCCTATGCGTTGCTAATTTAAAAAAGTAAACATGATCAAGGTCAAGAAAATGATTAGAATTCCATGGAAATATAAATCCATGAAAAAATTGCATCTGCAGCAGTACCATGTATCTGTATTCACACAACACTCATCACCTTAACAATGACAGGAACGGGGGAATTTTAAGGGATACTACTAGGTCAATCAAAGGAAACACTGGAGCTACCCTTCTTTCAGAATAGCAAAGATTTGCTTCGGACATATATACTAGAACTGAAAGTTACAAAAATTGTAGTCCGGTAAAAAAAACATGCTTAAACAAAACCAGACTAAAGATACAAAGAACAACATTAAGAAATTGACAGCTGCCAAAATGATGCATATTAATCATCCTTACTTGGCCTTGCAGTCAGCACATTCTCTGTTCTCTGACAATTTAAGAAGTCCCTCCAATATCTACAAATCAAAAAACAGATTTTTCAAGAAGAAATTAAGTACAATCGCCCAAAAGCTTGTGATCGGCCAAAATAACAAACCAACAAAAAATTCTAATCAATAAAGGAAACTACGAGTCACGTATGCTTAGAGACCTCAAAAGCATAGATATTAATAAGGGAAAATTAAGGAGCACATTTCAAATTGCATGAGAGCAGATTCATTCGATCTGCATAAATAAGATGTCCAACAAACTGTGGTCATAACATTGCTCTCCTTCAAAGCGAGCTTATCTTCAACCTCAAATTAGAGTTCTGACTTTTGGATTAATGAGGTCAAGAGTTAATCCTACTTCTTCATCGTCGGATTCATTTATCTCCCGCCAGAAAAACTTTTTTTTGCTATGGGAACCGCAATGGATTCCAATGATGAGAATAACTGGTCTATGGTTGTGTAAGAAGCTCGTCGAAAAAGGATAGTGTTGAAGACGAGCCCGTTAGGTAGAGGAACAGGTATTCGATCTTTGTGCGGCAAAATTACCATTTTCAATTAAAGTCCATCCTCATCATTGTCTAATGTAACTTTCGCATTTGGCTCTTCCTTTTCAGCTAAAGATATTGCCATTATTATCCCATATGATGATGTCTCATTGCCCTTTATCTTATATAATCCACATTGTTCATTAAACCTTTTATTTGCTAGTACTGTCACTCGTGTCTTGAAATGCACAATGTTGGAGTTATCGAGTCAATGTTGGTCTATTAGAGATTTTAGGTGTATTTGTGTTTAGTCTCACACCGGCTATCGGTGTCTTGAGACTTGTTAACCTTACAAAAAGCCCCTTTGATGATGAATATTAAGCACTTGTTATTTTCTCTCTTACTATTCAACATGGTATCAAATCCATTGATTCCTCCCTAATTTATTTTATTTCCCTCCTGCCTAGGGCGACTCTTCGTCCGGATCTCTCGCCCAATAGGGTTTGCTGGAGGCTACCGCTTCTGTTTCCCCCTCGTCGTTCTGCGCTGCTAAAGCCCACATCGAATGTCGTCGCTCCAGCCATGATGGAGTAGTAGCGAGGACACAGCTGCCGATTCGCGGGGAGATTGGGTGACGGCAAGAAGGTGTTATTGCTTCTATCGTCTGCATCATCAACGGCTCATGTGCTCTATCTGTGTCTTCGATGGAGGATCCCGTTAAGGTCGCCTGCTCTGGATCGCTACTCCCATTGCTGCTCTCCTTCTCATCGACGGAACCACTTCTCTCCTCCCTCAATACCGTTTCCAGGGGCGCCTCTGCTGCACCTGTTCCATTCTGTCACGTTGTTGCTACGTCTTTTCCTTCTTCCCTCAGATCGTGCAACCTTGTCTTCTGTTGTGCTTGTTGCCGCTGAGTCCGTCCAACCTGGTTGCTGCCCTTATCGACGATGCCACTCCTGTTGACATCCCCCTTTGTTGCTTCGACACTGCTTCCCCTCGTCTCGTCGCTCCTGGTTTAGCGTGCTTGTTGCTGCTCCTTATGTTCCTGTTGTTGCCCCTGTCCAGTCGAAGGTGACTACTTCAGATCTGAGGCTTCCTCGCCTCTATTCCTACTTACTGTAGATGGTTTGTTGTTGTTGTCCGCTCTTGAGAACGATTGGGATGAGCCCTCCTTCTCCAGTGATGTTCCTGCAAAGAGGATGTGTTTCCAGTCATTGGCTTTGCCACTCTGCTACTCGACATTTCCAGCTGCTGCTACCCCTTCTGGGGCGATTATCTCTCACTGATGTTGAAATATTGGGGTGATTATGATCATTTTTAATCGTCTTTACAAAGTTGTTGTAGTTGTTGTTAGTGTGTTTTATGACTTCATGCACGTGTTATCCACATGAGGGAGAGTGTTGGGATGAAGGCGACTTGGATGATCTTTACTGACTTTTTTGCCTTTGTTCCGCACGGACTCTAGGCTTATGTCGTCTGTTGTTATGTGTTTCCCCATATTTCTCTAGATTGATCGTGTGTTGGGACACGATTGATGTTGGTGTTTTAATCTCAGCGGGTTGTGTCGCGTGAGACCGTGTCATGCGGGATTGTGTCGTGAGGAACCGTTTTTGTGTGAATTATCCCCGACAGATTATCCATAGTTGTCTGGTTGATGATTTGCTCCACATATTTCGTTCTCTTTCGCATGTTGTGTGTGTAGGTGATATTTGTTGACCAGTTTCCAGCATGTTCACGTCGTGTGTGGGTCCTACGTCGTGTGCGGGTCAGCGTCATGTGTGGCTATGTCCCGGGGTTGATTCCCTGGTTTGGATTTTCCTCTGGTGGCTCGTCTGATGTTTTGTCCCGCATCGTCTACATCCATTGTCGTTAGTTGTTGTGTCGAAGCTGAAGGTTACCCCTTCAGCTTGAGGGGGAGTGTTGGAGTTATCGAGTCAATGTCGGTCTATTAGAGACTTTAGGTATATTTGTGTTTAGTCCCAGACCGGCTATCGGTGTCTTGAGTCGTGTTGTAACCTTATAAAAACCCCCTTTGAGGATGAATATTAAACACTTGTTATTCTTTCTCTTACTATTCAACACACAATAACATTCTTCACTAGATCTTATGTTTTTTTAGAACCTCACAGCAAAAAGGGAGATATGCCCTGAGACTGAGTGAAGAAACTTCTTTTAGTTTTAGAATGTCATCATATTAGTTGGTAAGTACAAACGTGAGCAATGCCTCCCACAGTACAAAAAGGTTGAGGTCATTTTTGCCTTATTCATAGTCTTGCTTGGGATACATGCAGGACTCCTTTTTTTGGAAAATATTATGTAGGACTACCTCTACCATGGTTTTTGATATTTTATGGCATTTATAGATGATTACTTTAGAGTTACTTGGTTGTGTCTTATGAAGAACCGTAAAGAATTGTTATTTATTTTATAATTTCATGTGTTGAAATCTGAACCTAATATAATACACTTGTAAAGATTTTACTTAGTGATAATGCCCCTAAATACAAAACATTCACCCAGCATCAAATTTTGATATGATCACGGATAAATTCCAAGAGAAATCTGGTAAGGGGAAGGGCCGGAGGGGGTGAGCGAGAATGAAGGAGGATGAGAAGAGACGAAATTAGGGAGCAACCCTAAAAACCTTCATACATTCCAAGATAAAGATTACAAGATCCGTCGGCCCTCTTATAGTGGCGAGAAACGAATATAAAAGGAAATTAGGAAATACTAAAATTAGGAAATACTAGAAATACTAAAAATGCGTCAACAAACATAGCAACCTATTTATTATTAAATATTCTTCGTGGTCTCGGTGGGCCCTTGAGATATACGGACCCGACGCATGTAGACTTGTCATGGTCGCTCGTCGTCGTGTAATTTTGTAACATTTGGACCTGTAACACTCCATCCTTCCTTCAAAACAAGCTTGCCCTCAAGCTCGTGTACCAAGCAGATGGTCGGATCATCTGGTACCATGACCTCCCGCCAGAACAAGGTCAGGTAGCACGTAACAGCGGTGGCGGTGTTGGTGAGTAGTGGCGGCGCCATCGGAAAAACAGGCAGCAGAAGTAATGGCTTCTGCAAGGTCGGTGGGGCGGCGGTGAGCAGTCGGCACAAGGATGTTAGAGACGTGACGGCCGATAACAGGAACGGATTTGTTAGGGGCAACGGGGCATGGGGCGGCAGAAGAGACGGCGATGCGGCCAGTGGAAGCGGCAAGGCAGGGGCCGGCAGAGCGAGAGCCTGGAGAGGAGACAGTAAGATGGTCGGAGGGGGCGGCAAGACTGGAGACGGCGGAGTAAGAGCTGGTAGAGGGGGCGGCGAGTTTACCGGACGGGGTGGCAGAAGAGGCGGTGATGCGGCCGTGGAAACGATAGAGGGACGACCACAATAGAGAGAGGTGGTGCATTAGCGACTGTGGAGAGAGGTGGCATGGCCTAGAAACTTTTGCATGGTGCATGAGGCAACCGTGGTGGAGACGGCTTAGGGCAGGGAACCTCGTGGGGGGTTGCAGAAGCTCGTTCGTGGTACACAAGAAGACGATCAACTTTGGCGTGGAGGGAGACCCATGTGGCCAGGATTTGTGTAGCTAGCTCAGAGAAATCTAGCTGAGGGTTGGTGGTTGGCGATAGCAAGAACAGCGGCCCGGGAGAGGCTGATTGGGCGGCGGCCATTGTGCCCAAGATGTTAGTGGTGGAATAACGGTTGGCACAGCGGAACAGAGGCCCGGGGCGGCGGATTGGGCGGCGGCCATGGTGCCCATGATGTATGCTGGATGTGATGTCGGCGATGTCTGTGGCGGCACAACGGTCAGTATGACAAGGCTGTGTCGTGATGACATTGGCTGTGTCGCGATGACATCGGCTGTGTCGCGATGACGCGGGTTCACCCTTGCGACAGGGTTGTGTCGTGATGACGTCGGCTGGGTCGCGCATCGTGCGGAACGGCGGCAACGATCGGGCCGCTCGTCTTTCCTATGGCGACGGGGGATCGGGTGTTGTGTCGCGGAAAGAGGGTTGTGTCGCGATGACGTGGGTCGGCGGGGATCGGGTGTTGTGCGGGTCAATGGACCAGGGAGATAGATTTTTGAATTCCTTAGGCAAACTTAAGCACCGGCGACGAGAGCAGACGGTGCGGCAGGTAGGACCAATTGATACGATCACGGATAAATTTCAGAAGAAATCTGGCAAGGGGAAGGGCCGGCGAGGGTAAGCGAGAATGAAGGAAGATGAGAAGAGACGAAATTAGGGAGCAACCCTAAAAGCCTTCATACATTCCAAGATAAAGATTACAAGGTCTGTCGACCATCTTATAGTGGCGAGGAGCGAATATAAAAAGAAATACTGGAAATTAGGAAATACTAGAAATACTAAAAATGTGTCAACAAACATAGCAACCTATTTACTATTAATTATTCCTCGCGGTCTAGTGGGCCCTTGCGATATACACGCCCTGCGTGTGTAGACTTGTCGTGGTGGCTCGTCGTCGTATAGTTCCGTGACATTTTGACCTGTAACAAATTTATTAGAAACAAATGGTATTATTATTCAAATCTCGTGTACTCACATTAGCTAAAAATAGAGTGACAGTACATAAAAAACGTTCTGTGGAGGTTACTAGGACTCTGATGTTTCTTGATATACTGGCTCTAAATCATTTATTTCTCCTGCCCCAAAATCTATGGAAGCGTGAATTTTATTGATCTATTATAACTTGGGGTTAACAGACTGATGTAACATGTGTCGCATCATCGCACAGTTAATTTTTACTTGCATATGTATCGTGCATATTTCAGGGCGTGTTTATTTCTTTATCATGCATGTTGTTGTCTATGTTCACGCATATATTAGTTTATTTTGTATCGTGCATATCACTCGCGCTCGTTGTTGCGGCTTATTAGGGTAATCGTCTAGTAAAGCCCTAAATAAAAGATCCTTCAAATTAAGTAGCAAGATAATTAGGGCACGTAAAAAAATTAAAAATGAGGCATCTAATTTTACATTTTTGGAATTACACTATTAGGAGAATATCAAAATTTGCATTGATTTGTAAACACTTGGAATTTCTAAATTTTAATACCTATTAAACCATCTATTGATTAAAACTTATTTCTTATTCCCATTCATAAAACTATTGAAAACCAAAGGTCCTTTCCCTTAATGGGCAGTAAAAAAAGCGAGCAAAGATTAATTTTTGTCCATGTTCCCGCCGACTTTGCCCACCCTCAATGACACCCCCAGCCCTGTTAATCTTCGAAGCCGCCACCTCCAGAGTCCTCATCGATCAAGGATGACCCTTCCTCTTCCTTCCATAGCGCAGCCCGACACCT
This sequence comes from Platanthera guangdongensis, assembly GCA_039583875.1. NCBI lineage: Eukaryota > Viridiplantae > Streptophyta > Magnoliopsida > Asparagales > Orchidaceae > Platanthera > Platanthera guangdongensis. Next base: position 258,887,740 of record CM077150.1, read on the forward strand.
CCTTTGTCAGATCAAACACCTAATGCCTCCGCCCTCTGTTGCTGATTAGAACCACACAATTCTTATTGATGACGCTCCTCCATCCACCTCCAGATCCCTACGCCGACCAACGCCCGACAACCTCATCATTTCCTCCCCAGAACCGGTCAGGCCGCCACCTTGCTACCCTCCTCCCAACCACCAAAGCCCTGCTACGCCTCCTACATTGGTACCTTTCCTCCACACCAAGTTTCGAGCAAATTAAGACCGAGTACGACAGGCGATAGTCAATACCATGAGTCTCCAGGTTAACCCAAGTTCATTCATCTATATTTTCAACCTAACCCAGATTAGTTTTGACACTATGCTCCCTAACCAAAGGTATACCTCTCGTCGTTCTCTCGCTCATTTCTTGTTAGAATAATCCTATGATTTATTTATTTGATCATTATAATCTCAAAGCTTGCCCTAAATAATCATTGTCTCTTTGTGGATTACCTTATTTGCTTGCTCATCGAGTCATAAACGTGCTTATTAATGTTATTTGATCTTAAAAATAATTTAACTATTAATTCATCCTTTTTGGATTACATCACAGACTCAAGCCTAAAACTATAGGTATTCTCACACTCATAAGGGATATCGGTGTTATAGCCCTATATTTCATCATTTCAAATGATTCAATTATTTCTCCTCCCTCAAAATCCATGGATGTGTGAGCTTACCTTTTAAGTTATAAAAATTGCAAAAAGCTATAGGTATTCTAATACCCACAAGGGATATCAATGTCATAGGTCTTTTTTTTTATCACTCCTTTGTTCATAAAGATCCGTGTTGTGGATATTAGCCGACATAACAATTTCATGCGCAAAACGACACGTTTCCAATATTTTTTGTAAAATTATCCTTTTATAATATATCGGCCGATATATCAGCTATCGACCGATATATGGGTCGATATATCCAGATGGTATATCAGCTGACACTTTTAATTTATTTATTTAGCGTATATGATTTAATAAACAACAAAACGAAACTATTTCGTTGTCTTGGTTGTTTTGTAGCCTAGCTCTCGACTCCCTTCCTATTTTCTATGGATTTATTACTTGAGCCAGCACGTCGTCGATGTCAATTTTGCTTGGTTGTAAGATTTTGGACTGAGGATTTGATTGCGCACCATGACAGACACAGGTGTATTCCCGCAGAAGGCAGTCATCCACTGCCCAGATGGATCATCAGAGTCCATGGTTGCGTTCGGATGGTCGATCTGAGTCGAGTCCATATATTATATTTTGAATTGTATTTTGCCCCTGATCGGTCCAGACAGTGTGAGTTGTCTGATTCGGGTTTTATTTGATTTTTTAGTTGTGTTGAGTGGTTATTGCTTAAGGTTTTATTTATATGCAGCGGTTCACAAAGTGGGGGGTATCGAAGGTTTTTGCACGATTGATGTTGGAACCGCTCGATCTCCTTGGTCTTCTGGTGCGATGCCGGAAACCATGCATCCTAGGTGCGACTCTGAAACCATCCCTCCCAGGTGCAACTCCTGGGTTAGGATCCCCGCTTCTCCTCCTTCCTCGTCCAGCCCACCATATCCAAAGCCGCAGCCTTCACTTTCCCCCGCAAAACCTCGTCGTTCTTCCCTGTTGGCCTGACACCTTCCGCCTGCTGCAAAATACCCACGCCACCCCGCTTTGCCCCCCTCTTCCATATTTCTCCCCATTCCCGGCGGCCTCAACCCAGCCAAAACCCCCACCAATAGCCTCCTGCCTCCCCGCCTCCCTCTTGCCTCTCCTCTTTTCCGTCAGCTTCCACCCCGCCCGCAGTCCCCGCAACCCCCTTCCCCTCCGCCTCCCTACAACTCGCAACCCCTTCCCGTTGACCTCCATTATCCCAGCCCAACTGCCCCAACCGTAAGCCCTTCTACAGCCCCCATCTCTTCCATGACTGCCACTAACTACCCCCCACCATAGCCGTCATCAGTCCAGTGCTCCCCTTTCGGCGCATTCCCCATTAGCTACAGCCTTGGATGCCCCCGACAGCCGTCATCACCGCCGCCTACACGCGTGAGTTGTGTTTTGAGTTACTGTTTTCTATTGTGGTATACTTGGCACTATACCTGCTGAGATGTTAATTTTACTTGTTATTAGTACCTACACTTGTTATTAGTACCTCCACTTGTAATTGCGCCTCTATCTTTGAAAATTGAAAACTTTTTTTCCTTTACTTAATATTTGTGACGGTTTGTGCCTCTGCCTTTTTTTATATAAGGGTGTTGTTACCACCAAACCTAATTTGGCTTCTAGCAAACCCAAATTCCATCCAAAACTTATTTTTCCCTTCTTTTTGAAAGGCTCAATTCTGCTGCTAGCAAACCCAAATCTGAACTCATTTTCGCCACCTTTGTTACTCCCGCTCGCAACTCCCCTCCCTCTCCTGTTCGCAACTCGAGTAGCAAAAGTAAATAACTTGTTTTAAACTTAATTAAAATTTGTAAATTTAATTAAAATTTGCAAACTTAATTAATATTTTGTTTGATAAACTTAATTAATATTTTGTTTGGTTAACTTAATTAATATTTTGTTCGATAAACTTAATTATTTTTCACCGCAAGGGCGGTTGGCGCGGCGACGGTGATGGCGGTTTTGGTGCGGCAACAGCGATGGCGGTTTTGGTGCGGCAACGGCAATGGCGGTTGGTGCGGCAGCAGTGATGGTGGTTGGCGCGGCGACAGTGATGGCGGTTGGCGCGGCGGCAGCGATGGCAGTTTTGGTGTGGCGGCGACGATGGCGGTTGGCGTGGCCGCGACGATGGCGATTTCGGTGTGGCGGCGGTGATGACGGTTAGTGCGGCGGCGGTGATGGCGGTTTCGGTGTGGTGGCCTCTAAGGAGATCACATCAGTAATATTAGCATATGTATCAGCTTATATTGAATGAATGCATGTCTTTAAATACAAATTTTTGTTTTTATTTTATTTTTTATGGTGGTTTGCTAGTAACAAAAAGGTTTTCAAATGAAGGTTTGCTAATAGTAATTGTTTGATATAATCCAAATCGGATTTGCTAATAACAGCACCCTTATATAATAATTAACTATTGTTGTAAATTGTAATTGTTTGCTCGGGCCTTCTCTTGCATTATCCATACGTTATTGCATATAAGTGTGCATTTAGTGAATCCACCCTGAGTCGGTCCTTACCCTGCATCAGGATTCCTTATCTTTGATTGTTGTCGACGACCTATATGTTTTCTTCTCTGTGTTATACCGTTATTACTTGTGTAACATAAAATGCAAATACTAATTTAGTAGATTTATAGTTTCAGTAAATATTGAATTGTTAATATATCAACATCTATAAATTAAAATAATGATTATATGAATAAAAATATTTAGATATTGAAATCTGATATATGAAATAACCCTAATGTATCCTCGAACATATTAAAATCAACATGAAAAACTTCAACTGACGTGTCCTCAACATTCGACAACTGCAACCATGGTAAAGATACGACTTTCTTTGAGTCAACAACTTGTTATTCTACCTATTTCACTAGTGAACAATGTGAAATGTTGGGGTAAAATAAGTGTGGTGGGTAAATATTTCACTAGTCCATATAGGTTTTGAGGGTAAAACGGGGATTTTTTCTGAAAAAGTATGTTATGTCCGTTGGTGAACTATAGATTGGCATCCGATTTTTCCCGATATATCGTCCAACATGACTTTTAAAAATATTGTCCGCTATTTTATATTTTGTTAAGTTAGCACTAAACATACTTAAATTACACCAATGTATTTCATTATATAATGCTCAAATCGATTAAACGTATTGATTTGTTCTCTTTCATAGGTGTTTTAATTACAATCAAGTTTGTGTAATTATTTCATATTATATATTTGTTAGTTTATATTAAACAAAAGAGTAAATTATTTTACACATTATTAGTCGCTTTTAATATTTTTTTATTAAGCAAAAGAAGGTTTAATGTCAATCAAGGACGTTTACTTTTTAACTCTTCTTTGCTATAAATTTAATGTTATCTAAATAAAATTATTATATAATATTAAATATGTTTTATAATTTGTATATTTCTATTTGTTTTGGATACATATTAGTAGTCATAATGTGTTCCTAATATTTTATTTTAAATACTCTGCTAATATATTATTAGAATACACATGATTGAATGTTGTTCTTTTAATTTAAATTTTAGAACATACAAGTATATTGTTATGTGCTCGCCAGAGTGGTGGCTGGAGGCGAAGGGAATACTATGGAGCTACCAAGCCGGGGCTTACAAGCCGGGGCTTACAAGCCGGGGCTTACAAGCCGGGGCTTACAAGCCGGGGCTTACTAGCCGGGGCTTACTAGCCGGGGCTTACTAGCCGGGGCTTACTAGCCGGGGCTTACTAGCCGGGGCTTACTAGCCGGGGCTTACTAGCCGGGGCTTACTAGCCGGGGCTTACTAGCCGGGGCTTACTAGCCGGGGCTTACTAGCCGGGGCTTACTAGCCGGGGCTTACTAGCCGGGGCTTACTAGCCGGGGCTTACTAGCCGGGGCTTACTAGCCGGGGCTTACTAGCCGGGGCTTACTAGCCGGGGATTACAAGCCGGGGCTTACTCGGAATAAGAGAGCTACCAGAATCTTACACAAGGCAAAGAAGATATTAGAATAGTTCTTCGATATCAATACAAGACCCAAGGGGTCCCTTAAATAAACAAACAAGTGGCAAAATAGTAAACAGTCCTAACAGTTGAACTTACTTAAAACTAAGTGATAACAAGACCGAACAATAACACCAGATGATAAATTAAAACCCTAAGATAATAATCGGGCACAAAGCCCGTAGCATCTCTCCCTCCGTGCAAAAAGATCTTGATCTCAAGCACAAGGGAGATCGACAACGGTGCCCACTTCACCTGACCCCTTCGTCATCAGAGTCCTCGGAGTCCTCCACGTGCAGATAAATAAGTTTTTTGCACTGATGACGGCAAGTAAACTGCTCGTCGCAGTTAAAACATAGCTCGTGCGGGCGCTGGTCAGACATTTTTGTATGAGACAAACAATGGATTCATGTTGTAAACCCGCATATCCATTGTCGGGTGCCCTCGATATGTCCCTCTGGAATCCCTGGGTTGGTGAGGATGTAGGCCCCCTGCGCCAATTGAAGTCGACGGTCGAACAATCTTGCTATGTTCATAGCAATCACCTTCAACGTCCAAAACGTAGTCGATCGCGTAGCCCTGTGGTAAATACGGCGACCAATATCTCAGGGAGAATCGCCATGTGCGGCAGAAGAAGCTGAAATTGTTCTAGATAGACATCAATCAACCTTGTCTGACGTAACGTCGTGAGGACCCACGAGGGGTTGCTGCAAATCGGGGGGCCAAAGCGTAATGTTGCAGGCCCACTTGAAATAGCGCCAATCGCCAGATCAATCCAGGATTGTCCGCCTGCAAATAGGCGAACCATAATTACGTCGTATCGAGCATGTGGAAGGAGGTCAGGGTGATTTATTATGTCACGGGTGTATGTTGATGAAAAAAAAATATTTGTATCTAGCGAGCCAGCCTAAGGGATCATCCTTGCCATCATAAATTGGAAAAGCCAACTTGATGTAATGGGGCATAATGGTGTCCTCATGTGGTATCGTGACCGAGGGATCAGGTCGAGGAAGCAGCGGTGGAGGCGCCTAGCTGCTTCAAGCGTGATCAGTAGGCGGAGTAGTAACAATCAAAATGGCGGAGGTCAACTCATTAAGCTTGTTGGTGAATGTGGCCATGTCCGCACGATGACACGCTTCGGCCTCGAGAATGCATCCCAATATGAATGTCATGCATGATTGCATGAAATCCCTTATAGAATCTAGTAGCTTGGGAAAATCCCCCATACTGTACAGGACAGTCAACGATAAAGAGGAAGTAGTATAGGCTAAAATGCGGGTGATTGGATGGTTGGATTACTCGTAGACAGCTGAATTTGAGTTGCAGTGAGAGACGCGGCGCTTCCCAATGATGTCAACCAATTAGAAAATACCGCAAGCAAGAAGGTAGGCGACTTGAGATGTGGTACAAATGGCAGACGGCTCCGGCTGAATTTGCGTGTTGGACTTGGAAACAAAATACAGTCGACTTTATTCGTCCCTGGATGGGATGAGTTGGAAGAGTCGTTGGAGACTGCAGCAGAGCTAGATGGGACGAGCCTGCTAGAAGATTCGTTGGTAGGCAATGTTCGTCGAGACGCACTATTTTGGGACATCAAAGGCAGCGGCGTTGTTCGTAGCTGGATGGGACGAGTTGGAAGAGTCGTTGGAGACTACAGTAGAGCTGGATGGACGAGCTTACTGGAAGAGTCGTTGGTAGGTGTTGTTCGTCGCTAGAGACATGGATACCGCTAGAAGAGGCGTCGATGGGCTCAACGAAGAAGTTGTATCCCCTGCGACTGCTGCTAGAGTAAATGAGACTTATGGACGAGGCGACTGTTTTACGCATGCAGAAACCAAAAGATTGTTGGAACCGAAAGAAGAAGGGTTTGCAAGTTGTTGACAGCAAAATCGGTGCTCGAGGAGGATCAAAATGTTTTTGATACCAAGTTGTTGTGCGCTCGTTGGACTGGTGGCTACAGGCGGAGGGAATACTACGGATCCAGAACCGTGAATGCCTAGGCAGGGCTTGCTCGGAAGAAGAGAGCTACAAGAATCTTACACAAGACAGTGAAGAGAATAAAATAGTTCTTGGATATCAATACAAGACCCAAGGGGACCCTTAAATAGACATACAAATTGCAAAATAGTAAAAGACTTAACACTTGAACTCACTTAAACTAAGCGATAATAAGACCGAACAATGACATCAGACGATAAATTAAAACCCTAAGATAATAATCGGACACGAAACTCATAACATATAATTAGAATATATTTTTTATGAGATATCGAAATCTGATATTTTAAAATATCTCTGACATGTATACGACATTCGATATTCAACATTTAAAAACTCAACCTGACATGTCGTCGACATCTGACATTTACAACCTTAAATTATAGAGTGTATTACTTGTTGAAACCAAAAACTCGGTCTCTGTGGAGTTCACCATTGGGGAAGGGGCGATCGCACACTTCCTCCCGCGGGATAAACGACGAAGGAAATGAAAACGGGGACAGACCCAAGGGCTCGGCGTGGAGGACCCACAGGGGCGGAACTGTTCACGGGCAAACCCGGGCACGTGCCCGGGTCCAAAATTTTGGAAAAATAAATTAAAGGTATCGATTTGGGTTCAACCAAATACATTTGGGTCTAATTTAGACACACCCATGCACTATTTAGGTGCTGAAATATGCAAGTCACCGACCCAAATTTCCCATTCCACTCAATCCCATTCTGACTGATTCCGCTGAAGTGTTGAACCCACCCCGCATCGTTGCCCTAACAGTAACAGCGCCCGGCTGAATCCCCGAACTCACGTCGACGCCGCCAACGGACGACGAAAGGATTTACGACGTCGGGCCGCCAGCGCAACGATTCGCGACACCTGAAGGCTGAACGGAACCCACTTTGCATTGTCGTTGTCGACGAACTCACCTTTCACGGAAGTACGGAACCCTCTATTGAAGCCTGAAGTCTGAAGCCGACAGGTTAGAATTTCGATTTCATTTTTTAGCTTTGCATATTTTCACCATTCATGGAATCGGAACCCTATTTTACAAGGGTTTCGTGAAGCTATTGTCGATAGGGTTATTATGAATTCAACTTCAAGTTGTGTGAAGCTTGGTTGGAAGTCTGTTTGAAGAAATTTGAGCCCGACTCTTATTGCAAATTTAAAATTTATGTTAGTTTAATAAATAGGTTTCACTAAAGTCTTCCATTTATTCTACTGGGTCTTTTTATGGGTTTGTTGATTATCATGATCGGAGATCTGCATCCCTTGCAATTATGAATTTGAATGGACGTCATCTGTGAGGAGCCCTAACTTTAAATATGTGTACCCGAAAAGTAGTTTGTTAGTTGATATGTAATTGACTTTAATTTTGATTAACTTGCACATTTATGAAAAAGTTTGAATTAAAAAAAATTATATAATTATTTGTTTTTGAATGGTGCCCGGGTCCAACTAAAATCCTAGTTCTGCCGCTGAGGACCCACCACACACCCGGAAGATCTTAGAGCGATTCCCCTCCCTAGCCAAATGCCGAGCTAAGGAAATCTCGGAAAGCGCAAGAAGACTGGGGCACAAGTAAAACATGCCTTCTGAGGTACCCCCTTGGGTCTATTTATAGATTTCTGAAAATGGTCTGCCAACAGCGAATCCCTGATGTTTTAAACTGCTATACGCAGTTCAAATTGGTCTGCCAACAGCGTAACTCCGCTGTTTTGAATGGCTATTTGCACCCCCTGCGAGGGTATACAGGTAATTTTACCTCTGAACCTTATTGGGCGAATGATCTGTAAGAGCACCACTCGGCGGAAGGGGCGAATGCAGGGAGCACGACGCATTCACCGCCTTGAGGCTCTCTGGGGAGGCGAGTGCTTGGTTGGGCGACCATTCGCCCAGCTTGGCGAGAACTAATCTCGCGTGCGCTGAGGCGCGAGACCCTTAGGAGAGTGCTAGGTGAAGATTGCACTTGCCGAAGGGGTCAAATCCACCATTCGCGGGGCTGCGCGAATGCCCCTCTTTGGACTTAGGGTCTTCCCAGTTGGGGTTGAGCTTGCCCACTGTGGTTGACCTCCCTACCGCATCCACCTTCTTTAGGACCAAATCCCCCTCCGCGAACTATTTGACCCTGACGTGTTTGTCAAAGTACTTTGTCATTCTCCTTTTCACCTCTTTCTGGCGGATGGCGAAGAGGTCTTGCAGCTCCTCCACCGTGTCAATGGAGAGTCGCAGCTCTTCCCCGTTCTCAGCTTGTCACTCCTCCTTGCCTGCTTCTTCATCGACCACCCGAGGAATTCGGACCTCGAACTCTATCGGAAGCACAACCTCGCACCCATGGGAGATCTTGAAAGGGGTCTCCCCCGTAGCCGTGTTAGGAATAGTCCTCGAGGCCCAGAGAACCGAAGGAAGCTGCTCCACCCAGCTACCCTTCAAGTTCTCTACTTTCTTCTTCAGGAGGTTAACGATGATCTTGTTCGCCGCCTCCACTTGCCCGTTGCTCCTGGGGTGATGGACTGGCGCGAACCGGAGATCAATCTCGGGCTGCCCACGGAAGCTAATGAACTCGGCGTTGGCGTATTGGGGCCCCTTGTCCGTGGTGATGGCCTGCGATAACCCGTGTCGGCAGATGATCTCCCCCCAAACAAAGTTTCTGACAACCTGGGAGGTCATCTGGCCAACGTCTTCACCTCCAAGCACTTAGAAAAATAATCTATCATTACAAATAGGAACCTCCTCTGCCCGCTGGCCTGATGGAAGGGCCCAACCAAATTCATTCCCCAGATGGCAAAGGGCCAGGGCACTGTGATGCTTTTGAGGCGTTGGGCTGATTGAAGTTGGAGGGGGGCGAACAACTGTCACTTGTGGCACTTCTTTGTGAATTCTGCAACGTCGTGGCCCAGGGTAGGCCAAAAATACCCTTGCCTGATAATCCTTCCTTCCAGGGTCCGACTCCCGGAGTGACTCACACACTCCCCGGAGTGGACCTCTTCCAAGATCCTCTGGACTTCCCTCTCGGCCACACAACGGGCCAACAGCCCCAAGAGGGTCTTCCGATACAATTGCCCGTCTCGGATGAGATAGTATGTTGATTTGTACTTAAGCTTCTTTTTGTCCACCCCCTCCAGATATTTCCCCGTTGAAAGGAACGTTGTGAAAGGGTCCATCCACGAGTGGTGTTGATCCACCTCCATCAGTTCTCCCTCTTCGATGGAAGGGCGGAATAGGTCAGTGATGGTACCCCCCACCCGGGGACCACGCTTTGTCAGCTGATTAACCTGTTCATTTTCCTCCCTGGGCACGTGTCGGATGGAGAAGGTCTGGAACATGTCGATAACCTCCTTCACCTTTATTAAGTATAACTTGAGGGTAGGCTCCCTTGCCTCGAACTCCCCGTTGATCTGGGAAGCCACCATCATGGAGTCAGTGAGGACCTCCACATCTTATACCCCCAGCTCCCTGGCCAGGCACAACCCTGCTATCACGGCCTGGTTGTTAGTGATGGGAAAGTGCATCACTACCGTTTGTTCGATCCTCGTTCCCTGTGGGCTCTCCAAGATCACCCCCACTCCCAGGGAATGCCTTCCCGAAGCGCCATCCACCATCACCCTCCAGGGAACTGGGCGAGTGAGTTATGCCTCCGCCACCTCGACCACATAATCTGCTAGAAAGTCGGTCATTGTCTGTGCCTTGATCGAGAGGCGGGGGACAAAGGAGATATCGAACTCACTCAGCTCTACTGACCACTTGGCCAACCTGCCCGAATGCTCCACCCCATTGAAGATGTTGCGGAGGGGATGATCAGTCACCACCCGGATGGAGTGTGCCTGGAAATAAGGTCGGAGCCTCCGAGCCGAGATGACCAGAGCAAAGACCAGCTTCTCTAAGATGGGTTACCGAAGCTCTGCCTTCCTCAGGACCCGGCTCACATAATAGATGAGCAACTGCTTCTTCCCCTCTTCTCGAACCAGGACGGAGCTCAAGGCCTCTGCTCCGACCCCGAGATATAAAGACAGGTTGATGTAGGGGTAGGCTAGTGGTGCTCGGAAGCTAGGACTCTACGTGCACGTGTGAGGGGATATGCGAATGCAATGCTACATGCAATGAAACAGTCGGATAGCAACGACAATTAATTTAAGCAATGAGAATTAACAACACCACACAGCTAATCAAAATAAAGAAGCAGTTAAATAATTTTAGCGATTTGACAACGGTTTCCTCCGCGCGGAGGGCCCAAGCAAGCGGCGGCGATTAATTCCATAAACAAATATTAGCGCAAAAGTACAACAACTACCAAACTATGATCATAGCACAAATATAGATAAACAACCAAGTGCAAATGTCAAATACAAAACACAATACCACGAGATACTCACGATGCAGTGGGCTGATCCGAGGTGGTGGAGAATTTGAGGGACCGGATGCAAAACGGGCGATCGGAGGTGGAACCGGTGGCGAGACGACGGTGACGGTGGCTGCCCTCAGTGGAAAGTGGTGGTAACGGAAGGTAAAATGGCGGATCCGGACACGAATGAGTAGATCCGGACCGGGGGTGAGTGGATCCGATATTTAGGAGCGGATCCGGGCAAAAATGGAAGGTTTGTGCGGTGGAAAGACGGATCGGAGGGTGGTAGCACTAGATCAAAATAGATCTAGGGTTTTCGGGGCGGTGGGAAGTAGATCCACGGAGGGAAGGAGGCTGCGGGATTGGTATAGGGCCGGCGGATGAACAGTGCCGGCGGATGAACAGTGCGGGTGAACAGTAATGACGGATGAACAGTGCCAGCGAACAGTGCCCGTGAACAGTTTCGGTGAACAGTACCCGTGAACAGTGTTCATGAACATTAATCGGCGGTGGGGATTGGGACTTGGGGGTTGTAGGGGATGCGGATGAGGGTTTTGAGGGGGGGGGGAGAAGACTATGGATGGGTATTACCTTGGGGATGAAGAAAACCACCTAGGAGTCGTCACCTAGGGCTCCACGGCGTCGGCACCGGGGAAGGATCGCAGGAATCCGAAAATGAATTCTCCAAATTCTGCAATGCCCCCAAATCAGCCCCCTAGCATCCTATTTATAAGAAAACACAAACTAGGGCATCCCCATCAACGGCGATGATTGGCCGGTGGGTTAGCCCTTAAAATACATCAAAATAAACTCAAAAAAATATAAAGTAATATAGCGTTTTGACTCGCGGTGACGCTCCGGACGCAATCGCGGAGCCCGATCGTCGATCCGGGCACGCCATATATGGAAAGTTGCCAAATCAGCCCTGAACGGGCCCAAAACGTGTCCTCGTCTCTGCTCCGCATCAATCTCCCCGGCTTGAAAGAATTCATCTCCCGATGAATAGGGATCAAAATTCTCTCGCTGCATGCCGGGTAAAACTCGAAGAAGTCCACCTGAGGTCGCCCAAGTGTCGTCGCTGGAAAGTGTCCTCGCCAATCAACTCCCCCGGACCGAAAAGATGTCATCTCCGGTGAATGGAGACGGACGTGCTGAAGTCGAAGTCCATGGGCGAATCGATCAAACTCTGCTGCAAGTACCCAAGAGTCACCAACGTCTGTAGTGGGAATGCACTGGTGGAGTCTGGTCTCCATGAAGCTCTCAACGGTCAACTCACGAGTGGCGAATCCCGGTGCGATCAGTGGTGCCTGCGGTGAAACCAAAGAAGACGAATCCCCGGGTGGGTGGAGGCCAACAATGGGTGAGGACGTATGAGGATGATATGGTAACGACCGTGGGGGTGGGGGTGGCTGGGCATCTCCACTGCTCGGGTCCACATACTCATGAGGCTCATAGTATGGAGTCAGGTCATCAACATTAAACACGTGGTGAATTCCCATACTGGCCGGGATGTCAAGCCGGTAGGCGTTGGTCCCAATACGACTAATAATGGAATATGGACCTATTCGCCTCGCGCTTAACTTCTTGGCAGGCCCCGAAGGGAGCCTCTCGGGGCAGACTCGCACCATTACCTTCTCGCCTACGTTAAATATCTGCTCTCGCTTTCGCTTATCTGCATGGGCTTTATAATTATCATTGCTTGTTAATATTCGTCGGCGAACCGACTCATGCAAATCATGCAAATGTTATGTAAATGAGGCTTTATAATTATCATTGCTTGTTAATATTCGTCGGCGAACCGACTCATGCAAATCATGCAAATGTTGTGTAAATGACTCAGCAGACTCATGCAGGTAATGCAAATGATGCAAAGACAACATGACAGACACAGTACACTCCTTATAGGAAAATCCAATAATTCCTGAGATGTCTCTCAAATGTGGTGGCCTATCAGGAGGTTCTTTCGGTGGAGTATAGACAAACTCATCCTGTGTGTGACGAGCGCTCAGATGACCGTGAGAGACAACTATACTCAAATACGTGCTCGTAAAGAGCCAAATGTGTCTCGGGAAACGTAGCGTATCAGGGGGGTCCCCAGGAGGTGTGTAAGAAAAGTCATCATGAAGGAGACGACCGCCTGAGTGAAAATCGTGTGCATTGACTAGAAGTCGTGACTCTAAAATATGGTGAGCGTCCCAGACAAGAAAGAACTCATCGGGTGGCTCAGCGGGTGGCGTGTCCCAAAACTCATCCAGAGTGTGAAGCATCATAAGATAGGTCCTCCCAATATGAGTATACTCAAGTGGACTCAAGGTAGGCCCTACATATGTCATGCTCCACTCAAGGTCCCTTTTCATTGGCAAGGTCAGAAATGATAATGAAAGAGGCGTCATACCTGAGTGGCTCACCTGAGTCTCAACCTTACCAAGATGTGGCGGATCATCAGGAGGCTCAACAGGGGGCTCGTCACTAAGGTCAAGGTCCTCCATGTGAGTACCATCGTAAGGGGTCGTGTTCCCTTGAATGAGTGGCATAGTCACTGTGAGATCAACATCAAGCTCTGGGCTCTCGGTCGTGATGTGACTCGGGGCAATGACAACGGGAGAGCAACATAGACCTACACTCAAGAATGGGTCTGTGGGTGTAGTGTCAAGAATTGGGTCTACGGTGAGGGTGTTAACTAACCCGGTACATGACAAAAGAAGAGATGTGGGTGAGAGACACAAGTCACACAATACTGCAGACTCAATAGGTCGCTCAGGCTCACTCTCACTCGGGGTCGCGGGAGACGGGTCAGAGACAAGAGATAGGTCACTCACTGGGATAAGCATCTCGCTGGGGTGAGAGCAATCCGTATCAGGTACCACTTCCGTCGTGGGTAACAGGACAGTGGTAGACGTCATGGTGACCTCAATATGAGGACTCGTACTGCGGAGGCCAAGGTGAGGGTCCAACCGACCAGCTCTGGCGGATCTCAAAGATTGTTCGTAGTGAAGGGCAAGCTGATACGTCTGCTCCAGGGACTTCGAGCTATGATAACCCACCTTAGTACGGATGTCAGATCGAAGCCCAGACCGAAATCTGCAAGTGGTCATGGCTGAATCCTCTCGGATATCGCTCCTCACAACTAACTCATCAAAGCAATCCCTGTAATTAGCGACAGACATGGATTCTTGCTGGAGGAAAAATAATTGGTCGAGCAAGCGACTCCGATATGATGAAGGCAGGTACCTCTGACACAATGTACGCTTCATGTCCACCCAACTAGTGATGCGACAAAGACGGTTTCGCTCGCGGGTCCTCTCAACGCTAGCCCAATATGCTCTCGCCTGATCTAAAAGTTTAAGTTTCGCAAACTTAACGCGACGCTCACCGAATAACTCAAAATAATCAAGATAATACTCAATGTCCACAAGCCAATAACTGAAAGACTCGGGACTCGATGAGCCGTCAAAGGAAGGGGAAACTATACGAAACTGACTCTCAAGATTTCTCTCAAAGTGACGATCCTCATAATAGTCATCCCTAAGGTAATCGGGTCGAGTCGAAGGATCAACACGATCCGCTCGCGTGTAAGGATATGAACGACGACAATCATCATACTGATCGTCTCTGGCGTGGTGAGGTTGTGTCGGTGGGTCGACACGATCTCGAGAAGTGGTGTGCCGCAGACGATAATAATCATCATGATAACGTGAGGATTTCTCTGAAGTCGCTCTATGAGATTGGGTATAGGCAGACTCAGAATGTCTCAAGAGAGGAGAGGAACGACAACGATAATTAGTCATGGATGAAGCTAAAGACTCTATATGACCTACCACTACAAAGCATGCAAATAGCCTAACCTAGGCTCTGATACCAAATGATGTAGGGGTAGGCTAGTGGTGCTCGGAAGCTAGGACTCTACGTGCACGTGTGAGGGGATATGCGAATGCAATGCTACATGCAATGAAACAGTCGGATAGCAACGACAATTAATTTAAGCAATGAGAATTAACAACACCACACAGCTAATCAAAATAAAGAAGCAGTTAAATAATTTTAGCGATTTGACAACGGTTTCCTCCGCGCGGAGGGCCCAAGCAAGCGGCGGCGATTAATTCCATAAACAAATATTAGCGCAAAAGTACAACAACTACCAAACTATGATCATAGCACAAATATAGATAAACAACCAAGTGCAAATGTCAAATACAAAACACAATACCACGAGATACTCACGATGCAGTGGGCTGATCCGAGGTGGTGGAGAATTTGAGGGACCGGATGCAAAACGGGCGATCGGAGGTGGAACCGGTGGCGAGACGACGGTGACGGTGGCTGCCCTCAGTGGAAAGTGGTGGTAACGGAAGGTAAAACGGCGGATCCGGACACGAATGAGTAGATCCGGACCGGGGGTGAGTGGATCCGATATTTAGGAGCGGATCCGGGCAAAAATGGAAGGTTTGTGCGGTGGAAAGACGGATCGGAGGGTGGTAGCACTAGATCAAAATAGATCTAGGGTTTTCGGGGCGGTGGGAAGTGGATCCACGGAGGGAAGGAGGCTGCGGGATTGGTATAGGGCCGGCGGATGAACAGTGCCGGCGGATGAACAGTGCGGGTGAACAGTAATGACGGATGAACAGTGCCTGTGAACAGTGCCCGTGAACAGTTTCGGTGAACAGTAGCCGTGAACAGTGTTCATGAACAGTAATCGGCGGTGGGGATTGGGACTTGGGGGTTGTAGGGGATGCGGATGAGGGTTTTGAGGGGGGGGGGGAGAAGACTATGGATGGGTATTACCTTGGGGATGAAGAAAACCACCTAGGAGTCGTCACCTAGGGCTCCACGGCGTCGGCACCGGGGAAGGATCGCAGGAATCCGAAAATGAATTCTCCAAATTCTGCAATGCCCCCAAATCAGCCCCCTAGCATCCTATTTATAAGAAAACACAAACTAGGGCATCCCCATCAACGGCGATGATTGGCCGGTGGGTTAGCCCTTAAAATACATCAAAATAAACTCAAAAAAATATAAAGTAATATAGCGTTTTGACTCGCGGTGACGCTCCGGACGCAATCGCGGAGCCCGATCGTCGATCCGGGCACGCCATATATGGAAAGTTGCCAAATCAGCCCTGAACGGGCCCAAAACGTGTCCTCGTCTCTGCTCCGCATCACAGGTCCTCCCCCTCTTTCGGCCCTTGGAGCAGGGGGGCTTGAGTCAACTGCTTCTTCAGGGCTTGGAATGCCTCCTCGCACTCCCTGATTCACTCGAACTTCTGCCCCCCCCCCCCATCAATGTCTTGAAGAAGGGGGAGCACTTCTCTCCGGCTCGGGAGAGAAACCTGCTCAATCCTGTCAGCTTCTCTGTCAACCGCTGCACCTCTTTAGCATTCTGAGGCGATCCCAGCTCCATGATCGCTCGGACTTTGTCAGCATTCGGCTCCACCCCCGCGGGGGTGAGAAGATGACCCAAGAACTTCCCCCTGCTGGCCCCAAAAACACACTTCAGGGGGTTCAGTCGCATCTTGTGTTGGCGCAAGGTGGTGAAGGTTTCCTCCAGGTCCTGGAGGTGAGAGTCCACGTCTCGACTCTTGATCATAAGGTCATCTACATATACCTTCAGGTTCCTCCCCTTCTGTTCTAGGAAGACCATATCCATCATCTTCGGGTACGTCGTCCCTGCATTCTTCAGCTCAAAGGGCATCATTTTGTAGCAGTAGCACTCATCTCCCGTGATGAAGGAGACATCTTTGATGTCGGGGGGTGCATCCTGATTTGGTGGTAACCTGAAAATGCATCCAAAAAGCTCATTACAGGAAAACCGACGGCTGAGTCAACCAACGCGTCGATCTGAGGCAAGGGATAACAGTCCTTAGGGCATAATTTATTAAGTAAAGAAAAATCGACACGCATACATCACCGGCCGTCTCCTTTCTTAATCATAACTACATTGGAGACCCAGCCGGGGTATTGTATTTCGGATACAAAGCCGGCCTTGAGGAGTTTGTCCACCTCCTCCCTGATGGGCTCGGCCAGCTTGTCCGCGGTGGAGCTCTTCTTTTGTTGGACGGGGCGAGCTTCCGGGTCCAGGTTGAGGCGGTGGCAGGCCACGTCCGCGTCAATCTCTGGCATCTCCGCTGCGCTCCAGGCGAAGATGTCCACATTTCTCTGGATGCATGCCAGCATCCTTGCCTGATCCACCGAGGTCAGCCCCCCGCTGACGCGAACCTTCTCCACCCTGCCTCCCTGGGTGAGAATTTTCATCTCCACGACTTCTTTCGCAGCCTCCAGCCTGGACTGCTCCCCCATTCTCCAACGCCCCCCTCCTCCGGGACAAGGACCTCCTCAGCTTCCACCACTTCCTCTGCGGCCATCACCTCGGCCAACTCCTCCTGAACTCCTCCTGCCACCTCCACCTGGGTGTTGTTCTCCTCCACCTCCATCTCTTCTCCACCGACCTCCTGCTCTGCCTCCATCCTTCGCTCAATCTCCTCGGCTCCCTCCTGCCAAGAGATGGAGTTCACCGTCGTGACGTAGCACTCCCTTGCCATCTTGGGGTCACCCCGGACCTGGACCTGGATCCCCACAGCGCTGAACTTCAAGTGCTGATGGAAAGACGAGGGGACGCAGTGGAAGGCGCTGATGAGGGGTCGCCCGAAGATGGTGTTGTAGCTGCTGTGTGGGGGGGTCCACGATAACAAACCTGCAGTTACGGGATCCCCCCCCCCAGGGTGACATGGAGTCCTACTCCTACCTCCTTCCTCTCCCCGGAAAATCCGAACAGAGGTCCATCCGAGGCCAGGACCCTCTTAGCCTCCACCTTCATTGCGTCAAACGCCGTCTTAAATATGACGTTGACCGAACTCTCGTTGTCGATAAGGATGCGGTAGATGGTGAAATTTTTGATGGTTGTCTGGATGACCAGCGCATCACAAAATGGATCCTCATGATCCGGCATGTCACTCCTGGAGAAGGTGATCTTCTCCTCTATGGGTGGGGTCTGGGATGTGGAGCCAACGCTTCTTCGATACATGGTATGGAGACTCGCCTTCCGGAAAGCCTCAATCTCCACCCCCCCACCCCCATGGATCACTCTGATCACGCCCCGGGTTCCAACGTCCGCCCGGTCTTCGCACCTGTCCTCCTCTGCCCGAGGCAGGACCTCCTCAATCCTCACTTCCTGGCGGCCTTATTGTTGCTGCTGCTCCCGGTTTCCTCTCAACTCGAGGAACTCCGGGCACGTGGCTGTGGCGTGCCCCTCCTCCTGGTGGAAGTCATAATAGGGTAACTCCACCCTGACCTCCCTCCTCCTTTGCTGCCCCCTCCTCTGCATGGCTATGGTCATAGCCTGGTGTTGATCGGGGAGAGGGGGTCTCTCCCCCTGCCTCCATCCTGGAGGGTGATGTTGACCCTGGCCTCCCTGGCGGAAGTCTCCTCTGTGGAAACCCCTCCGTTGGCCCTGGTCTTGCCACTCTGGCTGCCTCCAGCCGAGCCGGTTGTTCTGTTCCTGACGCCCCCAACTGGGCTGTTATTGTTGTTGTTGCTGCTCTATCTGCCGTGGTTCGGTTCTCCTCACCTCCTGCCCCCAGCCACCTCCTAGCCCCTTCTCCTCTTATGTGGCCCACCTAGCCAACTTCTTCGCAAACTCGGGGTTTGACGCTTCCCCGTAGACTTCTTTTGCCGCCCTGTCCATCAGCTCCTCGTAGGAGATAGGTGGCACCCTCTTCAGCTCCATCCTGAAGAAATCTTGCTGCAGCCCCAAGGTAAAGGTCATCATCAGGGTGTGTCCTGGCATCTCCTGGACCTGGGTGACCTCCTCCTAGAACCGGTCGACGTAACTCCTCCGGGTCTCGTGCACCCCCTGCTTGATGTGGAACAGGGACTCCGACTTCTTCCTCTTCTTGGAAGTGGTAAACCGCAACATGAACCCCCGGCGCAGGTTCTCGAAGCAGTAGATGGAGTTGGTCGGCAGTTGGTGGAACCACTCTCTCGCCTTCTCCTTGAGGGTGATGGCGAAGAGTCGGCATTTAAAGACATCTGACGTCTGTCTTATCGACACCACATCCTCGAACCACTGGATGTGTTGGATCCCTCCTGGTGTAGTAGGACATCTCTGACTCCCTGAACCCTTTTGTAACTGGGGCAGAAGAAAGCAACTCGCTGAAGGGGCTGCCTCCCCCTGCTGGGCGAGCCGGAGGATCTCGCACCCCCATCTCGCCGAATCAGGGAACAGCACTCGCCCAGGAAGGTCCCGCTCTCTTGCCTCCTCTACAACCTCCTTCTCAACTCGCCTGCCGAGAGCATCCTCGCCAAGGGCCAGGACCGCGAGTACAGGTGTTTCTGGTGTCGAGCACTCGTCACGCGCGCCGAGTGCGAACCTGATAAGGTCGAGTACCTCTTGTCTGAAGTCTTCAAACATCCTCACTATGGCGAGAGGGGGAGGGGGTGGCGAGTCGGCTCTGTCCGTACCTTGCCCTTCTCCTCTAGTCATCGAGTTTGCCGAAAATTTTTTGTGCTGACCACTTTTCATGCTCACCGCACCAAAAATGTTGAAACTGAAAACTCGGTCTCTATGGAGTTCACCCTTAAGGAAGGGGAGATCGCATACTTACTTCTCTCCCGCGGGCTAAACGACGAAGGAAATGGAAGCGGGGACAGACCCAAGGGCTCGGCGTGGAGGACTCACCACACACCCGGAAGATCTTAGAGCGTTTCCCCTCTCTAGCCAAATGTCGAGCTAAGGAAACCTTAGAAAGCGCAAGAGGACCGGGGCACAAGTAAAACATGCCTTCTGAGGTACCCCCTTGGGTCTATTTATAGATTTCAGAAAATGGTCTGCCAACAGCTAATCCCCGCTGTTCTAAACGGTTATACGCAGTCCAAATTGGTCTGCCAACAGCGTAACTCCAATGTTCTGAATGGTTATTTGCACCCCCTACGAGAGTATCCAGGTAATTTTACCTCTGGACCTTATTCGGCGAATGATCTGTGAGAGCACCACTCGGCGGAAGGGGCGAATGCCAGGAGCACGACGCATTCGCCGCTTTGAGGCTCTCTGGGGAGGCGAGTGCTTGGCTGGGCGACCATTCGCCCAGCTTGGTGAGAACTGATCTCGCATGCGCTGAGGCTAGGGGTGTGCATGAAAAACCGAAAACCGACCAAACCGCCCCAAACCGCCCAAACCGAACCGATTTTACACCGAACCGAACGACTCGGTTCGGTTTTGGTTTTCCTCTCTGAAAAACCGAACCGCACCGACTAATAATGCATGTAAAAATATTATCAATAATGAACTTTTAACTAATTTTATTAACTAAATAATGTACACAAATTATATCAACTTAATAATTTTAATATCATTTGAACTAAAATAAATTTTTGTGTGGCATATTTTATGCATCAAGACGAATTAAACATTTTGTTGAACTGATTTTTTTATATCTCTTTTATATTTATTACTCGATTTCACAATAAAAATATTTAATCATTTTTTTATGTAATATGAAC
Organism: Platanthera guangdongensis; assembly: GCA_039583875.1. NCBI lineage: Eukaryota > Viridiplantae > Streptophyta > Magnoliopsida > Asparagales > Orchidaceae > Platanthera > Platanthera guangdongensis. Next base: position 258,908,209 of record CM077150.1, read on the forward strand.
TATTAGCTATCGTATGTAAATAAAGCGTGATGATATTAATTTTTTAATTGTCATACCTTTTTAAAAATTTTCTTGAGATATTTAAGTACACAATTATTTTAAATAGTAAAACTGAAAAACCGAAAACCGAACCGAGTAAACCGACCAAAAAACCGAACCGAACCGATAAACATCGGTTCGGTTTCGGTTTGGGTCCAAACCGACCCAAACCGAACCGCTTGCACCCCTAGCTGAGGCGCGAGACCCTTAGGCGAGTGTTAGGTGAAGATTGCACTCGCTGAAGGGGTCAAATCCACCCTTCGCAGGGATGCGTGAATGCCCCTCTTTGGACCTTGGGCGAGTACAGGCCAGACTGCCTCACTCGCGTGTCTGATGGGGTCCACTCATCGAATATGGGGTTGTACATTACTGTCAAAGACAATGACCCTACTCAAGTTTATGACTCATTCATATTTTCTTTAAACAGATTTCCTTCTCTAATCCATACAAACTAAGCAGGGTCACTGTCATAAAAAGGTAGATGAATCTCCATATTAACAGGTGTACTAGTGTCTCCAGAATTTTTGACTTCTAAATTGTGGGCAACTTGGATCTAGATATTGACCTACACATTGCTCCAAAGGAGGGTAAACTAATACAAACACAAACTGAAGATTGCACTAAAATATGAACATAGGATACAAACTCATGAGACGTGCTCGTTCCTTCAAATGAGAGTTACAAAGACCTCCAAGATAAAGATTAACTTACTGAAGTAATCTCTATATAAAGAGTGGCAACTCATAATAAGAAAAAATTCCAAGAGATAAAATGCTTGAATTTCATACCCATAAAGAAAATTAGATAGATAGGGCGGTATTGTGGGTGGAAGAATCCTTCGGGTTATGAATGATAGGGTGAGACAAGGATGTCAAAGGCAGCGGGGTTGGATGTCGCAAAATGCAAATATTTAGTCGTGTGTAATTTTATTGATTGGATGCTCAGGTTACACCAAATTATAAGTAGAAGAGATCTCTATTATATTGTTCAAACAGAGCTAGTGAATACTCCAAGCAGACCTAGCGAACACTCCAAGCAGACCTAGCGAACACTCCAAGCAGACCTAGCGAACACTCCAAGCAGACCTAGCGAACACTCCAAGCAGACCTAGAGAACATTCCAAGCAGACCTAGCGAACACTCCAAGCAGACCTAGCGAACACTCCAAGCAGTCCTAGCAAACACTCCAAGTAGACCTAGCAAACACTCCAAGTAGACCTAGCAAACACTCCAAGCAGAGGTAACAAACATTCCAAGCAAAGCTAGTGAACACTCCGAGCAAAGTTAGCGAACACGCCAAGCAGAGCTAGAAAATACCCCAAACATAGTTAGCAAGCACCATAAAGGGAGCTAGCAAATACCCTAAAGGGAGCTAGCAAGCACCCCAAAGGGAGTTAGCAAACTCTCCAAAGAAAGTTAGCAAAAACTCTAGGGAAAGTTAACGAACAGTCCGGAGAGAGTTAGCGAACAGCCCAAGCAGAGTTAGCGAACACCCAAAGCAGAGCTAGCAAACACTCCAAGCATATCTCCCAAATACTTCAAAAGAGTTCTCAATTACTGTTATGGAGAACTAGCAATCACTATTTCACGGGTCTCAAAAACACTTCTTCACTAAACTCGCAAACTGTGTACTAAGACCTCGCAAACACTGTACTGAGAGCTCACCAACACTGCTCCATTGAGCGCACCAACACTGCTCCATTGAGCTCACCAACACTGTACCGGAGATGTGAGTACTAGAAGGTCTCCTGAGCTAACAAATCAGTGCCATCTGATTACGGTTCATCCCCTATTTTATAGGAGTTGGGGTCCTGCCCGTAGGTAGCTTGCAAAAAGGTGGGCTGCCCAAGTAGAAATACGAGAAGTAGCGAGCTTGGAGGCCTCGAAGTAAATCGTGTGAATGCTGGAGAGAGGTCAGCGAGTTCATAAGAATAAGTTGTAAGCAGTCAATGATCGGCGATCGACTTGCAGCTGTCCTAAAAGATTGGCAATCTGTTGTCCCAAGCGGTCGGTGATCAGGTGTCCCAAAAGGTCGGCGATCGACTGCTCCAAGCGGTCGGTGATCGGCAGGCCCAAGCGGTCGGCGATCGGCTGGCCCAAGCGGTCGGCGATCGGCTGGCCCAAGCGGTCGGCGATCGGCTGGCCCAAGCGGTCGGCGATCGGCTGGCCCAAGCGGTCGGCGATCGGCTGGCCCAAGCAGTAGGTGATCGGCTGGCCCAAGCAGTAGGTGATTGTTGATCGACTATCAACTATCCCAAGTCGTGGGCAATCGGGTGTCAACTGTCCCAAACGATCGGAGATCGACCGTCAACTGTCTCAAGTGGTCAGCGATCGGTAATGTTGTGTTGTATTTGAATTGTTGAGGGTGCCATCTGCGAGTACAATAGTTGTGCTCACGCAAGTTGTGAATGATGATAAGGGGTGCGTGTGAACTTTTCACGTGAGTTCGATCAAGTTGAAAAAGGTCGTTCCCCGATTGACTTTATCGTGGAGGTGGTCGTCAAATTCCGGGTTAATAAAATCCCCGCATTTTTCGAATTTCACGGGAACTTCAAAAAAATAAAGACTACCCGCGAATGTTGCGACCCATCTTCGATGTACCGTCTTTAAAAATAATAGTCCGTGAGTTTTAGTCTTGGAATCACTTTTCTTTCCAATAGTGCGGTGACTTTTGACGTTTGTCTGTCACCTATTCAAATTGTGCAGAGGTCCCCGCATAGAGAAGATGAAACACTCACTTGTATGAGGCGCGAGTACTATAGGGTTGTCATGACCCCTGGACCTCCACGAGCCCTAAACTTCAACGAAATCACTGATCTTGTAGAGGAGGAAGAGTCCTCTACTTTGACAGATGCAATCTGCTAGGAACATGTCCAGTTGAATTTAGAGAGCCTCATCTCTCCAGATCACAGTGATAGAAGACCAAGTACACCGCCTACAGGCTTTTGATTATGTGTTGCAGAACCTTTCTGATGGAATCCGCTGTAAACTACTTTTTATGTCCTTCGACAAGACAGCTAGAGATAGGTTTTACAAGCCGCCCTCTCGATGCGTCGGCTCCTTCAAGGAGCACTGGGGGAAATTGCCCCTGAGGTTTGCAACCTCTAAGAAACGGAAGAGTGGGCTTCAGACGATTTTCTAAATTAGGTAGGAGGTATCTAAGACCCTTAGTCATTACGTCGACAGATTCCAAGAGGAAATTCTTGGAATTCGTGACGTAAACTTAGCGATGCATCAGATCGCGTTCATTTTTGGCCTTCAGTGGGGGCTCTTCAAATTCGAAATAAGCTGAAGGCCACCTAGCACCTACGTGGAGCTCATCAACATGACAAACCACTTCATCTAGGGGGAGACAACCAACCTCGGTTTGTCTATTCTCTCACTCAATTCATGCAGAGGCACCATGGGGAGAGTTCTGTCGCTACCAACAACCTGTTGGACACCCCCATTGAGCCCCCAAACACCGTCATGAATTCATCCCTTTGGTACCTCAATGAGGAAGAAATTTTCATCATCCACGGCTAGCTCCAAACAGAACAAGACGAAGAGACGTTTTCCTCAAACCATACAATCAGTATCCCTTCCATCCCGACCTATCCAATCTTACACTCCTCGCGGTCCCAGATATGAAGATAATCAAGAAGAGTGCGCTTATCTCATTCGTACAATGGAGGAAGTCATCCAGAAACAATCATGTTTCGAGAGGTCTTCCCCCATCAAATGTGAGTAAGACAATGGAACAGGGAGCTCTTCTACGAGTTCCATGGTGTCGTCGAGCACGATATGGAGAGTTGTTGGGTTCTCTGTGATCTGAAGAAAGAATGCTCCAAGTGGGCAAACTGCGAGAATAGATCACCTGCAAACCTGAAGACATGCCGACATCCACCAAAGGCAGGGAAGTGGCTAAAGTGCATTTTCCATACGGAATGCACTGAACAGGAAAATGTTGGCCTCCTCGGTAACATTAACTGCATTTGTGAGTGCATAGAGAAAGATGACGCCAACCTCCTAGGTCACATCAACTGCATTCACAGTGGAACTGGCTCGGGGCTTCTAGGAAAGCTAATGAGGGATAGGTCTATCGACGAGAGGTTGCTTTCACTTCTCAGATTGCTCCATCTCGAGGAGACGTCACCTTCAATGAGGAAAATATCTCTAAAACCGCAACCCATTAAACGAAATTGCAGTCATTAAGGTAGTACTAAAAAAATATTTGGCGTCTCTAATCCTCATCGACACTGGAAGTTTGTTAATATACTATTTAAGCTTTCCTTTGAGGTTATGAACACGGGGAATAGGTTACATGTTTGTGATAGGCCTCTCTACAGGTTCGCAGGAGAAAGAAAAGATATTTGAAGGAAGTGTCACTCTTTTTGCCACCATGTGCAAAGTGACTCGTCAAGGAACATTTGTTGTAGTGGACGCTCCTAGCAACTATAACGCCATCTTTGGTTGACATCGCTTGAACGAGTATCAAGCAATTGTCTCCACATTACCACCAAGTTCTGAAATTTGGTGCTGGAGGCAATCAATTGAGGATTTGAAGTGATCCCAAAATCGCTCGTGAGTGTTGTGTAAGCTCCGCCAATACAGTAAGGAAGTGACCTTCCAAGGAGCCGGTAATTATAGATAACAAGGTTCCCTCTGAAGTTAAGGATAAAGAAGAAGTCTCTCCGTCAATACAAAACTTGAAGATAAAGCAGAAAAAATACTGATACAGCATTTCCTCAACTACTTAAATGTCTCTACCTAAACAAGGAAATAGACTATCTTGGTAGGGTATGTTAGAGTAAAACATCGAAACTTCCTGAAGGAAAACTTTATTGAATTTTTTCTTTGTTGCCCTAAGAGAGAATCTATTGTAATGGTGAAAATTATACCGATTAAAAATGGATTGAATAATTGTCAACAAAAAATTAATAAAGTTTGCCCTATGGATCTTTGTTTTCCACCTCGAATAGATCATATAGTCGATTTGAGTAGGATAATCAGTATCTGGATATACAGTGACAAAGAAAATCAATGTCATCAAATCAACGAACCCAATTCGGGAACTCGATCTTATGACACAATGACACCAAAAAGCGTTCGTTATTGTTTTCAAACCCGCAGCAAAGGTGACACCAAAACTTATAACATTAGCATACACAGCCAACATACATCATACATGAGAAGTAAGAAACTTTTCTCCAAGATTAACACATCTTCTCTAGTATAGAGCTCGCAAATTCTTCACAAAATCTGCAAGCTCTATTTGTAGAGGACCCGTGGATTGATCGCATGATCTCTTCCAGTCATGTGAATCCTCCGTCCCCGAATTCCTCAAACCCGCACAATACGTAATCATTTCCTGGAATATACCTTTAAACTCTCTCTGGTACCAACTTGCATCTCGGTGAATGGAGGTCGCTGAGTCATAACTCCCACAAAGACCACATCTCATTAGAATTGTTCATGAATGTGCAGTGGCTGACCTAATCTAATATCATGTAATGATCTTTGGGCATGCGGTTTTATCTCTCGTCGACACCTGTCACACCACATTACCAAATTGATTGTTCTATACATCCATTATCATTACTCCCGCTAGAATTGTTTGCGACTTGCATATGTGGTATGTTGATCTAATAGGCGTGATCGTTCGACATTTTCGCATATCAACAGAGTACTCGCTGACACTATAAACCCCTTTCTAAGGACAAGTTTTGTGTCTATTAGATGCCTCAAGCCCAACTAGGTGTTCAATAGTTGTAACGAACCAGAGAGTTTTAAAAGTAATTTTGAGAGCTTTAATGTTTGTTTTTCAGTTGCTCTCATATCCTAAAACTCATGGTCGCTAAACGTAAACTTTAGAAAATCAACTTACATTCCTTTTTGCAAGAGCCATCGAAAAATATAATGAAAACGTTGACGACCACTGAAGAATCAGATTAATGTTCAGCCAAGTACACGCAAACAAATCCAAACCAATAAGTAAACAAAGTAACATAAGAGTAAGTGATAAACAACAATTGTGAAGAGTTCTTTTGTACTACTATTAATCTTGTTACATTCACAAAAGAGATCCGCAAAATCACAAAAAACAAAAATGCATTCGCGGGTTGCGACTGAGAGGCACTCGCTAAACTATTGTAAGTTATGTATTGTTACTGAGGTGTCACGAAACTTGTCGAAGCCGCGTTCAACCCAAAGGACATGTGCATGATGGACCGATTGCACTAGATCCAAGTCTTCGCCAGCTCTTGTTCCTGCAAAGGGCTCAAAATACAAAATTGAAAAAGCCTTTGTGAGCTCTTGCAAAAGGGGTTAGAGGCTCAAAATGCTAACGTGCAAAAAGTACTCACAAGCTCCTGCACTGAGATCGAATGCCCAACATGCCACATTGAAAAGGGCATCCAAATGCTCTCGCTTTAGTAGAGATCGAAAACTCTAAATGTAGCATATTACAAGAGTATTCACAAACTCTTACTCATACATTCCAAGATCTTGAGTTTTTTTAATGGTCACCACGGCCTAGCCATGGTTAATCTTCAACATCATCCTAGTGCTTTCCTTATATCTCCAATCATTTCTCATGGACACCTTACGAATTCTTTACAAATGAGTACGAATAAAATCTGAATGGAGTGCAAACCTATCATAGAAATTTTTAATGGAAGTCAAAGCGACATTATGAAATGGAATTTGTTATCGCTTGTGAAAGCACTCGGACCCTCTGTATTTCGGAGTCCCCTGGCAATATGAAGCATTCTTAGCCATTGTCACAAATAGGGATTCATGGAACTTACTATAGGCAATAAAGTCGCATTCGCTGATATTATGACGCATAGTTCACAATTTTCATTATTCAATTTTGAGCAGCAATCTCTGACACAATACGACCACTATTATCTATCTTGTTAACACAAATTTAAGACAATGATTTGATAATCATATGATAATATCGCAGAGCTAGTATTTCCTAAGATTATGAGACAGAATTTGCAGATGGTTCTTAAACCTCTGACACTCGCTACACTACATGATCAAGGAAGTTCATATCTTACCAATTGTAGAAAGGTTTTCACATACCTTATCACCCTGAAAAAATCCTTTGTCATTAAGTCATTCACACTCATTCTTGATATATCTACAACAATGTCATAATATCTTATTCTCACTGGCAATTTATTTAGGTGTAGTCTTAACATTTAACAGCGATCGCATTCTCTGCTTCTATCTTTGACCACCACCGACTCAAAACGTGCGAGGGTCAAGAACTTCGGGCATTCATTTTTTTATGAAGTCTCTAGAAGTAACTTTAAAATGTGGGGATGTTATTTACCCGAAGTTTCGCAACCAAACTCTTTTATGGATGTAAAGTGATACTTGCTCACACGATATACATTCACAACACCTTCTCTAAAGCCAGCCAAAGCTCAAGGCTCCCCCAAGTACTCACATTGCATTTCCAAGACCTAACCGATCTCAGAATAGTATGATTCTTGGTGACGCTTCGTCGTGTTCACATACAACCTACTGCTCTACCTTACTCGTCGGTATCCTTATGTTCTAATAGGGTACACTTGTATTTACTTAGTTTATTTTCTTTATTTGTCCACTCAGGAAGCCTTTTTTATGTAATTATCTCTGGGTAGGACCCCTACCCGGAGCATAATTAGGAGATGCACGGTACCTCGATGGCACTAGCGTTTGATCCCCCGAACTCGCATAAAATTCTCTCTTCTGAAACAGTGCTCGTGAGCTTCAACTTGTAACTAAACTTTCATTCAATCAATAAAATCACACACTACCAAGGTTGTCAGGATCATGATTCTAGATGAGATTGTTTCGAGGTTGGATTAGATCGAATGGTAGGATTGGATCGAGGATCGCTTTACAAAATCTAAATCGATTTTCAAAATCTGGATCGTAGGATCGTAAGATCCTATGATTCGGATCGCGATCCATGCACACTACTAAAGGTTTGTGTTGTGCAAATACATCCCTCATCATCTCTGAGTCTCTCTTGCCTGACCATTCGTGACTCAGAGTAATCATTAGCCAGTAGTATCACATTTTCTCTCATTTAGTGTGAAGAGTTAAACCAAGGCACTTATTGCCACAACATCTCTCACTTAGTATAGCATCAGATGTCCTTGACGTCGATGACAACAAACTCGATGAGCTTTATAAACATCACCCGATTATCTCCACAGACAAATAAGTCCCAATGTCAAGGTTGACTCGTTCCATAGAATTACTACTACTATTTGATTTGATCTATAGAGACCAAAATCCTTTATTTAAGATAAATTTAAATAAATCATCAGAATCAATATAGAACAAACGCAATAATCAGGCAAATTCAGTGATATCAAGTATCAAAAACCCGTTCATATCATCGGAGTGGCATTTGATTCAATAGAAGAACAAATCAAACCATATATCTCCTTCAATCCCAAGCTTGAACATAGCAACAATTAATAAATGTCTAAATGATCAAACTTAACTAATAAATACCCCATAAATGAAACAAATATATCTCTACAAAACACCCATAGGATAGGAAGAAAATACTCTTGGATCTAACAATTATCCAATTCGCTAGAAATTGGAAGCAAACACAGATTTTGATGAGACAAAACCTCGGTACTTATCAAGTAAAATATTAAGAAAAGGTAATCGAATTGGTACCTTTTTATGCTTGGCATTGAGCTCCTTCGTAACAGAGGCCTTCCCGTTCATGGCGGCGATTCAAAGCCGGACGAAATCAAAATCGAAGGAAGGGAAGATGCCAACAAAAATCTATAATAACGCGATAGCAGCGTCCGAGGGGAAAAAAACTTCTCTTCTCTCTCTCCCCTGCCCTCCGATTCTCCTAATTTGGAGAGAGAAACATAGAAGAGAGAGAGAGGGAGAGAATCCGATCGAGGTCGGGGAGAAGAAGACGATGATCAGCGCAGACAAAAAAGAACGAAAACGTTTGCTGGCCTCTCTCTGATTAATTTTTATTATTAATTTTTTCGAATCATTTTATATTTTTATTCGGACAGATAATAATGTTGGAAATTTTGGGTGAGTTACTCTCACCTAAAATTAGGTGCGAGTAAAGCTGTCACTTAAAATCGAAAATCGCAAGCTGAACCGGAACCGCAAATAATCGGACCGAACCGTTTGCAAATTATTCGGGTTCCGGTTTGAATTTTGGAACCGTGAACAACATTGGTTCGGGTGTGCTTCTTAGATATTATTATACGGACCAGAACCGGAACCGAAACCGCAACATACAAGTCTCAAGCGGTTTCAAGATTTTTAGATCCGATCCGAACCGGACCGAAGTAGAACCGAACCGCAACCCGTTTATTATTATTATTATATTGTTATTATTTTATAATTTATCTATCATATTTATACTTACTATCATGAGTGAAGCTGGTGCAGTTTGAACTCAAACCACAATCACACTAAAGGGGGTCGACTTTGGATCGAATAAAATTTCACCGCATAAAAACCGCATGATATGGTTTGACATTGTTGCGGTTTGGAATCAATTTGTGCAATCATTTTTAATTTTTATACAGTTATATAATATATTTTCAATTTTACTTACATTTTTTTTGAAATATTTTATTTAAGAAATATAGAAGATATACAACTACTATTTATTAGTAATCATGAAAGACAACTAATTGTAGGCGTTGTTACGGTTGAGCATGCCGACAAGACGTGCGCAAGCCAACTAGAATTCGTGACAAGTCTACACGCGTAGGAAGACAATTGATATTATCCCACCGATCGTGGAAAAGATCGTCGAAAAGTGGACAACATAATTATTTATATTTTGATGTTGTTTTGAGTTTTATTATTTGCAGCCGCTTTTATTTCATTATGTCATGTTTGATTTCGGTTTTAGTTGGAACCGAATCGAACCGCATGGAACCGGACCGAACCGATAGTGGTCGGTTTGGTTTTGGTTCTTGTTGAACCGTAACCGTAACCGTTAATACGACGGTTCTAAAAAATAAGCTGGAACCGAAAGTGATCAAATCAAATAAGATTTTGGTTCTAATTTGAAGAACTGTTACCTTAGTGGTTCGGTTCATGATTTTAGTAGAACCGAAACCGAACCGGAACCGTGACAGCTCTAGGTGGGAGAATAAATAGGCATGTTTTGGATTGGGGCCCAGCTTGTTCATTCAGAACAGATAAGGATTTCAAAATTTCAGCGGGATTTTTAGGCTCGAAAAGTTTTTCGGGTTTGCCCTCCTGCAGAACAACGATAGCCGACCTCAGCCTTCTCTTCTGGTGTTTTGCAAGACAACGAAACACTATTACCCCCCCCCCCCCCCCCCCCCCCCCCCCCCCCCCCCCCCCCCCCCTCCGCCAACAAATTACGGTCTCAGTCTTGTCCTCTGGCGTATAACTATTACAGCATCGTGCATCCTCCGGTGAACCAGTACACCCTTTATTCATTCCCCAAAATCTCGGCCTCATCCCGATCCTCAGGCGAATCTCATCCATCTTCTCTGGCAAACTATTACAGAGACGTGATTAGAGTTTCTTACACATGGGGGTATACGATCGGCATTTCAAGAAAGTTGATAATCCATATAATCTGATGCATGACTTTTTCATGAATGTAGCGTAGTTCATTTCAGAAAAAAGTTCAATGTAGGAAATCTTTCGAGGGCAATATATCAGTATTTAATATGTTATTGTTCTTACATACGGTCGTATTTCACCGTTTTCAGGAGAAAAAAATGTAAACTTTGGACAGTATGACATTATCTGATATATACCTTGCGGAAAATTATGTTAAGAGTAATTACCATTTTTTTGTTCAAATACAGGAAATTTGCAATGGAAATGATTTTCATAGCGTTCATTATGATGATATGCAAATAAATACGTAATATGAGAAAATTGATCATGCTTCTCAAACGATATGTTACAATCAAAATTTGTTATAATTTCTGTGTTTGCACTCTAAGCGCATATTCGAGACTCTTACTACAGTATTGTACGTGAATATTTTATTAATTCTCTATACAGGGAAACAATGATGCAAGAGTTTTTTGCACAGTTCGTACTGATGAAGAAGCATATGCAATGTATGCTGAGTATGCTAGAAATATGGGTTTTGGTATCCGAAAATAACATATTTATTATTGGACTCACGCAATTATTATAAAAGGTCGTGAATATTATTGCGTAAAAGCTGGTTATAAGATTTTGAAGGCGGGGGACGAGGTGCAAAGGAAGTATCACAAACTTGATACTCGGACCGCATGTTTGGCATGCCTACACTTTACAGTTGATGAAGAAGGAGAGAACTGGCAAATTTCTAAGCTTGTTGAAGAGCACAATCACCCCCTGACTCCATTGGTGGATACACATTTGTTGAGAACACATCGTCATATATTTGATCACCAAGCAATGCTCATTAAAAATATGACGAGAGTCTGTATTAGACTCGTTCATGCATATAACTTTTTAACTGACGAAGTTGGCGGGCCTCAGAATGTGGGATTCTCTAAAACAGATGCGTATAATTATGTACATCGACAAAAGAGAGCCCTAATAGAGAATGGAGATGCAACAAGATTGTTGGAAATATTCAAAGAAATACAACTTGATGATAACATGTTCTCTTTTGATGTTCAAACTGATGAGCAAAACTGGTTGCGCACTTTTTTGGATTGATGGTCAGGGAAAACTTGATTACGAATGTTTCGAAGATGTAATTATATTCGACACCACCTATAGGATGAACAAGTACAACATGTCATGTGCTCCTTTTATTGCAGTGAGTCACCACTGGCAAAATGTTTTCATTGGAGGGGCATTTGTAGCGGAGGAGAGAATTGAATTATTTTGTTGGGTTTTCGAAACCTTCCTAAAATATGTTGGGGGTAAGCAACCCATAACGATTTTCACTGATCAAGATCAACCGATGGTTGTAGCTATTGAGAGAGTCTTAACATCAACTCGACATCGATTGTGTCAATGACACATTTCGAAGAAAGCATCATCCAAGGTACCAAGTTTGAATCAAAATAAGTGTATTTGATCCTTATTTTACAGTTGCATGAACAAATGTGATAGTGAACTGGAATTTGAAACAAATTGGAGAGAGATGTTGTTTCGTGGCAATTTGCATGATAATCGATGGCTTAATGATCTTTTTAAGATTATGCGGAAAGGGTCAACTGCCTTTAACAAACAAATCTTAGATCTTGGCATTTTATCCACCCAATGAAGTGAGTCTGCAAATAATCGTTTGCATGGATGCTCAAAAGCAACAAGTTCATTGGTTGAATGTTTTCTTGAAATGAAAACATTAATTTCGAGTTCGCGCAGGAATGAATACGAGGAAGAGTTTAGAGATAAACAATAGAGTATCACTCTTAGATTCAAAAGTTCTTCAATACTCAAACAAATGTGCAGGGTATACATTAGAAAAATTTATTCAAAATTTGAGAATGCTTTTTTCGAAGGAGCTGTTGGCTTGGTAGTTGCCGATGTAAGAATGTGCGAGACAGAATAAATAGAATACATCATTACAAAATGCAATGGAACCGATGTTGATGGGCAGTGGTTTGTGACATTAGATCCCAAAAATAATGATGTAGATTGCTCTTGCGGTGGCTTTCAAACAACTGGCTTGCCGTGCAAACATGTATTATGTGTCTATAATATTCGGAACAAGAATCAAATTCCAAAAAATTACATACTAAATCAATTTACACTGCATGCGAAGAAGGGTTTCTATCTAAACAAGCATAGTAGTTCAACTTATAACACCCCAGTTTTCCTGAAAGTTCAATCTCTGGAGGTTACCGTTCGACGAACTCGAGGCAGTTCGACAAACGTCGAAGGCTGTTCGACGAACTCGAAGGTCGTTCGACAAACTCGAAGATCGTTCATCGAGCTCTTCCAGTTCAACGAATTTTTGGCTGAGATGTGGAGTCGTTCGACGAAAGTCGAAGGTTGATGTGTAAGCCGTTAGATGAAAGTCGAAGGCTAATTTGTGGAGTTCGGTAATCTGAATTACTATCCATCCGATTTCACTTCAAAACTGATCTCTGGGGCAAGGATCCTCTGACCAAAGGGCTTAAGAAGGGATGAGCAGGATTTCTCCCTCATTTCATCTCTTTTCAGGGTGAAGGTTGGGGTTTGAAAGTTGGAGAGTGGAGGAGGAAGAAGGAGTACTTTCTCTGCCATTGACGGAGCTTCGAAGCTCTGATCATTGTTCCGAGTCTAGATCCGCGAAGAGGACTTGGAGGCGCACGTCTTCATCCGTGCAAAACAAGGTTTCCATGACAAGGAAGAGTAGTCATAATGTAATGACATTTCTTCTCTCGAATTTAAGATGTGTGCATGACATCCATTTTCTTCTTGTTTTCTTTCAAGCTTTTAGGTACCAGATCTCTCAAATAAGAGGGGTTCGGGTCGCCTTAGTTCAAGAGGAGCCACTGGGTTGATTTTGTCCGTCACCGGCATGATATTGCATTAGAAATCCGCTCCGCTAGTGGATTAGGCATTGTGCATGAAACCGTAGTCACGATCGTTAGTCTGAATCGGTGATGTTGCATAGCGAGCCTTAAAGATTTTGCTAGAAATCTGTTGCGGCAAGATGTCGTTTATGATGTATGCCCCCCTTATTTCACGCGAGTACGTGTAGTCGGAACCGGACAAGGTTAGTTCCGTTGTGACGGTAGATGGTTTTCTTAAAGCACGGGAACGTTACAGTACGAAAGGTGGATTAGGGTGGGAAGGCTATGTTTTGTGACGTGTGAAGGCTTGACTTTGTCTCCGTGGTCGGCTGGCTAGCCATGACGTGCAAGTCATGTGTGGAGAGTGTCCCGGCTAGACAAGTCCCCTTCTATGAAACTGACGAGAATGTCAAGCATTGGGCAAGCCCGGGCAATGAAGCCCACGAGCGGGTGGGGTCCTGCGAGGGTTCTTAGTATCGGTTTGTTTGTTTGAGATGGAATCCTGACGTGAGAAGTCAGAGTTTGCAGGCAAGCCCGAGTTTTGAGACCCACGAGCGGGTGGGGCCTTGACAAGAGTTCTGTGATGCGGCTTGTATGCCATTTGGGGAAATTGGAAGTACCCTTGTGCTTGCGGCTTGAACGTCGATGGGGAAATTGGAACTACCTGATGTGATGATGCGTTAGAAGCATACGCTTTATGGTGCCTTGGGTAAAACCCAAGATTGCATTCATGCTACATTGTAGGCTCCTTTATATTACATGCTCAACTTAGAAATATGTTTGTTGTATGAGACATCCAAACCTGTTTTATAACTTTACATGTTATTGTATATTGCATACGAAGTGCTGACCTGTAAGGTGATGGTGTACCCTGGGGTCCGCTAGGGACGGCCGGGAGGAGATGTGTTGGTTACATAGTTGATGTCAGTCTTTGCTGACCCACGTTACAAACAATTTTTACAGGGCAGGGATCGCAAGCAGGAGCAAGCTCGCCGGCCGAAAAGGCCTAAGCCTCATGAAGTGCACTTTCTTATATTTACTTATGTTTTGATTGAATGTTATGTCCATGAAATGTAATCCGGTTTGCATGCCGAGGCAGCCTAGGAGTGTGTATGCACGTTACTATTATTTAATATTGTTTCAATCTTGAACTTATGGTGTGTAAGGCCTTAAGGCCATTTTGATACTTTTGGTTTGGTGGATAACTTCTAGTTTTGGTTGTATGTTTCTGTTGTTGATGTCAGAGTTTTGAGGTTCGGTAGTTTATATCATCTTATAATGCTGAAGCTGTGGAGTCTGTATGTTGTGGGGCCCCGGCCGGACCCATATTATACGGTCATTACAGGGGAGGTGTTACAATTTGGTATCAGAGGGAGGTTAGTGTCCAAGGTAAAGATTCATGGTCGACTGTCGTAATCGAATCGCGTAGTGAATGTATCCACTTAAGAGTACCGCAGGACTATGAGTGTCCTTGTGTCTTGTTTTGTGACTAGAAGCTGATTCTTATTTTACTTTGCTTTTGCGAAGGGTGCAAGCGACGAGGCGGGGACGTCGAGGCCACGAAAAGAGCCTTCGGTGAGCAGTGCTACTGCTCCAGGTCCGTTGGGCATGGGGGTAACCCCGATTGATTTTTATTGCATGCTTGCAGAAGCAATGATAGCGGCCCAAGCTGCAGCGACAGCGCAAGTTGTAACCCCTATTGCACAGGTAGCAACTTGTTGGGTATTGTATCCATATTAACCCAGATTTGATGAAGTCACACTTGAACTAAGATGAATTAGGTTGTATTTGATGCTTTGTTTGAGTTATGTGGTGGCAGGATTCCAATGGGAAGTGTAGACCAATGTCAGTCTACAATGGGTCACCAAACACAGGACCATGCAATGTAATCCCTCATTGTATGACCCAAAGTGTTGACCCATGTGTAGCCTCTCTATTGGGATACACTTCATATTCAAGCACTTGGACTATGTGAATGGAGTTGGATGTTGATCTCACCACTGAAGAAAGAATTTCCACCTTGAAAATTTTTCTAAGTATTCTACTTGTGTAGGTCATTAACTACTCGAGTGAAATACTTGCTTTATACTCGAGTAAAATTCTTATACTCGAGTAAGTATATCTCCCTCCCGTGAAGTTAAGTCCATATACTTGAGTAGACTGTCACGTACTCGAGTAGCTTACTTAACTACTCTAGTAGATCATTCTTCTTACTCGAGTAATACAGATTTCACTCTCCAAGTTTTTCTAAGTAAACCACTCGAGTAAGTATATATATATATATATATATATATATATATATATATATATATATATATATATATATATATATATATACTCGAGTAGTTATAGTTTCTAACTCTTGTAACTGTAAATTTTCTATACTCGAGTAGTATAAGTTATTTACTCGAGTAGTTCAGTCTGACTACTCGAGTAGCTCATCTTCCAGTGTTCAGAAATTTCTCTAAGTCCTATCACTCGAGTAGTTAATCAAACCACTCGAGTAGTTTTTCTCACCTACTCGAGTATTTCAACTCCACTTCCCGTGAAATTTTTCTGTATACTCGAGTAGATCTTCTTCTATGTACTCGAGTAAGTTGATTATATGTACTCGAGTAGTTGTTTTCTAGCTACTCGAGTAGTCCTGAGTTATATACTCGAGTTAGTTCCCTCTATCCACTCGAGTAGTGTTATACCTACTCGAGTAGGCATTTCTTCACTCGTGTATATCACTTCGTTTTCTCTGAAATTTTGCTAAGTCCAGATTTCACAGATTTTCAAATCCCGTGACATGATTGGTCCACGTGTATATCATTAAGACTGATTATGACCGTTATTCAAAATCATATATAAGGTCCTGTCTACTCGACAAACCCTAACAAGAATAACAAGCTTTCAAGATCAAATATTATTGAGATTTTTCTACAGCCGTTTCTCTCTCCAAGTCGTTGTTTCCTCTCTCTCTCTCTTCACGGAAAGAAAGCCGCCGCCGCCGCTGTCTTTCTCCGGCAAGGGTTTCGATTTTCAGATGAATCAGACTGAAGAAGTTTTACAGATCGAGATCGTTTCTCAACTTCTCATCCTCTTCCCGATCGTGTAAGACAAAGAAGATTCCAGATCTGTTACCGAGATTTTCTTCATCTTTCTGAAAGTGCCGCAAAGCTTACAAGAAGAAGATCCTGGTTGTTTGCTTGCAGATCTGACAGAGAAATCATTGTTTGTATTTTCTAAAACAATTTTTCATTCTTGTAGGAGAAGTTTTCTCCAAGTGTAGGAGTTTTCAACTCCGAGTTTGTAGGAAGTTTTGCCTTTCGAGTTGTAGATCCAGTTGGTTGGATTAAGATTGTAGGAACTTTGTTCCGAGGGTAGGATTGATTTTCAATCCGAGATAGTGGAGTAGCCGAGTCTAGTATATTGCTAGATCGGTGAGGGAAAGTGGATGTACCCAAGATCGGGGAACCACTATAAATCTTGTCTCGTCTGTGATAATTTGGTAGATAGATCTGTGCTCTGTTCTGAGATTTTTTATTCCGCAAAAGACGCACAACTCACATATTCACCCCCCTCTAGGTGATTTAGGTTGACAACTATTATCTTTCAATTGGTATCAGAGGCATGTTAATCATTAAAAGGTTAACACCTTGATCAGATCCTTCAATAGTTGTCATTTGAGATCTATCTACCATGGACAAGACAAAGGATTTTGTCAAGCTTCCCCTATGCAACAAGAACAACTTTCCCATGTGGAAAAAAAGGATCAAATTCTTTATGGAAGCTGTGAATCCGAGGATCTTCATGATAGTTGAAGAAGGTCCTTATATCCCTATGACTGTCTCCACTATAGATCCTACCAAGAAGGTTCCAAATAAGCTGATGGATTTAGACAAGGACGAGATTGCACTTGTCTCACTAGACAAGAAAGCTAAAAATATTATAGCAAGTGCAGTTGATGACTCAATGCTGCAGAACTTAATCCACTGCCAATCTGCAAAGGAGATGTTGCAGTCCTTGGTTACCTTAATGGAAGGAATGGAAGAAGTGAGGGATGATCGGAGATCTCTCCTCAATCAGAAGTATGTAGTCTTCCGACAGGGAAGCAAAGAGACCATTGCTGATACCTTTGAGAACTTTTTCAAGATAGTGAATGGCCTAAGAATCTATGGCAGAGTATTCACTAATGGAGAACTGAATGACAAATTCCTGAGATCCCTGACCAAAGAATCGGACAACAAGGTATGTGCCATCAGGGAGTTTGGGAAGCTGGCTGAGACAGACCCACAAAATCTCTTCGGGAAGCTTATGTCATATGAGCTTCAACTCAACACCAGGAAAGCTGAAGAAGAGAAGAGCAGGTCTGCTCTCAAAGAAAAGTCTGTTGCTCTAAAAGCAGACACCTTTAGAAAGACAAAGGCTGTCTCCCCTGCTCCAGCTCCAGAAATTAGTGAAGAAGAAGAAACTTCTGAGCCTAGTACCTCAGACTCTGAGCTATCAGAAGGAGAGTTTTCACTGCTCTCACGTCAATTCAAGAAATTCTTGAACAAGAAGAAGCAATGGAAAGACAAGGATGCCTCCCATAGAAGATCACGACACAATGGTGATCGGCAAAGAAAAGGCTCAAGTAGCCATGACAGGTATTTTTGTAGTTTATAGTAGTCATAGTAAAGCATATAGAATATTTAATAGAAAAATCCTTGTGGTAGAATAATCGATACATGTTGTATTTGATGAGACGAGCTTGCTGCAAAGCAATCCGTCTAGTGTGCTCATTGACGATGCAGGTGCAAAGCTGGAAGAAACTAGCTTGGATGAACCGTACGAAGACAAAGGCGAAAAATTCTTCAAGATCACCTCTCCAACCCCTAATGGGGAGGTAGATGATCAAAATGAAGAGATCGTCCAAGTTGAAGAAATCACTCCGGTGATAGAAGACAATCCAGATGTAAGAACTCTAGAGCTCGGACATTTGAAGGATCATCTCATGGACCAGATCATATGAGATCCCCAAGATGGTGTCAGGACTCGTAGAGGTACAACTAATGAGAATCTTTATTTAAGTTTTCTCTCGCAGGTTGAACCAAAGAAGTTTGAGGAAGCAAACTCAAATGCATCGTGGATATTGACAATGGAAGAAGAGCTAAATCAGTTCAAGCGCTGCAATGTATGGAAGCTTGTTCCAAGACCCAAAGGAAAGAACGTCATTGGAACAAAATGGGTCTACAGGAACAAGATGGATGAAGACGGGACGATCATAAAGAACAAAGCCAGACTTGTCTCTAAAGGCTATCGTCAAGAAAAAGGAATCGACTTCGACCAGACATATGCTCCAGTGGCAAGGCTGGAGGCAATAAGGTTGTTCCTAGCATATGCTGCATTCAAAGGCTTCACCGTCTATCAGATGGACGTGAAGTCTGCCTTCCTAAATGGTAACATAAAGGAGGAAGTGTATGTTGAACAACCTCCAGGTTTCATTGATCCTAACTTTCCTGATTATGTCTATTTCCTGCACAAGACCCTATATGGTCTAAAACAAGCTCCTAAAGCTTGGTATGTGACGTTGTCTAGCTTTCTACTTGAGAACAAGTTCACAAGGGGAAAGATGGACAAGACATTATTTCTTAGGGAAATAAAAGGCAAGATTCTGCTAGTGCAAATCTATGTCGACGACATTATTTTTGGCTGTACAGACGACAACCTCTGCAAAAAGTTCTCAAAACTTATGCAAGGGAAGTTCGAAATGAGTAGTATGAGCGAGCTGAAGTATTTCTTAGGGCTTCAGGTAAAACAATCTGAAGATGGAATTTTCATCTCGCAGACCAAGTTCACCAAAGAGCTGATTAAGAAATTTGGAATGGAGAAAGCAACCTCTATGAGGACCCCAATGGGCTCAACTATGTCTCTGGACAAGGATGGAAAAGGGAAACCTTTTGATGAAACCAAGTACAGAAGCATAATTGGATCATTGCTCTACCTTACTGCCAGTAGACCCGACATAATATTTTCAACATGTGTCTATGCTAGATTTCAGGTGAACTCTAAGGAATCTCACGACGCTGCTGCAAAGCGGATTATGAGATACCTTAAAGGTACACCAAATCTTGTCTTATGTTACCCAAGAAGTAATAACAGCGAACTAATTGGTTTTTCAGATGCAGATTTTGCAGGAAGCAACGATGACAGGAAAAGCACCTCCGGGACGTGCCAATTCTTTGGAAGAAGGCTAATCTCCTGGAGTCGTAAGAAGCAGAACTGTGTCGCAATCTCAACGCCCGAGTCAGAGTACATCTCTGCAGGCAGTTGTTGTGCACAATTACTCTAGATAAAGAATCAATTTGAGGATTACAACTTGAAGTTCAAGTATGTCCCATTGTTTTGCGACTCTTCCAGCGCAATTGCAATAGCCAACAATCCAGTATCGCACAGCCGGACAAAGCATATCGAGTTAAGGTATCATTTCATCCGGAAGCATGTAGAGCATGGGGACATAGATCTCCAATATGTCTCCATAGACAGGCAAGTTGCAGATATCTTCACGAAGCCGCTGGACGAGACCAAGTTCTCATGCTTCAAAACGGAACTTGGGATGCTCAACAAAGAAGATTAGAGAAGTTTGGATTTCAAGAAAGCAAAGAAATTAAAGGGTTAGTCAAAATCTGGCATTTCAAAAGTTTTTTTCTTTCTTTCGACTCAAGATAGACTTGACCTACTCGAGTAATCAAAGGACCTACTCGAGTAGTCCAGTTAACTTACTCGAGTACGGCAATTCATGTACTCGTGTAGTACACTTCATCTACTCGAGTCAGTCCATTCTCCACTCGATTCATTGCAGATTCTCCTACTCGAGTAACTTCTATCACCTACTCGAGTAACTCCCTATATACTCGAGTACATCTTTTATCTCTCGTGTATATGCCTCTTGGCTTTCAAATTTTCCTGTGCCGCCTCTTCTATGATTTAAGTTATTTCCTTCTCGATTGATTAGACTTAAACCTATGGTTTATAAATACGAATTTCCGAAAATCTCCCTACAAGAAATCATTTCACTCTCTCGTGTACCCGGCTGTTGTTTCGTCTTCCCTCAAAAAGTTGCAGAGCTGCTTCATCTTCCTCTCCTCCCGTCAAGCAAGGATCATGGCCGCCTCCTCCAAGATCGGTGTGGGCTCGGAACTCGTTGCCGCAGGGATTGCTGAACTTTCTGATGATTTCCACAACTTGTTGATTCTTCTAGACACCGCAGGGCTATCCTTCATCCTGCAAGAACCATGCTGAATCCTCTTTCCCGAAGTAGCAGAATTCTTCAAGCACCTCAAGGTCAAATGAAATGGGCAAGTACTGAAATCCAAAGCGAGAGGTATGCATATCAAACTCACCAAGATTATCATCTCTCAACTTCTCCGATTACCGATAGTGGACGAAGAAGACGACCTAGATGACGAAGATTCTGATAGAACTTGCTTATTCTGTGGTATTTCGGCTGACGCTCAGTACATCAAACGCTGAAATATGAATGCAGAGGGAAAATTTCTTGTTGATGTCATCGGGAAAATCTTGCTCTGCAAGACTAATTCTATAAGAGATATTCCCCTATACTTCTTTGACATTATGCAAGCTATAGTTTGCCCCAAGCAGTTCCAATTTGGGTTGATGATTCTTGACAAAATCAAGGACAGTGCTAAAGCCCCTAATTTTGTCAGGATCATCTCCCTCCTCCTTCATGAGTTAAACCCTCAGCTATTTAGCTTCTCCAAAGGGACCCTTCTTCACCACATGAAGAAGGTCTCCATTCAGTCCATTTAGAGATGAGAATTAAAACTGAAGAATACCGCACAAGCTGCTAAGATTTCAGAAGTTCCAGCTTTCAAGGACAGGACTCCATCTCCCTCTCCTTATCATGTGGTCCAGCTCCTCTGGTGCACCAAGTGAGGGGGAGCCTGCTCCATCTCTTTCACACAGATTACCTTCATCTCCACCAACAACTATGTCATCTCCTCAGCCAGCCACTTCACCCCTACCTCAAACACAACAAACTCCTCCAGTAACTCCTTCAGCTCAGATACCTCCAGAATCCCTTCTCTCAACAGCTGCTGCTATAGATGCAATGATTGCAGAACTCACTGAAGAAGTGCTGCCTCTTCCTCCTCATTCTCCACCAAAATATTCAGCTTCCTCCCCAGCTCCAAATCTTGCTTCTCCTCAACCCCAGCCAGAGAGTATTCTCATTTCTGATGAGCCCTCTCCTGAGCCAACTGAGTCTCCTCTCAGAAACCTAGACTTCTCTATCCCTCATGTTATGGAAGAAGGGGATGCTATCATTCATACCACAAGAGCTCACAGCTCTGTGATCATTGAAGAAATAGCTCCATGGGTAGCTCCTCCTCTTCCTTCTGTTGCTCCTTCAACTACTGTTGCTGCTTCTGCCTCACCAGATTTGTTGTCTCAGATCTCTCTCCTGCTGCAAGACCAGAGAAAATACTTTGATGAATCTCTAGCTGTCATTACAGCCAAAGTTACTGCTCGAGAAGCAGAGATGAGTAGAGGATTCGCTGAAATCCAGCATAATACTGACAAGCTCAGATACCTGTTTCAACTTGGTGGAAAAGCCCTCGACCACACTATCACTAGTGTTGGAGAAGTTATGGAACAGGGTGTTACCCTTGCAGGTAATCAGATTGAACTGGACAAAAGGGCTGAAGCTAACAAAGTGAAAATATGTGAAGAAGTTGGTCTCTTTAAAGAAGATATTATAGAGAAGTTATCTGTTGAAATCAGAAACGAGGAGAGCTTGGTCAAAGAACAATTAGAAAAATCAGCTGCTCTGAAGTCAGATTTATGAGAAACTCATGTGAAGAAAATTTATGATGATGTGCTAGCCCAGATACAGAGTGTCAAATTTCATACCTATGACACTGCTGTCTGGATGCATAACCAGATTCTCCCAGAGTTTGTTGTTGACCCCAACATCATTCCCCATCATTTAAATCCTCTAGCTACAGATGCCTCTGCTTTAGCTGCTCCTCTGCAACCTACATTATCTCCCAGGCCTGGGGACACAGTTGCTCCTCCAGACACCTATGTTCAAGGCTGGGAAGAAGATTCTGCAGACATATTCTTCAAAGCTCCTCCAAAAATTCAGACATCCAGAAAGAAAAGAAAATATGGTGAAGGTGCTTCTGCCAGCAGATCCACTCCTGCTCCTGCTCCTGCTACTGAATTTGCTGAAGTTTGGTCTCCAACCTCCAAATCCTGATTCTGGATACTCTCATATTAGTTATGGATTTCCATGTGAACAGGAACATTCACTACAGTTCCTATGAATGAGAGTTGTATGAGAAGTCCATGACCAAAAGAAGAATCTATGACAGAGAATATGGAAGAAATAATCCAACTGCTCCCCCCAGACCACTCAAATATTATCTTAAACCCTACAGCTATCAGAGAAGACAACAAGAGAAACTGGATAGACAACAGCATCAAGACTGATTTTCAAGGATTTTTGAGAGTGTGAAATGATTGACTGTAGAGTTGATAATTTTGGATATTCTTATTTATATAATTCTAAGTTTTTGCTCTTATTATCTTTTCTCATAGTCTATTACTTGCTTGCACTAATTTTTCTACTTAGCTTCTTTTTATGTCTTTAATTCACCTTAGTGTAAAGAGTTCTGACTTCAACAAATAGGGAGAGATTGTTGGATACTGTATCCATATTAACCCAGATTTGATGAAGTCACCCTTGAAATAAGATGAATTAGGTTGTATTTGATGCTTTGTTTGAGTTATGTGGTTGCATGATTCCAATGGGAAGTGTAGACCAATGTCAGTTTATAATGGATCACTAAACACAGGACCACACAATGTAATCACTCATTGTATGACTCAAAGTGTTGACTCATGTGTAGCCTCTCTATTGTGATACACTTCATATTCAAGCACCTGGACTATGTAAATGGAGTTGGATGCTGATCTCACCAAAGAAAAAAGAATTTCCACCTTGAAAATTTTTCTAAGTATTCTACTCGTGTAGGTCATTAACTACTCGAGTGAAATACTTGCTTTATACTCGAGTGAAATTCTTATACTCGAGTAAGTATATCTCCCTCTCGTGAAGTTAAGTCCATATACTCGAGTAGACTGTCACATACTCGAGTAGCTTACTTAACTACTCGAGTAAATCATTCTTCTTACTCGAGTAATACAGATTTCACTCTCCAAGTTTTTCTAAGTAAACCACTCGAGTAAGTATATATATATAAACTCGAGTAGTTATAGTTTCTGACTCTTGTAACTGTAAATTTTCTATACTCGAGTAGTATAAGTTATTTACTCGAGTAGTTCACTTACTACTCGAGTAGTTCCAGCCTCATACTCGAGTAAACTAAATTTCTTCTCCTAAAAAGTCATTTACTCGAGTAAGTCTTTTTATATACCCAAGTAGACTATATCCTCTCGAGTAGTTCAGTCTGACTACTCGAGTAGCTCATCTTCCAGTGTTCAGAAATTTCTCTAAGTCCTATCACTCGAGTAGTTCATCAAACCACTCGAGTAGTTTTTCTCACCTACTCGAGTAGTACAACTTGTACTCGAGTAGTTCAACTCCACTTCCCGTGAAACTTTTCTGTATACTCGAGTAGATCTTCTAAGTACTCGAGTAAGTTGATTATATGTACTCGAGTAGTTGTTTTCTAGCTACTCGAGTAGTCATGAGTTATATACTCGAGTTAGTTCCCTCTATCCACTCGAGTAGTTTTATACCTACTCGAGTAGTCATTTCTTCACTCGTGTATATCACTTCGTTTTCTCTGAAATTTCGCTAAGTCCAGATTTGACATATTTTCAAATCCCGTGACATGATTGGTCCACGTGTATATCATTAAGACTGATTATGACCATTATTCAAAATCATATATAAGGTCCTGTCTACTCGACAAACCCTAACAAGAATAACAAGCTTTCAAGATCAAATATTATTGAGATTTTTCTACAGCCGTTTCTCTCTCCAAGTCGTTGTTTCCTCTCTCTCTCTCTTCACGAAAAGAAAGCCGTCGTCGCCGCTGTCTTTCTCCGGCAAGGGTTTCGATTTTCAGAGGAATCAGACTGAAGAAGTTTTACAGATCGAGATTGTTTCTCAACTGCTCATCCTCTTTCCGATCGTGTAAGACAAAGAGGATTCCAGATCTGTTGCCGAGATTTTCTTCATCTTTCTGAAAGTGTCGCAAAGCTTATAAGAAGAAGATCCTGGTTTCTTGCTTGCAGATCTGACAGAGAAATCATTGTTTGTATTTTCTAAAACAATTTTTCATTCTTGTAGGAGAAGTTTTCTCCGAGTGTAGGAGTTTTCAACTCCGAGTTTGTAGGAAGTTTTGCCTTCCGAGTTGTAGGTCCAGTTGGTTGGATTGAGATTGTAGGAACTTTGTTCCGAGGGTAGGATTGATTTTCAATCCGAGATAGTGGAGTAGCCGAGTCTAGTATATTGCTAGATCGGTGAGAGAAAGTGGATGTACCCAAGATCGGGGAACCACTATAAATTTTGTCTCGTCTGCGATAATTTGGTAGATAGATCTGTGCTCTGTTCTGAGATTTTTTATTCCGCAAAAGACGCACAACTCACCTATTCACCCCCTTCTAGGTGATTTAGGTTGACAATTATTATCTTTCACAACTCCTGCTACCCTGGATACGACAACAGTTGTGCCAGGTGGAGGAGCCAGGCAAGCAGAGCCATTGGCTGAAAGAGTGGTTGTCGGGCACGGAGACCGACAAATGAAATAATTTCTAAGCTTTCATCCTCCAACGTTTAAGGGAGTCGGTACGCCGACTTATGCGGAGGATTGGTGGGCAAGGATTCAAGAACTTCTGAGGGCGGTAGAGACGCCAGAGGAAAAGAAATCTGAGATTGTGACCTTCATGTTGGAAAGAGACGCTAAGTTGTGGTGGGTGAGCTATAGCGGCCGCCAGTTTCCTGGATGCACCGCGTCCATTGAAGAGTTCGGGAATGCTTTCTTGAATAAGTACATTCTTGCGTCAAAAAGGCTAGCCCTTCAGAGACAATTTTTGCACTTGGTGTAGCGGGACAAGACGATTGACGAGTATGTTCAGGAGTTCAATCATTTGGGTCGTTATGCTGGGACAACCATGGCTGATGATGATGAGAGGGAAAACCTCTTCTACCATGGGCTGAGGGAGAATCTGAGACAACCCATTATAACTATGAAGAATGATGGTTTCAATGATCTGGTTGAGGGTACTAGAACGCTGGAAAGCGATATGGAGCAAACCCAACGTCGTAAGGTTTTTGCAGCCAAGCAGGGAGAAGAGAAGCCTTCTCAATCACAAGGGAAATTTAAAGGGAAAAGGTGGAAGAAGAAGCCTTATCCTTTCAAATCAGGTGAGAAAAGCTACATGATGTCTGGAGGGTCTCGCTTCAAGGGACCACCATCATGCTTTAATTGTAGCCAGCCAGGCTATATAACTCGTTTCTGTACTGAGGGTGGTGCTGAGCAGGAGTCAAGGTAGGAGCAGTCCATACGGTCCGGCCCCAGCACCGCAGAAAAAAGAAAGATGGCGGAGTCTAGCGCTTCTAGTTTCCAACCTGTGCAACCAAGGGCGTACAACCTTGGGCAGCAGGAAGCGATCCGCCAACCCGATGTGGTGACGGGTATGAAAGTTTAAGTTAATCTTTTACTTTAGACTTTCATGATTGTTTATGTATGTTGCCTATATTTTATGCTTTATGTTAGTTTCCGAATACCCTGCTAGGGTATTGTTTGATACAGGAGTGTCGCACTCTTTTCTTGCGGAAAGCTTTATCCGGAGAATTGGAGTTGAGTCATTTTCGGCGAACGCAGAGCTGAAGTGGTGCATGTCCAACAGGTTGTTGGAAGCAGCGGTTCAACCGCTAGTCGAGTTCGATGTGATTTTGGGAATGGACTGGCTTGCAGAGCAGCGTGCCAGTATTGACTGCATATCTAAGGTGGTGACCCTTGTGCGAACAAGAAAAAACAGACCGAAAATTTGGAGTAATATAAATTTTATTATCCAAAAAAGGTATCAATTATATTGGTATAGTCTCCCTTTTATAAAATAGAGGAGATGAGAGAGATTACAATTAAGCAATGTGAGACTAAAAATTTACAAAGATATGCGGCTTTACAAAACGACAAACCGGACAGGTCGTGCGGTTAGACAAGCCGGCTAACCGCCCGACAACCAACAGGAGAAGAGAGCAAGCCGCCACAGGAGACCGCTAGACCGCCCGATCTCCAAGTCGTCTGAGACAAGCTGCCTGACCGCTGGGATACCAAACAGCAACAGCCCGGCAGACAGACCAGCTAGGATAAACCGCCAGACTTCCCGGTCTCCGAACAGTAACATACCGCCCGACTTCTATATTGCAAAACCCCTCCTCAAGCTGGAGTATAGATATCAATCATGTCCAGCTTGTCGCAGATGTGGAAAAAGGAAGCGGACACCGGCTTGGTGAAGACGTCTACCAACTCGTTGTCGGAAGTGACGAAAGGAGTGCAAATCTGTTTCTTTAAGATCTCTTTCCGAATAAAATGACAATCGACTTTTATGTGTTTTGTTCTCTCATGAAAGACCGGATTTTTGGAAATGTATATCGCGGCCTCGTTGTCACAAAACATAGGAAGAGGATAGTTGTAGACCTCTCCTAAGTCAAGCATGAGAGCTCGTAACCATTTCAACTCACATGTGGTTGACGTCATACTGCGATATTCCGCCTCTGCACTAGACCTGGAGACCACAAACTGCTTCTTGCTCTTCCAACTCACAAGATTGCCTCCAACAAATGTGCAAAAACCTGATGTCGACTTGCGGTCCCCTTTGTCATCAACATAGCTTGAATCAGAGTACACTTCAACCCTTAGGTGACCATTCTTTTGAAAAAGGAGTCCTTTTCCCGGTGCTGCTTTAATATACTCCAATATCTGCAGGGCAGATTGTAGATGACACTCCCTAGGAGCTTGCATGAACTGGCTCACCTTGCCAACAACATAAGAGATGTCGGGTCTGGTTACCGTGAGATAAATGAGCTTCCCACCAAACGTTGGTACCTCGTAAGATCGGATAGAAGAGGCGAATCATCTGTCCAAGTTTTGTCTTCTCCAGCATCCATGGGACAATGGGCAGGTTTAGCACCAGTCAATCCTGTTTCCTTTAGAAGATCAAGAGCATACTTCTGTTGGGAAAGGACCGTGGAGTTGGGCTTCCTAGAGATTTCAATCCCTAGAAAGTATTTCGGGGAGCCCATATCCTTTGTGACCAGGTGTTAACGGAGGTGTTTCTTTGTCAAAGTTACCCCATCCTGGTCATCACTAGTAAGAAGAATGTCATTAACATAAACCACAAGAACTATCAGACCATAAGCGGTTTTTCGAACGAACAAGGAGTGATCGGCTGAGCTTCTTGTAAAACCAATGGCCGCAATAATGCCACTGAACTTGTCAAACTAGGCACAAAGACTCTGCTTGAGGCCATAGATAGCCTTCATTAGCCGGCATACTCGTGTCTCCTCGTGAGCAATATACCCAGGAGGTTGCTCCATGTAAACATCTTCCTGCAGATCACCGTAGAGGAAAGCATTCTTAACATCCAACTGCAAAATGGGCCAATCCATGTTGACAGTGATAGAGAGAAGGACCTGAATGGTGCTGAGACGAGCAACGGGAGAGAAGGTGTCGAAGTAATCAACACCATAGGTCTGAGTGAAATCCTTTGGCCACCAAACAGGCCTTATAGCGATCCACGCTGCCATCGGGATGAATGTTCACAACAAAGACCCAACGACAGCCAACAACATCCGTGCCCAAAGGTGGGGGAACCAGGGTCCAAGTGCCCCATTCAGTAAGGGTAGCAATTTCCTCATCCATGTCAGTCTTCCAATGAGGAATAGTGAGAGCCTCCTGGTAGGTGCGGGGAGTGGCAGTCGTTGAGATAACCAATGCAAATGCCCTGTGAGAAGGACTGAGACGATCATATGAAACAACAGCAACTAGCAGTTGCTGGGTACACGTCTGCACCCCTTTGCGAAGAGCAATGGGAAGATCCAGGTCGGCATGTTCCTCAGTAACTAGAGCATCTATGGCAGAGAGAGCTGGCCCAGGAGAGGAGAGATATGGCCGCAGAGAAGAAGGAGATGGCGGTGGTGATGAGGAAGAGAGGGAAGGAGGAGACGGTGGAGGTGATGGTGGGAAAATCTTGACAAGAGTAGACGGGGTGGAGGGGACAGAGGGAGAAGGAGGTGGAGGTGGAGTCGGGTCGGAGGAGAAATAAGAGACATTCTTGAAGAGGGTCACATCCGCGGAGACGTATTGTTTACCACAGAACTGGATCAAAATAACAGCAACCTTTTTGGGTAGTCAAGTAACCCAAAAAGATATATTTGGTGGCACGTGAGTCAAGTTTGTCATGCGTTGCGGAAGTATTGTGCACAAAGGTCGTACACCCAAAGATACGCCGAGGAAGAGGAAACGCATCCTTGCCAGGATAGAGAAGAGAGAATGGAGTTTGTCCGTGGAGAACCGTGGACGAAATGCGATTAATGAGATAACAGAAGAGGAAGACAGCATATCCCCAATAGGAGCGAGGAACGTGCATTTGTGTCATCAGAGTGTGGTCGACATCAAGAAGGTGATTGTTCTTGCGTTCCGACACCCCATTTTGTTGCGAGGTATATACACAGGTAGTTTGATGAATAATATCATTTTGCACACAAAAAGAAGTGAAGGCATTGCTAAGATATTCATTATCATTGTCAGAACGAAAAATTTTAATAGATATATCAAATTGATTTTTAGCCATATGATAGAAAGATGTCCATACAGAAAAACATTCTGAGCGATCTTTTAAAAGATACACTCATGAACATCTAGAGAAATTATCAATAAATGTTACAAAGTATGAATTACCCCGACCAATGGTGAGGGTATTGGCAGGACCCCAAATGTCGGAGTGGATAAGTTCAAACGGTCGGGATGATCCACGGCCTTGCTTTGGTGGGAAGGAAGAGCAGTGATGCTTGCCAAGTTGACATGCTTCACAGTTGAGCGGTGGGCCTTGCAAAGGAAGATGTGGTGGAAGCTGACGAAGAAGACGGGGAGGAGCATGACCAAGACGAAGGTGCCACTGGAGAAGATCAGTAGAAAATGCGGAGAAGGCGGAGAGTGCAGAAACGTTGTCGAGGAAGTAGAAGTCGTCACTCTCAGTCCCAGTAGCAATCGTCTGCTTGGTGCCCGGATCCTGAAAAGAACAAGTAGTAGACGTGAATGTGACAGAGCATTGTAGTTGTTTGCAAAGATAACTAACAGATAACAAGTTGCAAGGGAACTTGGGCACATAGAGGGTATTCGCCAAGCGAAGAGATGGAGTTACTTGAATAACCCCCGTTCCATTGACTGGTGAGGGAGAGCTGTCCGCAACAAGGACTAAGGGTAACCGATCATGCTGGTGTAGGAGAGAAAAATAGTACGGATTGCCGGTCATATGATTTGTAGCACCAGAGTCGATCAGCCATTTACCTTGAGTAGCGACGTGGGCACTACCTGAAGACGTGACTAGAGAGGCGGACGACTTCGAAGAGGAAGAGGAGGGGTCACCAAATGGTCGAAGATGAGGATGCTTCTTCCAACAGCGATCAACCGTGTAGCGGGTGCAGCCACAGTGAGAGCAAAGAAAGTGGGAAGCACCACGTTCAATTCACTGGAGGGGAGGTGGCGGCCACCAGAGCCACTGCGTTGAGTATGGTGAGCGGAGTTGTTCGATGGAGGAGGGGAGGACAACATCAGACGTTGGAGCAAAGAAGTAACTACGGCGATGTGGGTAGCGGTGGCATCCAAGGTGGGAGACTCCGCTTCACCAAGGATCTGTTGACGGATCATGTCATATGACTCTGGAAGGCGGAGAAGATAACACACCACCAGAAGCTCCTGGAAGTGCTTGTGTTGCTCAGCGAGATCAGCAGAGAAGGGGCGATTTTGGAGAATTTCGGCTCCGAGAGCCTAAACTTGCTGGTAAGCAGCCGCTGGATACATATAGGGTCGGACAGAGAGGTCCGCATATAAAGTATAGATGTGAGACGTCTGAGCCCCCTTGGAGTAAAGAGCGGCAAGATGTAGCCAAGCGGCCTTGACGGTTTCATCATGATGGATGACAGGGAGGCATTCATTAGAGAGGCTGTTAGCCAGCCATGTGCGGACAAGAGCATCACTAGCATCCCAGTCGTCAAAAGGAGGGGAATCATGTGGAGGAGGGTCATCGGTGAGATGATGACGTTTGCGTTGAGAGCGAATGAGGAAAGTGAAGGAGACACTCCAATCTGTATAGTTGGGACCAATAAGCTTGGAAGCGGTGCCAAGATTACCAGAAGGAGTGGGAGGAGGAGGATGAACGACAACGGGAGTAGTGGTGGTGGAGATATAAGAGGTGGCCATAGATGAAAGCAGCGAGAGAAACAAGCCGCGACAAGAGGGAGAAGTCGCTAGCAAGATCGCGACGACTTAAGTACAGGTCGTGGTGACAAAGAAGAGGAGATTGGCTAGAACAGGTCGCGACGACTTGAGTACAGGTCGCGGCGACCTAGAAGAGGAGAGCGGCTAGAACAAGTCGCGACGACTTAAGGACAGGTCGCTGCAACAAAGAAGAAGAGTGGCTAGAAAAAGATGAAGCAAGAGGCCGCAAACACAAAGGGTCAGAAGAGGCCACAAAAAGGGAGAAGCAAACCGCGCGAACAGGGAAAAGGTCAGAAGAGAAATCAAGCCGCGCGAACAGGGCAACGGTCAGAAAAAGGAAACAAGCTGCGAAAACAGGTTGCGGAAAGAAGAAACAAGCCACACACGCAGAGAGAGCTCAGTCAGGAGGAAAGGACCAAGTGCTCTGATACCATGTGCAAACAAGAAAAAACAGATCAAAAATTTGGAGTAATACAAATTTTATTACCCAAAAAAGATACCAATTACAGTGGTATAACCCTGAGAAGCGAAGAACAGACAGAAGTTAAGTTCGAGGGCCTTAGTGGAGTGGACTGCTCCCTGATTTCGGCCATGCAGTTGGTGTGAGCAGTTAACCAGGGAGGAGTAGCTCTTATAGCATCGTCGGAGGTTCGCCTTTCTAGGTTATAACTTGGAGAATTGCCGGTAGTGACAGAGTTCGAGGATGTGTTTCCTGAGGAGCTTACTGGAGCACCTCCTCGACGGGAGATTGATTTCTCGATTGAGTTAGTGCCAGAGGCTAGGCCGGTGTCAGATCCTCCTTTTAGGATGACACCTAAGGAGTTGGCTGAACTCAAAGTACAGTTGCAGGAAATATTAGAACAGGGGTATATTAGACCCAATTCTTCACCATGGAGCGTGTTAGTGCTGTTCGTGAAGAAGAAAGATGGTAGTATGCAATTGTGCATAGACTACTGAGAGTTGAATAAACTGATTGTCAAGAATAAGTATCTGATTTCTCGGATAGATGACTTATTCGACCAATTGGTGGGTTCAGCGGTGTATTCTAAGTTGGACTTGAAGTCAGGGTACTATCAGTTGCGTATTCGAGACAAGGACATACCCAAGACAGCTTTTGGTACGAGGTATGGTCACTTCAAGTTCTCGGTGATGTCATTTGAGTTGACAAACGTGTCATCCGTGTTCATGGATTTGATGAATAGAGTATTTTGGGAATACTTGGACTCTTTTGTTGTCATATTTATCGACGATATCTTGGTATCTACGAAAAGTGAGAGATGGAGCTATCTACGAAAACTTGGACTCTTTTGTTGTCTACAAATCGGAGGCGGAGCATGAGACTCATTTGAGAATAGTCTTATAAGTGTTGAGAGAGAACCAGCTTTATGCAAAGTTCTCGAAGTGCGAGTTCTGGTTAGAGAAGGTGACATTTTTGGGTCATGTGATTAGTGGTGACGGGGTGGCGGTGGATCCGGCGAAAGTTGAAGCCATTAGAGATTGGCCAATTTTGAGAACCGTGGCGGAAGTCCGGAGTTTAATTGGACTAGCTGAGTACTATAGAAGGTTTGTGGAAAACTTTTCGTAGATAGCTCCATCTCTCACTTCTCTAACTCGTAAGGACTAGAAGTTTGTGTGGACTCAGGAGTGCAATCAGGCGTTTGACAACAAAAGAGTTCAAGTATTCCCAAAATACTTATCAGGTTCAATTATATGTGCTAGAAATCGAAAAGGCAGACTTAATTTTGGGACAACAGTGGCTTAAGACCTTAGGACCAGTAACCACTTATTATAATAACATGTCCCTCGCCTATGAAGGGCCAAGTGGCACAATAAAAATGTTGGGTCACAAAGGTAGTACCCATGTAGGCTTAGTTTCATCATCGCAATTAATGCGGATGGTGGCAATTAAATTCTCGTTCCTCTGTCTGATATTAGCTAAAGAAACACCAAATCCCATGACTAGCGAAATTTCCTTGTCTGAGCTTTGCAAAACATTGCCGAAACAGATTGGAAAAATTTTGTTTCAATTCATAGAAGTGTTTGAGGAACCACGGTCTTTACCCCCCAAGAGAAACATAGAACATAAAATAGAATTAATAGCAGGATCCACTGCACCGAATTTAAGACTATTTAGATACCCTTAACATCAAAAAAATGAAATAGAAAGAATAGTTAATGAAATGCTTGAGAATGGACAGATTGGGCTTAGCACCTCAGCTTTCAGTTCTCCCATTTTACTGGTTAAAAAGAAAGTTACAACATGACGTTTTTGTGTCGACTACCGATCGCTTAATAAAATAACCATCAAAGATAGATTTCAAATCCCTACTATTTGTCACGACCCGTCTCGACGAAAGTCAGAGTGCGCTTCGGGCGGGCCGTGATGTCACAGGCATGGGCAAAAATAAATCATGTCTGCTAAGGCGGATACAGAGAAAATATGAAATTTAAATAGCTGTTTTGTTTAAAAGGTCAGAGTTTTTTAAAAATGTGGAAGCGCTTAAGATTTTAAAACAGTGAAAATTTAATGCACATGTATTTCCTTGTAAAATTTAATGTTACATACAGTAATGGAAATGTCATAAAATGATCTAGTACAACAGAAACATCTCAGGAGTTGTCCATGATACAAAAAAAAATGTCTTACCATAACTAGTACATGATAAACGAATAGACAGAAAAGGATTCAAATACATAAAACCTGATGCAAGCAACTACAAAGGAAAAACCTCCAAGCAAAGCTGCGGCTGAACGAGAAGTAGCTCAGGGGGCAGGAGGCGCGATCACGAAACCTAAGGTAAATTCAAGATAGAAGGAAAATGCCTTAGAACTTACGATTTAAACATGAGCAAGTTAATTATTTAAAATGTGAGCAAAAACAAACAGACATATTCAAATACTGATCTATTCTGTACAAAGCTACCAAACGTATCAAAAACCAGGTCAAACCGACATTTCTGAAAGATTAGCCTACTCCGGAGTATAGCCTAATGTAAAACATTGTAAGTCGTAATAGATGAAGTGTAGGTGTTATAGCGGGCGCACAAGGCTCACGTTCAGATCTAGGTGCAAGTCTTATTAGAAAAGTAATCTTACTTGTCGTGACCATGCCAACAGACAGATGCCCTGTTAGACGCTACAATTCAATGATTTGCTTACAACTACAGATTTGTCTTTATGTTTCATACTTAGGTGGTTACTTATCATGTTATGTTATGTCAACATTATGAGAGTCCAGAATTTTGTAGAAAAAGCATTGGTAAAAGAGCAGGTAACCAGATTAAATCTAAAGTTTTGCAAGTGAGAGGGAGTTCTCTACTTGCCTTAAGGTGACGTCGAAAATGCTAGCGACAGCTAAATGGCGCAACCGAGGTTAACGGCTCTAGCTAAACCTGTTCCAAGATCAAAAATGTACTTCAAAGCAATAATAAGGTTCCTACACTTGCACATGCATTTGATGACAGCGCTTCACAACATGAGAGGAGTTTAGGAATTTACCTCTCTCGAGAGTGAGGGGAGAAGAGGCTACCGCGAGGGATCAGTGATTTTGGCGGCGATTGGATGCGAAAAACCCTAATTCGGAGAGGTCTTGGAGCGATTCTACCACCTAAATCCGAGGAGATGCACCGGAAAACACAAGCAAATCCGGATTAGCGGGTTAAACGATGGACATAAGTTGGTTTAACAGAAACCCTAGGTCAGAGAGCGAAAATTTGCAAGAAAAATTTAGGAAAATAAAAAAAACAAGAGGTTGGTGAAAATCCTTACCCAAGAAGACCAGATCGGGGCTCCGAAATCCACGAAGAGGGGTTTCTAGCGAAACCCTAGGAGTCCCTCACGAAAACCACCAGCCGGAACTAGGAGGAGCTAGAGTTGCCAGGGATTGATGTTGTCTTTGCCCTCACTGGCAGGAGGAGGAGAAGAGGGAAGAAGATAACCGGCCAAGAGAAGGGTGGTTGCGGGAATCCGTCGGCCAAGAGAAACACCAGAGACGACGAGGAAGCAAAAGGAAGAGGAGCCGGGCCTAGAGGAAGGAATTTCCGGCCACAGGGAGGAGTCTCGGGGCGGCAGGAGGTGTTGGCGATGGATCCGGGGTCGTCGGGGCGCGGAGACGGGAGCGGATTCGGGACCAGGGGGTTTTGCAGCTTGCGGGAAAAACACTGGCTCGACTTTCGTTTTAAAAGAATGGGGGGGGGGGTAGGTTTAGGTTTTGGTTTAGTATAAGTCTTTATTTATAATTTTATCATTCTTATTATTATTAAAAAGGGGGTTGTTACACTATTGAAGAACTATTAGATGAATTATATAACACTCGTTTTTTCTCCAAAATTGGTTTACGTTTAGGATACCATCAGATTAGGGTGGCATGAAGCGATGTGCATAAGACTGCATTTCGAACACATCAGGGGCATTACAAAATTTTAGTCATGCCTTTCGGCCTAACTAATGCCCCCTCGACATTCCAGGCATTGATGAATACCATTTTTCAGCCATACTTAAGAAAATTTATCGTAATATTTTTTGATGATATCCTAATTTATAGTCCAACACAACAAGAACATTCTAAGCATTTAAAAACTAGCATTAGAAGTTCTGAAAAATAATCAACTATTCGTCAAACTATCTAAATGCCATTTTTTCACAAACAAAATAGAATTCCTGGGACACACTATTACTGCAGGAGAATACTTCCCAAACAAAGCAAACATTGAATCCATCAAAAAGTTTCCTGAACCAACTAATCAAAAAGGGGTAAGGGCTTTCCTGGGAGTTACGGGCTATTATAGAAAATTTATCCGGGATTACGCTGAGATAGCTAACCCACTGACCGACCTATTAAAAAAAACAGTCTTTTCATTGGAATAACTCCACAAGTGAAGCTTTTGAAAAACTAAAACAACACTTGTTGACATACCCAATTCTATCACTGCCAGACTTTAAGGCTCCTTTCCAAATAGAGACTGACGCATCAGGTATTGGGATAGGAGCAATCTTATTGCAAGAAGAAAAACTATAGCATACTTTAGTAAGAAACTATCCCCTTTAATGCAACAGAAATAAACCTATATCCGTGAGCTATACGCCGTAACTACAACAGTCACTAAGTGGAGGCAGTATTTGATAGGGCATAAATTCACTATCATGACAGACCATCGGAGCATACATCATCTATTAACATAAAGCCTCCACACCCCTGATCAGCAATACTATTTAACAAAACTTCTAGGCTATGATTTCGACATAAAATACAAGGCTGAAAAACATAACCAAGCAGCAGATGCACTATCCAGATTTCCTGAAATCAACGAATACCCAAGCTTCAACATGATTTATGTCCCAATTTCCCCTCTTTTAGAGGGATTAACAAAGGAATATGAGGCGGGTGAGCTTAGTATATAAATTCGGCAGGAGCCTTTGGCTTACCCTGCACAGAAGCAGCAAAGACAACTAATAACCTATAGAAATAGAATTTACATTCCCAACCAGTTACCCACAAGAAACAAAATTATTACGAAGGCTCATTCCACGTTAGTTGGGGGGCATTCAGGCATTAAAGGAACTTTATATAAAATTCAAAATCAATTTTACTGGCCAGATATGAAGGCAGAGGTGACCAAATTTATTAAGGAATGTGACATCTGTCAAAAATCCAAGGCAATCAATCACCAGCCTTTTGGACTCTTGCAGCCATTGCCCCCTCCCAAAAAAATTTGGTTTGATTTAACCATGAACTTCATAACTTGCTTACCCAAATCAAATGGCTATACTATGATATTAGTAGTAGTAGACAGATTATCTAAAGGTGAACATTTTGCGCCTCTAACCCCCCCCCGAACAGGACCCAAGGTTGCCCTCACATTTTGGAATCACGTTGGGAAGTTACATGACATCCCAAAATCAATAATATATGATAGAGATAACATTTTAAGTGATTTCTGGGTAGAATTGTTTAGGTTGCAAGGAACTCACCTTAAATATAGTTCAGCTTATCACCCCCAGACTGATGGGTTAACTGAGCGGGTAAATCGCTATGTTGAACAGTATTTAAGAATATTTTCTCATGAAAATCCGACAAAATGGATTGACTATCTTAATTTTGCTGAATATCATTACAATACCACATTTAACTCGTCGACCAACATGACCCATTTTGAGGCCATGTTTGGTCGGCCACCCCCAGGTTGGTTAAATTTTTGTGCAGGTACAACTCACAATGAAGCGGTGGAGGATACTTTGCAATCCAGAAAGGAAATTATGCATTCTCTGAAGGACAACCTAGTTAAATCCCAGCAGCGAATGAAAGACCAAGCAGATAAAAAAAGGAAGGAACTCAAGTTACACAAGGGCGATTGGGTATTACTTAAACTTCAACCATACAAACAGCTATCAATGTCCAGGCTGTCTGTAAGACCCCATTTTTTTTTCTTTCTCGACACCGGGGTCTTAGGCCCAGAACCGCCGTTTTGCGGTGACTCCTTCACGCCTTGAAGCGGCATCACCACAAAACGCCGTTTCTGCCGGCCAATTCGATCGCAGCATAGTGACAAAATTAGAGTAATATCATGTGCAGCAAAACTCTAAGTAAAAGTCCACAGAAATATCACATCAAGTAAAATATCTCCACGATGGGAGAGTCCACAAAACCAAGCACTGTAAATAAGGGCTTATGCCCAATACATCAATTCCTCACCACAAGATCTCTCATGAGGAAATAAAATAAAAACTACTAGAGTAAGGGCCTCACGGTCCCAGCTGTCTGAACTCCTGTGCTAGACTGCCCTATCTCCAAGCGTGTCAACCTCTGGGGCTGCTCCTCCAATCTGGGCTCCGCGATCCCCTAAATGATGTGGTTCGAAAACCGTTAGTCTAAAAGACTAAGTCCTATCATCCCCCACCCCTTCCCCCGTGGCTCCTAGGCACCGAGCGGAGAGGAAGAAAGGGAGGACTTGAAAGTGGAGAGTATATCAAATGCAGGTGACGGTGGACCTAAAACTAGCAATTTATATAGTAACTAATCATATTTGTAAACAAGTAAAGTAAAGTGACCTTAACTTATATGGGTACATATAAGCAAGGGGTCTTTTGCAAGGCTCCCATCGTATAAAGAGTCCCATACCAATTTATACGTTGGGGTGTCGGTTATTAACAGCAATATATATATGTAAAGAAAATTAACCTTAATTTATAAACTTGCCCACACAAGCTTATAGACCAAGGGGTCGTTTTGCAGGGCCTAATGTATAAGTGTCTCATACCACTTATATTTTAGGTGTCAAAGGTTAAATGAATCGCTTATGCTATGACATGCAAGTGGGTATGATGGATCAAGCAAGTGCAACACACACACCCGACTCTGTGCACACAGACCTTTAGTTCCCCCTTTCTGGAGCCTCACCTCCCAGGATACCTCCGTAGTGGCAGACGGAAGCGGTGGGTTGGGCCTCGCCCACCTCTAAACCAGTATAGCACTACTGGTCAGACCTATCGTACGCCTCAACGCTGGTGCACAAGCGGACTCCTGCGTACTCTTGCCGGCTGGCGCACCGGACTTCTGTTGGCGAAGTGCTATCACAACACTTGCCGAGTCAACGTATTGGTGTCTGTGCTAAGATCCTCCAATACCGAAGACCCACCACCTTAATATCATTCCTTTTATGCACATGCAAATTTACGTACCGACACCGAGTCGAAGCTCACCGGGCCATCCTGCCCTCTTACCACAACGACCGAGCCTACTGCTTGATCATCTAGCCAAAACTACTTCCCGTAACCTCGGGGTGTGTGAGAGTGAAACCCTAGTTATTCTAGTTACTCTTGAAGTTTCATTACTCCTATGAGTTGCGTTAGCCCAGGACTGCCCAAGGTATTCCCCGTGAAGGGCTCTCGAAGGCACTAGGAACTACGATGAGATTACGCCCAAAGCTCCCTTTCGCAAGGCACTTATTATTATTGGTTACTACACAAATCTCTCAATCCCTTAGAGTTATAATTGAATCCTAACCCAAGTGTATATGACTCCTTCTTTTCAACGAGGATGAGTGATCCTTTGTCGATCCCGAACCCCACACAACTCTAACCAACCTCCACTACTCATCTACACTTCTGATGACAAACCTAAATCACCTACCAGACTAATGCCCCATTATTCCAACTTCCTAAACTCATTGTGCACTTTAATTTGATTTCTGCTGTTTTTACTAATTGCAGACCACCCTAAGCTAATATGATGTACTCAATAAGTGATACTCTAAATTCTCCTCCAATAACTCTACAAATTTTACCAGAGGTCTATTATGATAAATATAGTATAAATTCAGAAAATTATATTTTTCCCAATTAATCTACTATTTATTGAATTTTCCTCAACAACTAGGCCATAGTCAATTTGAACATGAACCATAAGATTTGCTCAGGTAATGGCCTCCTAAAATTTTTATCCACTAAATAACAGAGAAATATTATTGGTTGCCAATTTTAATAATTTTCCATATAGTTCTTGACCTCTAAAAGATTTATTAAAAATAATTCCCAAGATCAAATATAATGAAGGAAGTGCCACAAATATGTCTCCAATAATTATGTAAAAATTACTAGGGCTTCATAAGGAACTAGAAACATCATGATGAAGAAATTAAAATTTTTCAGACCATCTAAATGTCATTATTAAATTTACCAAAGTTCCATAGAATTAAATAATTAAAGAAGCAACTACTAAATATCATTCTTCAAAAATTTCATAAAAATTTACAGAGATGGGTACCATTATTACAAGCCCCTTTGCTAAGTTTCATCAGATTTAATCAAGTATATTTATCTCCTAAAATTCCTAAGTGGAAATTGTAAAACATGACTTTGTGAATAAAGTACCAAAAATATTCATCCAACATTTATTATAAAATTCCCAGAGATGTATATACCCTAAACAACTACCCATTCAAAAACTCAGCCCTTTTCAGAAGGTTTTGGTATTAGAACTTATGATTTCAAAGCTAGTGCCCTAAACTAGGGTTATAGATTTAAGGGGTTTAAAGTCTTCCAAATGCCCTAAAATTTTAACCACAGGACCATAGTAACCCTATGGACATCTGTCCCAAGTTTCAAGCCCATCCAAGGTCTTTTGACCCCAAATTCCTCAAACCCTAGAAATTTACCCTAAAGGGCCTACCCTAAAATTCTAGGGCTACCCTAGTCCAAACCACTCCAAACTTCATAAGTGAGTGTAAAAAGTCAAAGTATATCAGTGACCAAAATTTCAGCCTCTGATGAGGGAATTTGGGCACTCAACCATCAAATAGTGGTTTTTGACCAAAATACCCTTATAGGGTCATATATAGGGTGGGTAAATTACCTATCCTAAACATCTCCAAATGAGCTAAAGTTTTAACCCTATACCCATAATGACATCTAAGACCACCCATCAAAATTTGGGAGAGTTTTAAATTAATTAGGTCACATAATTAAATTAATCATGATTTATTAAATTTTTCTAAAAACTATAGAAAAATGTTCTCCAAAAATTCTAAATTTTGGACAGGTTCTAGATATGACTAAGACCTTCTCACTGCCCAAATTTCAACTTGTTTGGACAAGGAATGAAGTGTGGGCACCAAAAATAATTTCTGTTTAGGTCTAGGTATAGGTCCTACCAAAAAGGGTACCCTGGTCTAACCAGTGGCCCAAAAGGGTCCAAACAATTTTTGCTACAAACTAGACACCCTAAGCTACAATTTTCATGTTGGGCAGATTTCCATTCAGGGTCCCTAAGTATTTTTAAAAATTAAATACATTAAATACATCAAATGTGACAGAAATGAAATAATATTCATTTAAATCCTAAAGTATCTG
Organism: Platanthera guangdongensis; assembly: GCA_039583875.1. Classification (NCBI taxonomy): domain Eukaryota; kingdom Viridiplantae; phylum Streptophyta; class Magnoliopsida; order Asparagales; family Orchidaceae; genus Platanthera; species Platanthera guangdongensis. Next base: position 258,949,033 of record CM077150.1, read on the forward strand.
ATTGATGCCGCGCGAATCTTGGCGCAGATCAACGGCGCGGGGTTATCGTCCCCGATGAGCCAACGGCCAGGATTGCTTCTTCCTGTGCCGACTTCAAACGTCTGCCGCCGGCCACCCAGTCCCTTCCCCGGCCGGCCACCGCCACCATCACCTCCGTTGAGGTGGTGGCTATCGCCAGACGGCGGCACAGCCGCCGGAGGGGCGGATTCCGGCGATCCAACCAAGAAATTTCTCGGCCGAAAGCCATGAATTTTCTGAATTGGATCGGGCTCAATTGTGCCCGAACCTCGGCCCTAATGAAACCTAAGATCTGCCCATGAGAAAAGAGGAGGAGGAGGACCTTGTTGGCGGCCTGGAGACGAGCGGATCTGCGGGTTGACATGGTGGTGGCGCCGCCGATCGGATTTCTGCAATCTCCCAGTAAACTCGCCGGATTTCTTCAGTTAAGGATTGGAAAATTCTCCTCCAAGCTCACTGGTGGTGTTTAAATCATCAGAGGGGGAGAAGAATGGAAGAAACTGCCATGGCCATCATGGCCATTAAAGGCTTGTTTCGGCCATGATGGTGGAGGCTGTAACTGCCCCTTGACAGCCAGGAAAACGGCTGGAAACTCCTCCCCTTCACTGGAGGAGATGAATGCTGCCATCAATGGGGACCATTGGCCTTTCCTTGGCCAATCTCCTCCTTCAACTCTCTTTCCCCTTTTCTCTCTCCTCCATTAGTGTGGGATGAAGCTTTCTCTCTCTTTCCTAGTCACCAAAACTGACCATGCTGACTCCCCAGCCTATTGGCAGCCCTTTCCACCCATAATATTTCATTATGTTGTGGTTAACTTAAAAGGAAAAAGGGGTTGAGCTTGTGTTGACTCATTTAGGCTAATTTGACCTAACACTAGAATAGAGTTGACCTTGGTCAACATGACCATTTGAGTTGACCCCAATGGGTCCTTGGTGACCTATTGGACTCCCTTAAGGTCTAGGAAGACTTGAGTAAGGTTGGTTGGGCATCTTGGGGGTCACATGCCCCTTGGTAAGGGCACTTTGATCATTTTAGGGCCAGAGTTGACTTGGGTCAACAAAACCATTTGGGTTGACCCCATGTGTCCTTAGTGACCCATTGACCTCACTTTAGGGTTAGGAGGGCATAGGTGGGGTCCTCTAGGCTAGGAGTAGGTCAATTGACCCTAAGTAGGCTAGTTTGACCCATTTAGGGCTAGGGTTGACCTTGGTCAATTGAGCCTCTTTGTTTGACCCCAATGGGTCCTTATGGCTCTAATGGGCCTCCCAAGGTATTAGGGGTTTTGTGGTAGGGTCTTGGGGTCAAGGTGTAGCCCATGGTCATCCTAAACCATGGTTCAGAGTTCTACTATTTGCAGACCATGGTGATCCCCCACCTTTCTGTCCCCTATCTCTTGACTCATTACTGGCTTCCTAGGGTTTGTCATGACCTAGTCATGGCCAAAACCACTCTTAGGGGTCTAGTTGGAAATGAGATGTTACACTGTCAAGCAGGAAGCTTAGCCTTAAATATTATGGACCATTTCAAGTTACTGAGATCATTGGAGAAACAACATATTGCCTACTCCTTCCTGCAGCATCTCGAATCCATCCAGTTTTTCATGTTTCTCAGTTAAAACTCTATACTGGAGACCCAAAAGTCCAATCACTGGAGCTTCCAGACCAGATTGAAACAAACAAACCTATACATCTGCCGTTGGCCGTCATCAGCACACGCCGAATCCTTCGACATGGCAAAGAGATAGCCCAAGTCCTTATACAATGGCAAGGATTACCCCCGAAAGGTACTTAGGAAGATGTATCCGATGTATAAGACTTACCAATTCCAGAAAATCCAAACACTTTTGTGAATCTACATGCACAACTCCCAACATCAACATGGGGGAAGCAAAAAACGAGAAATAAAAGAGCTTCAAAAAAACAACAGGAATAGCAGCCTTCAGAACAGCGCACAGAGCCATCAACAACACAAGGAATACAGGAAAATCAACAAAATTCAGCCACACACCAGCAAGCTTTCGATCTTCTCATGGAGCTACAAGCTCTACAGTGGAAAAGGAAAAAGAAAAGAGGCCAACGCAGAAAACGCCAGATCTAACCTTAGATCTACCAGTTCAGATTCACCATCCGCAAAACACAACAAAAAAAAACAAAACATCACGCTGGCAAGCAAACAAGACTACTTATTCGGGGCATCATAGTAGATTACCAAACAGATTCAAAGATCCAGCCAAACATAGAGTTGCAACCATCAGAAGTTGTGGTATCTGCTCATCTCAGAAATCCAAGCCATCATCTGGTTGCCATCTTCAGTGTTTCGTCGGATATCCCCCGCTCTGCCACCCCGGCGTTTCTCTCTCTCATCTCAGCTAGGGACAACACAAATGTAAATCTAACGCTGAGGGCAGCGTTTTTAAAGGAGAAGCCAATGTTAGGGTTGGGATCCAACGATCTCAGAGTTACAGCTTATATCCAACGGACAAGAATCCTCAGTTATTTCATCCATCCAGCGACCAAGAATTATCCCGCTTTTGCAATGCAAACGATCTAACGACCAGCATCAAGTCACTGTTCTCATCATAAACCTCTAGCCTTAATGTCATTAACGGTCCATGATTCAAGCTTTTTTATTCATTTATGTTTAAAATAATGAGTCTCTTATTTGTAATTAATTAGATTATAAACCGTCAAATTGTAACGGTCAAATGGATTAGGAGCTTATATATATACCCATTACTGTTTGTAATTGTTTTAGAGAATTACTATTAGCAGTCCATAAATGGCTATTCGCAGTCCATTTTTATTCGCAGTCCATAAATGATAATCGTAGTCCAAAATAAAACTCGCAGTACAAACAAAATTCTTAGGTAGAATAAAAAATAAATTAAAATCCAATTAAATACAAAATTTTTAAAATGAGCAAAAGTGTTGATTTAGGGCTTCATGAGTTTTTGGGAGGACATTTGCTACAGAGAACAAGCAAGAGCAGTCACAATGCTAGCATGAGGATGACAAATTTTGGTATGATTAAGCATGGACATGAAGATCGCAAGCAAATGATATCCGGAGAGAAACATGACTTCTAAACCATAAAAATTTGAGCACAAGCAGAACTTGTCCATACCAAAAAAGTTTAGATCGCCAGCAAAAGAAGCCTTGGAGCAGGTGAATGAGAATTAACGGGAGAGGAATAACACATGTTAATGAAGATGATTCTTCATTTTGCCTATGCTCTGCTGCCGCCAAATCACTACATATACAGAGCTTTTTTAATGCTTCTGTCCAAGCTCTATCAGAGGACGACGTTCGGGGAAGAAGAGGACGCAGGGGCGACGGCTTCCAGGTGGAAAGACGTCCGGGGGTGGGAAACAGTAAAACCTACGGTGAAATATGAGGTGCAAGCTAAATAATAAGGGGTTTATAAAGGAGAGCTTTTCATTTCATTTTGGACTGCGAATATCCATTTAAGGACTGCGAGCTAAATACTAAGTGGTTTAGAAATGGACTGCGAATAGCCATTTATGGACTGCTAATAGTAATTCTCTTGTTTTAAGGATAATTTTAATAAAGCTTTCGTTTCTATTTCTTTCCCCAAACTTCTTCTCTCCCGCCTCCGGCCACCCTCCACTTAGAAGAAGTTACGACCACTATCTCCGCCGGCGGATTGTAACAGCTCTCTACCCGCATCCATTGTCCTCACGAAGCGCGGTAAGTTCTATGAAATCTCCTAAATACCTTCAACCCTAACGCCTTCCTTCTCCGATAAGCATTCTCTTCTTCCCCGCCGTTAAACCTCTCCAAATGCTGAGCCAGAGCCGACGGAATTTTCACCGCAGTCTACGCAACGACGACGGAGGCCAATCGCAAGTTCGATCAGGTATTTCTCTTCGAGGACTTTCTTTAAGGGAAGCTTTTTTGTGCGGGCCACGCCTTCTCTTCTTATTCCCTGATTTTTCCCCACCTTCCGCCAAAACCAGTCCATGCTTTCTCTTTGCGCATTCCAAGCTTCCTCTCTGCGAGATATTCACTCTACATCGAGCTGGTGTATTGCCCTAGCTTCGTCGGAGCTTCCTCTTGGCTTTCCTTCTACTGGAGCGAGCTTCATCGGAAAGGAAGGCCTGCTCTTTATGCACATCCCGAGCTTGCTCTGAACTTCCTCCCAGTCTTTCTTCCACTGGAGCTGGAGGAAGGTCCGCAGGGGTTGCTGGCTTGAGCTCGGACTTTCTTTTTTCTGGAGTGATCTGCATACTGATTCCTGTGTGCCCAATCTGTATTCATCAGCGAAAATTTGTAGGTCCATTCTTGTGTGTATTTACACTCTTATTGGCTCTTTTTTACTTATCTAACATTGGTCCATTGCTACTTGCTAGCTGCCACCTCCACGAAAATCTTAGAACAATAACTCTTGATGTCGTCAGAGAAAGTCAATGAAAATGTTGACACTGTAAGTCAATTTGAATGTAATTTAGAATGAAAATTCAACTGTATTTTTTCTAGTACAATGCAGTCGTATTGTAGCAGTATATTCCGACTGTATTCTAGACTTAAATTCCAGTTGCATCATATCCTGTAATTCCAGTTGTCTTATATCATTTTTTATCTTCAGGTGCAAAAGGCCCCTGTTGTTTTCCCCATTGTGCACTTGGAGGTTGAGGCGTACGCTGTGTATTGTAATTATGCCCACACAACAGGATTTAGTGTTCGTAAACATCTGACCTATTGGACGCATACAAGAATTATTAAAATGCGAGAATATAGCTGCTCCAAAGCAGGTGTTAAGAATACAAAGCGTTCTCCAAAGAAGTGCCGCAAATTAGAAACACGCACTGGATGCCTAGCCTGCATTGCCTTTCACACTAATATAGATGACAAGAATTGGACAGTGACAAGGTTCGTCGAGGAGCATAATCATCCACTAGCAACAGAGAACAAGAGACATTTATTGAGGTCCAATCGAAGCATATCTGAAATGCAAGCTAACCTAATAAAGAATATGACCAGAGCCGGAATTAGACCAGTGGATGCATATAACTTTCATTCTGATGAAGCTGGTGGTGTTGAAATTTTGGGCTCTGTAAGACCGATGCCTTCAACTTTGTTCAACGAGAAAAAAGAGCATTAGTAGAAAGCGGCGACGCCTCAAGCTTGCTAATGATACTACAAGGGAAACAATTAGAAGACAATATGTTTGTTAACCCCGAAATCGGCGATCCTTCCCAAGGCAGCCAGCTCGCTCGTCGCGGCCCCCCCCGGGTTCCTCCTGGAGGTCGCGACGCCTTGGTGTGGGCGGACAGAATTTTCTGTCCGCTCAGGCCGCACGGCTTGGGCGGTCTCAGTGGTCTGACCGCCCAGGCCCCGCGCCTTGTTCCCTTGGTCGGCAGGGGCCGCAGACTGCTTCTTCAGTCCGCCCTGCAGGCCGTCTGCCTTGTCAGCTTAACCGCAGGCTTGTCTCAACAGGTCTCCCTTTACCGGACTCGGATGCCTATCCGCCCAGGTCGGCAACAAGCCGCGTCCTTTGCAGGAATTGGGCTCTTCCAGCCCGCTCCTGCAGGTCGCTCTTCAAGAACATCAGACCGCTCAAACCGCCAAACAAAGGTGGCGACCTGCCTTCAGGCCGCTAGCCAGCTACCTCGGTTTCCACCTCGCCAACACGCGCAGCCTGCCTCGTCAGTACGGCAGGTCGCTCAGCCCTTGTCGCCCAGCAGCGTGGGCAGCCAGCTTCCTCAGTCCGCCTGCGGAGTGCAGACACTCCAGCTCCCCGGCTACCCGCAGAGCAGCAGCGACATCCAGTTCATCGCGAGCTGGGCGGACTCGAAGTGCAATCAAGATTTCCAGTCCGCCTACGCTCCAGCCTCAGCAACAGCAGGCCTCATCTTCGGCGGACTCAGCTCGTCAGCAGATGTGGACTCCGCGGACTCAGCGGACTCAGCGGATTCGCCATGCAGCCCGCCATCCCTCGGCCTCTACCCGCTTCTCTCCAGTTGGCGCGGGCTCAATCAGTTGTGGCGGACTCCGCGGATTCTCCTCGTAGTCCGCCAAGCAGCAGAAACTCCTCAAGGCAGTCCCAGACCGCACAGCCTCGTGCGGACTCGGCGGACTCAGCAGACACTCCTCAGCTCGCACCCCTTAGCGCACGCTCAGCTCAGCAGTGGCGGACCCCGCAGACTCTCCTTGCAGTCCGCCACTCAGTCTCCCAGTTCGCCATCAGCAGCACCAGCTCCAGAAGCAAGTTCCAGTCCGCGCAGCTTGTGGCGGACTCGGCGGACTCCTTCCTCTTCTCGCTTCAGTTATCGTCTCACCGGGGGTAACGTCACCGCAAGTCGTTACCTCGTCGGGCCTATAAATAGACCCCCATGCCTCTCATTTGAGGAGGTCTCAACATCGCCAAGGTGCTCACGCTCGAAGTCAGCCCACAACAAGCTCAAGCCAGCAACCCCTGCGGACTCCTTTTCCCAGTCCGCCGCTTCCCTTCTCTTAGCCGCGCGCGGCCTGCCGGCCTCAGTTCCCAGACCGCGCGGTCTCCGTTTTTCCCTTAACCGCGCGGCCTGCCGACCTGGCTCCTCAGTCCGCGCGGCCTCTTCTGACACTCCTTCCTTAGCCGCCAGCTCCCTCTTTGTACCCCTTTATTGCTTTCTTGTAAAGGTGTATAACAAGATGTAACTCTCACTATTAATCGAAGAAAAGCCTGTCGCAAGAGTGACATTTAAGCCGCGGCGGGCGAAGTCAGCTGTTGCCGCTGCTAGCGGCCCCCCTTTCTCTTTTTCTCTGCTCAGCTCAGCTCAGCTCAGCTCCCTCGACATCCAACCTGCAAGCACAACCGTCCAAGTACCCGTCTGCTCGACAGCTCCTGATCAACCTCCTCTCTTGCTTATCAGCCTTCCCGGCTGCTCTCAGCAACCCTCTCCTCTATCCCCGCAACCCTCGAACAAGCGCTTGCTCCACTCTCGAGCACTCAGAAGCTTTCTCTTTCCCCGCAACCTTCATCCTCTCCCTCTCCTAGCATGTGAGATCGAACACCACCCTCCGTGTTAACTAGGCGGTGCCGTTTTCGCGCATCAACAATGTTCTCGTATGACGTACGAACGAACGAGTTAAATAGGTTGACTTGCTTCTTTTGGATGGATGAACATTGCAAGATAAATTACAACTGCTTCAGTGATGTTATTATTTTTGATACTACGTATAAACTGAATAAATGAAATCTGATGTGTGTTATTTATCGCTGTGAATAATCATTGGCAAAATATTTTCGTAGGAGGTGCTTTCATTGCTGAAGAGAGCATAAAATCATTTTGCTGGGTGTTTGAGATTTTTCTAAAACTGGTTTGTGGTAAACAACCAATTACTATTTTCACGGACCAAGATCAAACTATGACCATAGTTGTTTAGCGGATATTCACTAACAGTCGTCATTGTCTGTGCCAATGACACATCTCAAAGAAAACATCTTCCAAAGTCCCGTGCTTCAACCAAGATAAAATTGTTCGGTCTTTTTTCTATCAATGCATGGGCAAGCGTGATGATGAGGTTGAGTTCGAAAGATTTTGGAATGAGATGCTGACGAGAGGAAATTTGCAGGAGAACAAATGGTTGGGGGATTTATATACTGTCAGGAAGAAGTGGTCCACTGCCTTCAACAAAGACATTTTGGATCTCGGTATTTTGTCCGCGCAAAGAAGCAAATCAACTAACAATGGTTTGCATGACAGTTCAAAGGCTACTAGTACACTTGTTGAGTGTTTTTCAGGTTTGGAGAAGCTGGTTTCATCGTGGCGAAGGAGCGAGCATGACAAATACTTTAAATGCAAGCATGGAGTTGTCAGCTTGATGTACAAAAATTGTTCTCTATTGAAACATTTGTCGAAGGTGTACACTCATAAATGTTTTTACATTTTTATGAAATCCTTCATGGAAGGAGCTGTTGGAGTTAGTATGGTCGACGAAACGAGATATGATGACCATCATATAATATACGTGACAATGGTAATTGCTAAGTGATGAAGAAGATAAAAGATGGATTGTGAGCTTTAACTCTGCAACCATGGATGCAGATTGTACGTGCATGAGTTTTGCAAGTAAAGTTATATTATGTCAACATATCTTGAGGGTATACAATATTCGAAATGTAAGGCAGATCAACCATAAATATGTACTTAAAAGGTTCACCCTTAATGCAAAGAAGGGCATATACCTACCCAATACCCCATCCATGACCGAATATGAGTCGAATATGATATTTAGAAACTACTTGATGCGCTTTAGCTATGATTTAGCGAGCCGGATTGAGAACTGCAAAATTGCAAAGAAACATGTATTAAGCATCATGAATAATTTGTCGAAGAAAATAGATGATGTGGTGGACTGGGACAAGAAGCAAAAAAAAAAAGGTTTCTTGGAGGAGAATGACATGAGTGCAACTTGTGTAAGGGATCCGGCAATGAAGTGGCCTAAATGTGCTCCTAGCGCACATAAAGGACCATTGAGAACAAGCAACCATAATACCACATAAGTTTTTGTGTATGTATTTACCACAATCATGTAAGTTTTTGATATACTAAGCTAATTTCAAATTTCTTTTTTAAACAGGAAAGATAACAGATGCTCCAAAAAAGACACCTATTGTAGATAACAAACCTCCAAAGGCAAAGGAGTTTAATTGGTCGATGGTTTATAAAGGAATCATAGCCCATAACAAACTAGTTCAACTTCATTAGTGTGTCCACTAACGAGCAACTTTCTTCTCAAACGGACATTCTAACTGCCTTAGATTTACCTGATGATTTTTGTCTAGGTATGTCATTTAATTTTTCTAGTATACCTGATGTATTCAAACCTTGATGTTATTTCATGCTAACTTGACAATCTGTAAGTTTTATTCCTTTGTATGGTTGAAATTGCATGCAATCTGGACCATTTATTTCTTGATTTGATTGAGTTCTTGATGAAGCAGAACATAATCGTTGGCACAGACAAGTTAAGAAATTTCTACTTCATCTTTCCCTGGATTCCCTTCCAGAATTGCTGCTCATACACTAGGATGCTCTACTTTGATGCTTTAGCAGACTCGTTTTGATCACAGTACAATAAAAAACTACTTCTAATGGAAACTACAGTTTTAACATGTTCATTGGTGTTTGATTTTGCATCAAGAATTTGAGTAGAAAAGTAGTGTTGATTTATAATGGAAGGAGATGAAATTCTGTTTTAGTTTATATTTTTTCAATCAGGTGTAGGATTTTTTGGAGATTGTTCCATATTCAGTTGCTGTTCCATCACTTGGTCAAGGTTTGCATTTGAACTTACAGTACCAGTGTCAGCTGTTGTTCGTTGTTGGCCGCCTCGGTGATAATTTATTTATTTGGTTAGGGTTAGGGGTTTAGTATTAGCACAGTGAAACTGTTCCGCTTTGCATTTGAGTAGGTGCTATTAAGTATAATTTGGCAGACAATGACTTAAGGTGGTTAAAATTGACTTTATAAGTTTGAAACTTAATGTGTCATTTATTTGAGAGCTATTTCCAATTCTTCTTGGACAGACTTGATGAAGTAATTGTTAATATCATAATTATCAATGGTGAAATTTTGAAGATGCTCCATAAGAATTATTTTGTTCTTACTCTTTTGGATGCTATTACTTATTGATGTTGAACTACATAGGAAGTTTTCTGGAATGCTTACCATTACTTCATTGTGGGTATGTTACAGTGATATGGTCGATCTGCCTTTTGTGAATTTAGTGTAGTTTGGTTGAGTAGCACGACTGTTACAGTTTTTATTTAATTGGTGGAGTGTATCTGCTGTGAATTCTGGTTGATGCAGCCGAAGTACAAAAGAGGAGAATATAATTCAATGCTTGTTTTATGTCATTCTATGTTCGTTATAAAACATATATTGGTCTACAAATAACGTGTATGGGTACAAATATAATTATGGGGTCTACAGACACCCATGAGTTATAAATAGCTATTTGTGGGGTACCAATAACAACACCCTTTTTAATTAACAATGGTTTCTAGTTCTTACAAAGCCTTTTCCAACCATTTCTATTCTATAAGGTATTGTTGTCTAATGCCATCTCTTATGATTTCTGATTTCCCATCTTCATCTCCTGAAGATATTGCTAGTTTGGGCCCTTCTGTGTTCTTATTAAGAATGGAATTACCATTTAGTTTGTCATCTTTGTCCATCAGTTAAAAAAATGGAGAGATAGTAGTCATTGATAGATTTGATTCTGGTTCATTTTTCATGTTTTTTGTCATGTCATTTGAGTAACTTTTGATGTTTTTTTGATGTTTGAATTCACATTATTCATTATTGTAGAAAGAGCTCGAAAACTTGTATGTATTTCTTATGTATGTAAATACAAGGAGAGAATACAAATATATAGGAGAGAAAAGGAGAGAGGAAATCCTATACAAGATGTGGACTAATAAGAGAAGAGGGAAAAGAATAAAACATAGGCCCAATCATGAGCCCTTTACATGGGCTTTTCTAACACTCCCCCGCAAGCTGGAGCGTACAAATCGTATGCGCTAAGCTTGGACAAGCACTAATAGAAGAGGTTACTGGAAAGAGCCTTTGTGAGGACATCCACAACTTGTTCTGTCCCTGAAACATGCTTCAGGTCGAGTTTCTTCATTTGAACCTTTTCCCGGATGAAGTGACAGTCGACTTCAATATGTTTTGTTCTCTCGTGGAATACCTGGTTCTTGGCTATATGTATTGCAGCCTGGCTGTCACAGAGGAGGAGAGCTGGGGAAGGGAGCTTTATACCCAGATCGGTAAGAAGCCCTTCAAGCCAAGTTAATTCAGAAACCACCGACGCTATTGCCCGGTATTCGGCCTCAGCTGATGATCGAGCAACGACCGCTTGTTTCTTGCTTCTCCAGGTAATTAAATGTCCTCCAAGATATGTGTAAAAGCCACTGGTTGACCGTCGATCATCAAGGGAACCAGCATAATCGGCATCAGAATAAGCCACCAAAGTTGGAGCTGAAGATGAGGTTTTGTAAACCAGATCTTGACTAGGAGCCGTTTTGAGGTATCTGAGAATGCGTTCAACAGCCCGAAGATGAGATCTTTGAGGGGTATGCATATACCGACTGACAATACCAACAGCGAAGGAAATAGCTGGTCTGGTTATTGTGAGGTAAATCAATTTTCCAACGAGACGACGATAGTATTATGGATTCTGGACTAGAAGATCTGAGTCAGATGCCTGAGCGCACACTTTGTGATTTGCATCCATTGGGGTGTCAATCGGCTTACAACCTGAATAGCCAGCATCCCGAAGAAGGTCGAGGCAATACTTCCGCTGAGAGAGGACGAGACCGTCTGGCCGTCTGACAACCTCAAGACCCAAGAAGTAGTTTGATCTCCTGTATTACTTTTGAATCGTCTCCTGTAATTATGATATCGTCAACATAAACCAACAAAAGAACCGTTCCCGTTGTTCGGTGACGAGTGAATAGTGAGAAGTCTGCTGAGCTGCGAGTAAAACCAACATCCCGAAGGGCCTTACTGAATTTGTCAAACCACACCCGTGGGGATTGTTTGAGACCATACAGAGCCTTCATAAGACGACAGATCTGAGACTCCCCCGTGGTCTCAAACCCAGGAGGTTGCTGCATATATACCGTTTCTTGGAGATCGCCATTCAGAAAGACATTCTTAATATCGAGTTGGAGTAAGAGTCACCGACGATGGACAACCACAGAGATGAGGACTCGAACGATGTTGAGTTTGGCAATCGGAGAAATAGTTTCTTCATAGTCGAGCCCTTGTTGTTGGGTGAAGCCACGAGCCACCACACGAGCTTTCAGGCGGTCAATCGTTCCGTCAGCAGCAAGTTTGATAACATAGACCCATTTACACCCAACCGGTGTCTGACCCGGAGGAAGGGGTACAAGAGTTCATGTCTGGTTGGCCCAGAGAGCAGTCATTTCCTCTTCCATGACGGCCCTCCATCCAGGATGTTGTAGCGCCTCCTGCACAGAGTTAGGAACTGAAATCGAGGAAATAGAAGTAGCAAATGTGGGGAGGTGAGGGGAGAGGCGATGCAAAGAGACATAGTTTGCCAGAGGATGAGCAGTGGAGGCAGGTACCTGATTAGCAGGGCGCGGAGTAGCCGAGGTCGAGGCCGACTGCAGAGGGGCAACAGAGTCGGACGGGCGGCGAGAGTAGACACGGATAACAGGTGGCCTGGAGGGGGCATGGGTCAGAGTAGGTGGTACCAGTGGCAGAGGTGTAGTAACGAGGATAACCGATCTTGGAATAAGTGGTGGTAGAGGTTGCTGCGTGAAAGGAGTGGGTAAAGGAGTAGATAAGAATGACTGATCTTCCCGGAAGGTAACATTGGCAGAAACAGAGACCTTGCGGGTAGCGGGAGAGTAACATACATAGCCTTTCTGCGTAAGCGAATAACCGACGAAGACATGTTTAGCTGCCCGGGGTTCCAACTTGTCCAAGGACGGACCTAGGCGGTGGACGTAGCAGATGGAGCCAAAAACCCGAGACAGGAGAGGGAAAGCCGGAGTAGAGAGAAATAATAGGCTAAACGGAGTAGCATATTGGGGGACGGAGGAAGGGAGACGGTTGATCAGTGTTGAAGTATTAGACCGGGCGGCCTGTTGAAGTATTAGACCGGGCGACCTTGCGGTCTTGTCTGGCGGGTTGTTGACCGCGCGGTCCAGCGGTTCCTCCCTAGTGGGTTCGTATTCAGACTGTTGCTGTTTGTAGTCCGAGCGGTCTGGCGGTCTCTCTCAGAAGACTGGAGACCGGGCGGTCTATCGGTCTTCTATTGCGGCATGTTCTCTTCCTGCTGGAGTTGCCGAGCGGTTAGCCCATTCGTCTAACCGCGCGGCCTGTGCGGTCTCTTTAATTTCTAGCCGCTCAGCCCTGTACATTTTTAGTCCCACATTGTTTGTTTGTACTCTCTCCTATCTCCTCCATTCTATAAAAGGGAGGTCATACCTTTGTAAATAATAATTTTTTGGATAATAAAACTTTCGATTATTCAAATTTCTGCCTGTTTGTTAGCTGCGTGTTTGCAACTTTTACATGGTACCAAAGCACTCGGTCCTTTCCTCCTGACTGAGCTTCTCTCTACGCGTGCGGCTTGTTTCCTTTTTCCGCGACCTGTTCTCGCGGCTTGTTTTCTCTTCTGACCGCTACCTTGTTCGCGCGACTTTCTTCGGTCTGTTCTCGACCTGTTCTCTCGGGTCCCCTGCTTCCTCTTCTCTTCTGTTCGCTCGGACTCCTTCAGTTCGCGCGACCTCTTTTCCTGTGCCTTGGTCTGCTTCCTGGCCGCTGGTTTTCTGCCACGGTGCCGCTGCAGCTTCTTCTCTTTAGTCCGCTACGGTTTCGTCCTTGTTCGCTGCGGTCTCTTTTCCCGTCCTCCTCCTTAGGTCGTGTGGTTTTCTCTCCCCGCGGATTCTCTTCTTCTCGCGCGGTTTCCTGCCTTCTCTATGGCCAATTCCGGTCTCTCCACCCCCGTTATCTCTACCTCCATCACCCCTGCCGCTCCTCCTCCTCCTCCCCCTCCTTCGGGCAACCTTGACACACTTTCGAAACTTGTTGGCTCCAACTATCCCGATTGGAGTGTTTCCTTCACCTTTCTTCTTCGCTCTCAGCGCAAACGTCATCACCTCACCGATGACCCTCCTCCTCTTAACTCTCCTCAATTTGATGACTAGGATGCGAGTGATGCCCTTGTCCGTACTTGGCTGGCCAACAACCTTTCTGATGAGTGCCTTCCGGTCATTCGCCATGATGAGACGGTCAAGGCTGCTTGGCTTCACCTAGCTGCTCTATATTCGAAGGGGGGCCAGACGTCCCGCATTTATACTCTTTATGCGGACCTCTTCGCCCGCCCTTCCATGTCTCCTGCTGCGGCTTATCAGCAGGTTCAGGCTCTTGGCGCAGAGATCTTCCAGAATCGCCCCTTCTCCGCGGACTTGGCCGACCAGCACAAACACTTCCAGGAACTCCTGGTTGTTTGTTATCTTCTCCGACTTCCCGATTCCTATGATATGATCCGTCAACAGATCTTGGGTGAGGCGGAGTCTCCCACTTTGGATGCCACTGCGGCTCGCATTGCCGCTGTTACTTCGCTGCTCCAGCGTCCTCTGTTGACCTCCCCCCTTCCCAGGACTCCTATGCTCACCAGGCTCAGCGGGGGGGGGGGGGGGGGGGGGGGCTAGTAGTCGCAGCCACTCAGGCGGGCGCGGTTCGTCCAGGTTCCTCTGCTCTCACTGTGGTCGTACATGCCATTCTGTTGACCGCTGCTGGCAGAAACATCCTCATCTTCGCCCTTCTGGTGATGCTCCTTCCTCGACCTCCGCCTCCTCTCGGCCGTCTGCCTCTGTGGCCACGACTTCAGGTAGTGCCCCGTCGTTACCCAAGGTAAATGGCTGATTGACTCGGGTGCTACAAATCATATGGCTGACAACCCTCATTGCTTCTCTCTCCTTGAAACGCATGACCGACTGCCCCCGATTCGTGTGGCGGATGGTTCACCGTCCCCGGTTCATGGGACGGGCATGGTTCAAGTCACCCCGTCACTTCGCTTGGAGGACACTCTCTATGTCCCGAAGTTCCCGTGCAATTTATTATCTGTTACTGCTTTATGCCGGCAACTTCAGTGCTCCGCCTTATTCACTCCCACTTCTTGTTCTTTTCAGTACCCGAGGACCCAGCGGACGATTGCTACTGGGACTGAGAGCGGCGGCCTCTACTTCCTCGACAACGTTTCCGCTCTGTCCGCCTACTCCCCCTCCTCTAGAGATCTGCTTCAATGACTTCTTCGCCTTGGACATCCTCCTCCTCGGATTCTTCGACAGCTTCTGCCCCACTTACCTCCGACCAGTTCTCCGCTCAACTGTGATGCGTGTCAGCTTGGCAAACATCATCACTCCTCCTTCCCACCGAAGCAAGGCCGTGACTCCTCTCGCCCGTTTGATCTCATTCATTCTGATGTCTGGGGTCCTGCTCCTACCCTCACCGTTGGTCGGGGTAGTTCCTACTTTGTAACTTTTATAGATGATTTTTCTCGATGTACCTGGGTGTATCTGTTAAAAGATCGCTCTGAACTCTTTTCTGTCTGACAATCTTTTTATTTTATGATTAAAACTCAATTTGACATTTCTATTAAAGTCTTTCGCTCTGATAATGCTAAGAAATATTTTAGCCATGAGTTCTCCTTCTTTCTGCAACATGGTCTTGTTCATCAGACCACCTGTGTTTACACTTCCCAGCAAAATGGGGTGGCGGAACGTAAAAACTGTCACCTCCTTGATATCACTCGCACTCTCATGACGCAGATGCACGTGCCCCGCTCCTACTGGGGCTACGCTGTGCTCCTCGCCTGCTATCTTATCAATCGCCTTCCCTCCACGGTTCTCCACGGCCAGACCCCCTTCTCCATTCTATACCCCAACAAGGAACCTTTTCCTCTCCCTCTCTGTGTCTTTGAGTGTACGGCTTTTGTACATGCTCCGTCCGCTACCCGCGACAAGCTTTCCCCCCGTTCCACCAAGTGTGTCTTTTTGGGGTACTCTACCACTCAAAAAGGCTATTGCTGTTTTGACCCCGTTCTGCGCAAACAATTTGTGTCCGCAGACGTGACCTTCTTCGAGAGTGCATCCTACTTCTCTCTTGAATCCCCTCTTCCTCCTGATGTCTCTGCTTCTCCACCACCTCCCTCCGTTCCTTCCCCGCCTCTCGACGTCTCTCCTCTTCCCTCATCTCCTCCGTCTCCTCCTCTGTCCGTCTCACCCCTTCCACCTTCCCCCTCTTCTCCGCAGCCGTCTCTCTCTAGTCCCGGGCCAGCCTTCTCCGCCACGGACGCTCCGGTCGCTGAGGCCCGCGTCGACCTGGATCTTCCCATTGTTCTTCGCAAAGGGGTGCGGGCGTGTACTCAACACCCGCTTGCGACAGTTGTTTCCTATGATCGGCTTTCTCCTTCTCGCAGGTGTTTTGCCTTGGCTCTTTCCGCTGCTACCACTCCCCGCACCTATCAGGAGGCTCTTGCTATTGCTCATTGGAAATCTGCCATGGATGAAGAGATGACTACTTTTACTGAAAGGGGTACCTGGACCCTTGTTCCTCCACCAGTGGGTACTGATGTGGTTGGCTGTCGCTGAGTATTTGTTGTGAAATTTCGCCCCGACGGCACTGTGGATCGCTACAAGGCCCGGCTGGTGGCCAAAGGCTTCACTCAGACTTACGACATTGATTACTTTGACACTTTCTCTCCGGTTGCTCGCCTCAGCACCATCCGGGTTCTTCTCTCGGTGGCTGTTAACCGGGATTGGGCTATTTCCCAGCTTGATGTCAAGAATGCCTTTCTCTATGGAGATCTTCAGGAGGACATCTACATGGAGCAACCTCCTGGGTATGTTGCTCAGGGGGAGACAAGAGTATGCCATTTGAAGAAGGCCATTTATGGCCTAAAGCAGAGCCCTCGGGCGTGGTTCGACAAGTTCAGTGACATTGTGGCTACCATCGGCTTTGCAAGGAGTTCGGCCGATCACTCCTTATTTATTCGCAAAGCCGTCTCGGGACTGCTGGTTTTGGCAGTGTATGTGGATGATATTCTTCTTACTGACGATGACCAAGCTGGGGTGGACTTGACGAAGAAACACCTGGTCACGAAGGATATGGGCTCCCCGAAATACTTTTTGGGGATAGAGATCTCTCGAAAGCTTGACTCGTTGGTTCTCTCCCAACGGAAGTATGCCCATGATCTTCTAGAAGAGGCAGGATTGACAGGTGCCAAACCGGCCCGGTTTCCCATGGCTATTGGAGAAGACAAAACGTGGACGGATGACTCGCCTCTTCTATCTGATGTCACGAGGTATAGACGTTTGGTGGGCAAACTCATCTATCTCACGGTGACCAGACCCGACATCTCCTATGCTGTAGGCAAGGTCAGTCAGTTTATGCAAGCTCCCAGAGAGTGACATCTTCAGTCTGCCTTGAAGATTTTAGAGTATGTCAAAGCAGCACTGAGCAAAGGGCTAATCTTTCAGAAGAATGGTCATCTGAGGGTTGAAGCCTACTCAGATTCAAGTTATGCAGATGATAAAGACGATCGTAAATCCACATCAGGTTTTTGTACTTTTGTTGGAGGAAATCTTGTGAGTTGGAAGAGTAAGAAACAGTCTGTTGTCTCCAGATCCAGTGTACAAGCCGAATACCGGAGTATGGCGTCAACCACGTGTGAGTTAAAGTGGTTGCGGGGTCTCATGCTTGACCTAGGGGAGGTCTATGACTATCCTCTTCCGATGTTCTGTGACAACATGACCGCTATATACATATCCAAAAATCCGGTCTTCCATGAGAGAACAAAGCATATAGAGGTTGACTGCCAATTCATTCAGGAGGAGATTTTGAAGAAACAGATTTGTACTCCGTTTGTCACCTCTGACAAAGAATTGACTGATATCTTCACAAAACCGGTCTCCACTTCCTTCTTCCACATTTGTGACAAGCTGGGCATGATTGATATCTATGCTCCAGCTTGAGGGGGAGTGTTGAAGTATTAGACCGGGCGACCTTGCGGTCTTGTCTGGCGGGTTGTTGACCGCGCAGTCTAGCGGTTCCTCTCCAGCGGGTTCGTATTCAGACTGTTGCTGTTTGTAGTCCGAGCGGTCTGGCGGTCTCTCTCAGAAGCCTGGAGACCGGGCGGTCTATCTGTCTCCTATTGCGGCATGTTCTCTTCCTGCTGGAGTTGCCGAGCGGTTAGCCCATTCGTCTAACCGCGCGGCCTGTGCGGTCTCTTTAATTTCTAGCCGCTCAGCCCTGTACATTTTTAGTCCCACATTGTTTGTTTGTACTCTCTCCTATTTCCTCCATTCTATAAAAGGGAGGTCATACCTTTGTAAATAATTATTTTTTGGATAATAAAACTTTCGATTATTCAAATTTCTGCCTGTTTGTTAGCTGCGTGTTTGCAACTTTTACAATCAGGAAGCACGCAGTAGAGACCGCAAAGTTCCAGTAACTTTTGGGAACATTCATTTGAAGCATGAGAGAGCGGACAACATCAAGCAAGTGCCGGTTCTTCCGTTCGGCAACGCCGTTTTGCCGGGGTGTGTTAGCACATGATGTTTGATGAAGAATCCCGAATTCAAAGCACAAGGCCGCAAAGCCGTGGTTAGTGTATTCACGAGCATTATCGGTACGTAATGTTTTGAGGGTGGTGTGTAATTGCGTATGAGTTTCAAGGACAAAAGCCCGAAAAACACAGGGAAGCTCGGTACGATCACAGAGTAAGTAAAGCCACGTTGTGCGAGAGTAGCCATCAATAAACGTGATAAAATAGCGATAAGCAGAAATACTAGTAACTTTATAAGGTCCCCAAATGTCTGAATGCACTAAATCAAAAGGAGCAGTGCTCTGGGTACAATGTGCAGGAAAAGAAGAACACCGCTGCTTGCCGAAGATACAAGACTCGCACGGAAAAGGATGAAGGGATACATCAGGAAGAGCCCGTTGGAGCACCAGGAGAGGAGCGTGGCCAAGACGTCGATGCCACTCACTAGAGGAGACAAAAGATAGGACAGTGCGATAGTCATCGAGAAGGTAGAGCCCGCTCTGCAGTGTGCCTTTACCAATGGTAGTCCGCGTCCGCTGATCCTGTATGAGAAATGAAGAGGGGGTGAATATGACAGAGCAATTTAGATCATTAGTAAGACGACCAACAGAGAGTAAATTGAACGGGGAGCTCAGAACATGAAGAGCCGAGCGAAGGGAGATCGATGTGTTGAGTAAAAGGTCAGCCGAGCCAGAGACTGGAACCGTCTCCCCATTTGCCACGGTGATACACTTCGGATGAGGAGAATCCGTGTACTTGGGTGGCCGTTGCGAGGTAATATGATGAGTGACACCCGAGTCCATGATCTTTCGCGGACTGGTGGATAAACAAGCAGTACCTGCGTTGGAGGCGGTGGCAATGGAGGCAGAGGGCGGGTTGAGCAGCCCTTGTAGTTGCTGGAGCTGGAGAGGATGTGTCCGCAGCAACCGAGGCTGTCGGACGAGGAGGATAACCAATCTTCTTGTAGCAGGTCGCCGCATAGTGGCCATCCTTTCCGCAGTAGGAACAAGTCGTCCGACTCCGACCACCGCGCCCGCGGCCCCGAGATCCCGAACGTCCACCACGAACGAAGGTAGGTGGGGGCAGTAAGGGAGGAATGGTCTGCTGATGAAGGGCCGAGGGCGGAGGCGCATTAGTGTCCGGAGGAGGTGAAACACGAAGGAGCATGGATCATACATCAGATAAGGAGGGTATAGTGGAGGAAGCCAAAATCTGGGTGCGAATATTCTGAAGGTGAGGCGGGAGACGAGCCATCATGATGGAAATGCAGACGACGTCCTTCTGAGCACGCTGAGTAGCATGGTCATTGGTAGATGGTTGATGTTGTATCCAGGCCTCAGCGAGTCTTTGCACGAGTGACAAAAGAGGTCATAGAGATGCTGAAGACTGTCTTTACCCGAGTACAGGGGAATGCAGTTCATCCTACATAGCTTTGGCCGTATCGTGATACATGGCCATCTGATAAGGTTCGCCATCGAGGGAATTGAGGAGCCATGTCTGAACACGACCATCATTGCGGAGCCAGTCGTCGGTAGACGGAGAAGGAGGAGCTTGAGTGAGGTGAGGCAAAAGGCCCTTGGCCTAAAGAACCCGACGAACAGAATGAACCCAAGAGATAAAATTCTTCTTCCCGGAGAGGGAAATTGTTGTAATCCGCATCTCATCACGGATTTCAGGAACAGGTACCGGGCGGTCTGTAGAGGTGCTACCGGAGTTGAGTCGCTGGAAGCCATTGCGGGGAGAGGAAGCAGAACAGGCGGCCAGCAGCAGCGGACTGAAGCAGGAGCCCGCAGGGAAGAGGGCGAGCAAGAACCCCGAAGGGCAGGTCGCGATGACTAGAGTAAAAAAACGAGGAGCAGTCCGCAGCGAACTGGAGCAGTCCGCAGCGATGAGAAAGGGCAGGCCGCGGCGGACTGTCAGGCCGCGGCGGACTGTCAGGCCGCAGAGAAGCAAGGCGTAATCGTAAAGGGCAGGCCGCAAGACGCGATTTGAGATAGTCCGCAAGAAGGGACTAGAGCAGGTCGCGGCGGACTGGAGCAGTCCGCAAGAAGGGAAATCGCAGCCCACGAGAAGAGAGCCCGTAGTGGTTAGGAGCAGTCCGCTGCGGGATATACCAAGAGACCGCGAGCGAGAAGAAAGCTCGGTCTGGACTGGGGTAGAAGCTCGCAAGGCAGGAGAGAAGCAGAGCAGGGGAAGGGCAGGCCGCAGCGGACTGGAGGAGCTCGCAGCGGACTGAATTAGAACAGCAGGGAGAAGTGGACCCCACGGGACAGAGAGAGGAGACTATAAGAAGCTCGAGGAGGAGGGTGGAACCACGAAGATGAAGAAGCAGATGCAGAAATAGACGCCGCAGAAGACTGCAGGCCGCAGATAGCTAAGCGGCTAAGGGAGAAGCGGAAAGAGAGGCCGCAGTTAGCTAATCAGAGAAGAGCGGATAGACTAAGCAGGCCGCAGGAGATCGTAGGCCACAGGATATCAGAGAAAGACGGATAGAGGTTGGAGTCCGTAGGTAGCTAGGCGGATAGAAGTTGGAGTCCGCGGGAGGCAACGAGTCCCTCTAATAGCATGTAAAAAGAGCTCGAAAACTTGTATGTATTTCTTATGTATGTAAATACAAGGAGAGAATACAAATACATAAGAGAAAAAAGGAGAGAGGAAATCCTATACACGATGTGAGACTAATATGAGAAGAGGGAAAAGAATAAAACATAGGCCCAATAATGGGTCCTTTACATGAGCTTTTCTAACAATTATGAATTTGTTATGTGTGTAATTATGCAAGTTTATGCACAATCGTGGACGTGTCAAACAATCACTAACTTTGTAATTCTCCTATCATTAGACTTGGACAGACTTTGTATCGATTTACATCAGATGCATTGGTGATGATTTTCTTATAGAATATCTAAGCTTGAGTTTTACCCATGACTATACATAAGAATACAAATTTTGATAGTTTATAATTGTATGTCTTAGTAATTAAGTGTTGATCTTTTTTACCTTTCTCCATTTTCTACTTTTTGAATATATCTCAGCTTCAAAAAATGATGACACCTTTTTCATTAAGTCCGTGACCCGTCAATGTCTGAAATTGCGCCATCAATGCATAATTTTGATATGCTATGCAACCCCACAAATAAGCCTCTTAGTAACCTTCATTTATCTTGTCTCTGTCTTTTTTCTACACAATTTAGAGCACATATCAGTTTATTGGATCATCTTTTATTTTGTACTATAGATTTCATTTGATTAGTTACTTCTTTATCTTTCTAAGATACCTTGGTCATCTTTTATATTATTTATAAAGAGAAATGTAACTGTTTTTTCCTATATAATACATTTTATCAAGTTGTCCTTCCAGCTTTAAAGGTGAATAGAAGTCCAAATCAATCTAGAGGTGTGGAACCATTTCATTAAATTTTTTTACTCCGCCATTTTATTTATTTTCTTATAATGAGAGTATAGTTGTAATGTTCGTGTTTCATTATGTGCAAAGTTACATTATCATATTCATCTATGATTAACATAATATTAGCATCATGATACACATCTACGATTTGTTTTTTTCCATAGAATGGCGTCTGAAGGTTAAGCGAAAGGGTCAACTAGGCAGGGATGTTTTTTGTTCTTATGGTGATAAGGTTGATTAAAAGGATAGAAATAGGATTTGATGCCTGTATTACAAGCAGATATTAAGGTGGGTAAGTCCATTGAAAGTGCACCTAGCTGGGCTTAGAGGAAATATTAAACTATGCTGAAAAGTAGCATATGAAGTGAAAATTCATGCTCTAAAGTCAACACAAGCGATAAAAGAAGCCAAAATTTCTAGATTAGATGCAGACCATGATGAAATAGTAGATGGAAGTGAAATGGATTTAGAGGATAACTCACAACCACATAGACATATATTTTTCAAAATGAAGATAAAAAGACCATAGAAATACATTTCCAACTACCGACAAAGGGTGTTGCAGAAAAAAGTATTGGTGAGAAGATTTCAATGGGAGGGATAAGTGGAAAAATAAATAAGGGACAATACGAACACATATATTGCATGATGTGTATATGAGGCAGGCATTCCATTAAATGCCTTGTCGCTGCCCTCTTTTTTTCATATGATACATGCTATTGGATAGTGTGTGCTTGGATTGAACGGCCTAGCACATTCAATGATTCTTGTAGGTTGAATAGTTGTAACATTATGACTGATGCGTGGACCAATAGAAAAGGAAGGAGTATTATGAATATTATGGTGCATTGTGAAGCATGAGTTGCATTATGTCTCTAGGAATGTCTCATCTGATTTCCATGATAGAAAGTTTATTTTGATTTGCAAACGAGGCAATCAGATCCGATTCTAGACCTAGGGAGGAAAATGTCATGCAAGTTGTAACAAATAATATATTATTATCAAATAATATGCTAGCTGCAAAGATGTTACCTATGAAAATACCTTCTATATTTTGGACTTCTTCTACATCAGATACAATTAATTTATTGCTTAAAGACATTGCTAAAATAAAGCAAACAAAAAATTCCACCACCCTAAGTCATACACTAACAATATTTATATATGGACATACCATTTTCCTCGACCTATTCAAACATTCATCCACAACAGAATTCCTTACACTACCAACAAAATCATCATCAAATAGGTCTTCACTCTCAAATGTAATATCCATAGCACTATCAATACTATCATCATTGTAATTAGTTCCATCCACTGTGCTCTAAAAATGAAATGAAACACCAATAATTAAGTAAAATCAAAATAAGAGAATTACAACAAAAATCTGAGATCTGAGATTTTTGTAAAAAATAAAGATTAAATAGGACAAACATAGGGAACCATTTCGGGCTATCACAATTATTTTGATGTGCATAGACAAATAATGATAAAGAACGTCAAACATAGGCAATGTTATGTTATGGTCCTAACTCGGTGGTGGCCAGAGGTGGAGATGACGATGACGGAGATACCGCAGAGCCGGTACCGCAGCTGCCTAGGCGGGGTTGCTCGTTAGAGGAGAGAGCCACCAAGATCTCACATTCAGAAGATGAGAACTAGAATTCATTCTTGCTTCCCTCCTACAACACATCTAGAGCCTTTATATAGGATACAACATATAAGAAGACAAAACACTAATGATGACACCTAATACTAGACTCGGGGCTCGAGGCTCCTACATAATGATAACAAATAGACACCTCGATAATAGATATAATTATAATAATACGCGACACGTAACATCTCATCCGCCCTTGAAATCAAGCTTGCCCTCAAGCTCGAACTCCACGTGGTGACCGGAGCATCTGGTAGCTTGATCTCCGGCCAGAACAATGCATGACATTGCGTAGCGATGACGACGAGTAGCAGCGACGCTGTTGGAAAGACGAGCGTTGTAAGTAATGACTTTGGCAAGGTCAGTGGAGCGGTGAGGAGCAGCAACAACAAGTAGGTCGGGGAAGTGACGACCGACAGAAGGAACGGATCTGTAGGCATTGAGGCGACAGTTGGGGTCGGCAGAGCAGTGGCCGGCGGAGCAAGTGCTGGCGGAAAGGTGGCCATGATGTCCGACGAAGGTGGCCCAAGGTGGGGCGGTCCTGCCACGACAGGTGATGGCGGAAGGGCAATTACGGCTAAGAGCGGTGGCACATCAGCGGTCGGCACAGGTGGCGATTGCACAAAGAGAGGTGGCGGTGGAAGCAGCAGGGACACGAGATGCGACAGGAAGGCGGTTGTCGGATTCTTAATGTGGTGGAGGAGTGCGTCGGCATTTCGAAGGCGTGCATCCATGGAGGTTGTGAAATCACGTAGCATCAAACAAAGGGCGTCCGCATCAGCAACACATAATAACATTTCCAAAAGAAATTAATTGGGGGGAAGCAGGGACCGGATGTCAGCAGATGTAGTTGGGGTGGGGACTATCAAAAGGGAGGTGGCTAGATGCATATTTAATAACTAATAAATTAAATCAAGGAATGATTAATATATTAGAAATAAAATAGGGCACGATGTGATTTTGCTCGGCTCAAAATAAGTGTCAGCTGCGGGGGGCTCGAGGAAAGTGAGAAGGCGCGCAGAGGTATGGGCTCAAGGACCGCGGCTCGAGGAGGAGCAACAAGCGCGAAAGCTTGCGGACGGAAGGCGCGAGCTGGTCTCCGCGGGATGAGAGGACGTCGTGGCCGCGTGGGGAGAATCGTGACAGACAACTGGATGGGCTTGGGGTCGAGGGAGCAGGGGATGTCCTCGATGATGCTTTTGGGTGCAGGGAGAGCAACAGTGGTCGGCGGTAGTGCTGGTTTGTCGATGATTGTCACTGATGAGGTTGTGCCGGGGAGAAGAGTGTCGATGCAGGACGGCTTGAAGCAGGGGGGCAGCGACTCTGTCGTCTGTTGGGCGCGGCACGAGATCGTGTGTTGGACCGGTGGAGGCTGCTGATGGTTGGTTTCGACGGGCAAGGAGACTGGCGGAACTGTGCGTGAGGCAATACAGAAGTTAGGGATGGATTCTTGGAGCTTGATGGAATGGTGTTGGCGAGATGGTGGCGTGCGTCGGCGGAAGAGGTCAGAGTGCCTCTGATACCAAGTTGTTATGGTCCTAACTCGGTGGTGGCACGAGGTGGAGATGACGATGGCGGAGATACCGTGGAGCCGGAACCGCAGCTGCCTAGGCGGGGTTGCTCGTTAGAGGAGAGAGCCACCAAGATCTCACATTCAGAAAATGAGTACTAGAATTCTTTCTTGCTTCCTTCCTACAACACATCTAATGCCTTTATATAGGCTACACCATATAAGAAGACAAAACACTAATGATGACACCTAATACTAGACTCGGGGCTCGACGCTCCTACATAATGATAACAACTAGACACCTCGATAATAGAGATAATTATAATAATACACGACACGTAACATGTTATAAATCCCTACAAAACGTAGGCAATGTTTTATTCGAAGAGTTTGTGCTCCAAGATGTATAAATTTTGGGCACTTTTGGTTTAGTTTCAGTGATTTGGACTGGATTTTATAATTCTGGATTTAAATTATAATAGTACGTGCTATTCTATGAAGAATGTGATGGTTATTATAGGAAGATGGAAGAGATTCACATCAGTTAGTCTTCATTTAGTTTTTTCCCCAATAAACATCAGTATTCTTTCATTCTGTAAGTTCTATTTGAACTCTAAAAAACATCCTAATCGGATCTCTCAAAAACTTACAATGTTTGAATGATCCTCTTACGCAAACGGAGAGGTGGAGGTCGGCGAAGGATCTCCAGCAATCTTCCTCTAAATCAGAGGTTGGAAAGACCTTCAACTAAGCGAGTGTAGCCTTCCACAAGACCCAGCAGTCAGCGAGGAAATGTCAGAGGAGACTTTTGGACTGGGGCGATAACCTAGGTAGATAAGCGATTCTTTAGTGTGCAGGTTACGAGATAAGCTAATTTACCTGAATTAATTTAATTTAGTATTGTGTTAGCTTCCAACTCAGCACACAACATAGCAAAATCCGTTATTAAAATGACAAAAAATTACTCGGGATTGATTTGGATAAAGTTAAAACTTCAGGAATTGATTTCAAACGTTATAGAGACTTGTTTAAATATTTTGGCATGATATAAAAGCAGAAATAGATTTTTCTGTAAATACAGGAACTGTCTCGTAGCTTAAAACAGGTTCTTCTCCTTCAATCCGTCAACTTTTCCCACGGTCCGCTCCCCGAAACCATGATAAACCAAGCTCAATACCCTTAACTTCTTCCTCATTTTCCGGTCGGTTCCGTTGGTCCTCCAGCCTTCCCTTCATAAGCTAAGCTGCGACGAGACTTTGTCGGTTGCAAAACGGGTGACGTCAGCCTACATACATTGGCGCGGTGATCTCGAGTTTGATGGAGACGAGCACGGTGGCAGTCTGACTGTGTCTAGCCCTTCAGGTGAGGCTATCTTCCGTCCTAAGATCTATCTTGCAATCCATCGCTTTCTTCTGTCCACGAACGGAACTAGGATTTTTGCTTTGCCCGAACACAAATAATTAAAAAAAATTGATTGATGCCTCAATCAAAACTATAAATAAACAAATCTATAGAAACTAGAAAACCTGAAATTAAAAAATTAGCTAATCAAATTTTGAGTGTTTGCATACTATATCAAATTCTAATTCCTTCCAAAATCAACTAATCTGATAAAAACATCAATCCCTATCAAAATAATGCTGAAAATTCTAGTAAAAAATCCGTAATCCCTATTGTTGCGGGTCTCATTAAAAAAATTAAGGTGTAAAAACTTGATTAAAAATGTCTGAAAAGTCTGATTAAAAATGATAATCACGAGGATTAAGGATGTCTGAAAAGTCTCATTAAATTGGTTTAAAAAAGACTGAATGGTTTCAGGTTTAGTAACAGAGTATTTCTTCCAAAAACAGATCATTGAAATAGGAGAAA
Organism: Platanthera guangdongensis; assembly: GCA_039583875.1. NCBI lineage: Eukaryota > Viridiplantae > Streptophyta > Magnoliopsida > Asparagales > Orchidaceae > Platanthera > Platanthera guangdongensis. Next base: position 258,975,591 of record CM077150.1, read on the forward strand.
ATATAATTAACTTGAGAGAGATGGAGAGAATGAAGGAATGCAAACTGAAACAGTTGTAAAAAATGAATAAAATTGCAATAACAAGAAACAAGTGGTTTGAACAAAATTTTATTAAACATAAATGGAACTGTAACCAAGGAAAAAGAGCAGCTATGTCGTACCTTTCTCAAATAATGCATCAATACTAGAAGAAGAGATCAATGGTTCAAGGCAGGGACTTCTGGCTTCTTCCAGGAGAACGCCGACACAATGAAAGGAGGAGATCAAAGCTTCTAGCTCTGATGGTGTCTGCCGCGATAAACTTTTCTTGCTTGATTGCCGCCGACCTTGAGTGGTGTGATGAAATGTCCATCACTTTATCCACCGACTTCATCTTCCAAATATTTGGCGGTAAGCACGGACGAAACTAAGTAGAGACACGCCCGGTGCGTGCCCGGACGTGTTTTTGGAAAAAGTCTCCCTAGGGTTGCGGTTGTCTACGGTCTCGACATGCTTTGCCGGATGTGCAGAGGGAGAAAGGAAAGAAAGGATGCGTGCAACTGTGGCTTAGTTTTATTTGTGTGAAAAACTTTTTTAGGGCATTTCTTATCTCCACCCAAGCCATTTTCAGAAAATCTTGCTCCAGAATGGGCACGTCTTCACTGCTATGCTCCACGCCCATGGATATCTTGCTCCAGAATGGGCACGTCTTCACTACTATGCTCCACGCCCATGGATGCAAGGCTCTCCGATGGCGAAGAGATGATGTTAGCTGATTCCAGATTTCCCTTGCCGCCAAATAATTAGAAGATGAAGTCGGTGGATAAACTGGTGGACCATTTCCTCACACCAATCAAGATCGGCGACAATCAAGCAAGCAAAGTTTATCACACGCACCATCGAAGCCGCAAGCCTTGATCTCCTCCTTTCATTGCGTCGTCGCTTGCCTAGAAGCCGTAAGCCTCTGTCTTTAGCCCTTGATCTCTTCTTCGAATATTGATGCATTATTTGAGCAAGGTACACCATAATTGCTCTTTCTCCCTTGATACACTTCCATTTGTGTTTAATAAAGATTTTTTCTGACTACTTGTTTCTTGTTATTGCAATCCTATTCATCTTCTACAACTATTTCTGTTTGCATTCCTCCATTCTCTCCATCTCTCTCAAGTTAATTATATCTTCTCCTATTTCAATATTATGTTTTTGGAAGAAATCCTCCATTACTAAACCTGAGACATTTCAGTCCTTTTTAAATCAATTTAATGAAACTTTTCAGACATCCTTAATCCTCATGATCATTTTTAATGAGACTTTTCAAACATTTTTAACCAAGTTTTTACATTTTAATTTTTTCAATACAAAAGTAGGGATTTGAGATTTTTACTAGAATTTTCAGCATTATTTTGATAGAGAATGATGATTTTTATCAAATTAGTTGATTTTAGTAGGAATCAGAATTGGATATTATATACAAACACTTAAAAATTAATTAGCTAATTTTCTAATTTCAAGCTTTCTAGTTTCTATAGATTTGTTTTGTTGAAGTTTTTATTGAGGCATCAATCAATTTTTTTAATTACTTGTGCTCGGGCAAAGCAAAAATCTTAGTTCCGCCTGTGGCTGTAAGGGGAATCTGGAATCATCGAATATCATCTCTTCGCCATGGAGAGCCTTGCTTCCGCGGACTTGGAGCATAACGGTGAAGATGCACCCTTTCTGGAGAAGGCTTTTCTGAAAATGGCTTGAGTGGAGAGATAAGAAATGTCCTAAAAAAGTTTTTCACACAAATGGAACTAAGCCGCAGCTGCACACGTCCTTTCTTTCCTTTCTCCCTCTGCGCAACCGGCAAAGCATGCTGATACCGTAGACAATCGCAACCCTATGGAGATTTTTTCCAAAAACACGCCCGGGCACATGCTCTGGTGTGTCTTTACTTAGTTCCACCATTGCTTTTGTGTACATCATATTTTTGGTTCGTTTGCAGGGTGTATGCGCTACAGTTAGCACGAAAAAAGTTTCATCTCTATAAGGCACGGTTTCTCATTTTCGTGCCTTTGATCTATGATACGATCCCAAAGAGGAATCCGACAAGGGAAAGGGCCGACAGAGGTGAGGGAGAGGAAGGAGGAGAGAACAAAAAGAAAACCTATGGAGCAACCCTAAATTTTATACATCCAAAACATAATGAAAAATAGTACAACGCAACCTCTTATAAGTGCGGGGTGCGGATAACGAAAAAGCAGTGCGAATAATAATAATAAAGCGTACACATAATTGAAAATAACATAACAAATGTAGTTAAAATTATCACGTCGGCGACGCGTATTCGATCTCTCCTTCAGACGGGCCTGCCATCGCCTCCCTCCGAGTGCGAACTCTCCACGACGTCTTGTTGGCGTGTGCATGTCCTGTTGGCATGCGCAACCGTAACAATGCCGCCGTCTGAAAAATACATCTTGTCCCCAAGACAGTAGTTGGAGGGGTGACAACAGAAGTGATCCCGTGGCGGCACGTAGCTTCGGACTCCAGATGGTAAGATCCAGCAACAGAGACCTCCTGCGATCTAGTGTCATCCTGAAGATGGTAGCGGCGATCAAGTAGCTTGGCTGGGTAGTACGGTGTCAACTGCTGTCTTTCTTCCAGACCAGAGAAAGCTGAGTTGGTGGCAATCCTGCTTGAGGCTGGATGGCGTCGGTGAGCGCAGTATGTAAGACCCCCCTTTTTTTTCTTTTCGGACACCGGGGTCTTAGGCCCAGAACCGCCGTTTTGCGGTGACCCCTTCACGCCCTGAAGAGTCATCACCACAAAGCGCCGATTCTGCCGGCCATCTCGATCACATAAAAGTAGCAAAATGAAGTAAAATGGAAACTATCTGTCCACAGAGAATCACATGACATATAAATATAACTCCACGACGGGAGTGTCCACAGAAAACAATATCAGAGTAGCAAAACGGGCTTATGCCCAGTACAACATATCCTCACTACAAAATCACTCGTGCGGAAGCAAAAGCTGAAAAACTACTCAAGGTCGAGACTCACAGTCCCGGCTGTATGAACTCCGGAGCTAGACTGCCCCACCTCCAAGCGCACCGGTCTCTGGGGCTGCTCCTCCATGCTGGTCTCCACGATCCCCTAAATGATGCGGTTCGAAAACCGTTAGTCTAAAAGACTAAGTCCTATCATCCCCCACCCCTTCCCCCAGGGCTCCTAGGCACCGAGCGGAGAGGAAGAAAGGGGAGGACTTGAAGGTGGAGAATATCAAAGGCAGATGACAGCGGTCCTGTTCTAGTAAGTTCTATAGCATATAAAGACAATAAGCTGTAATATGAAAAGTAACCTTCACTTATGTGAAAAAAAACACATAAGCCAAGGGGTCTTTTGCAAGGCTCCCATCGTATAAAAAGTCCCATACCGATTTATACGCTGAGGTGTCGGTGGTAAAACAGCAGTAACTAAATATGTCAATATTAACCTTAATTTATAAACTTGCCCACACAAGCTTATAGACTAAGGGGTCGTTTTGCAGGTCCTAAAGTATAAGCGTCCCATTCCACTTATACTTGTAACAATCCATCAGGACCCATCATACTTGCCCTAATTCATATCCAAATGAAATCCTGCAGTTTTGTTATATGCAGACCACTTAAGCTACATGACCCGTAAAAAGGGAAGTACATGAAATACTCATCCAGTACCCTTATGATAATTATTGGAGGTCTATTATGATAAATATAGACTAAATTCAGAAAATCATATTTTTCCCAATTAATCTGCTATTTATTGAATTTTCCTCAAAAACTAGGCCATAGTCAATTTGAACATGAACCATAAGATTTTCTCAGGTAATGGCCTCCTAAAATTTTTATTCACTAAATAACAGAGAAATATTATTGGTTGCCAATTTTCATAATTTTCCAGATAGTTCTTGACCTCTAAAGGATTTATTTAAGTAATTCCTAAAATCAAATATAATGAAGGAAGTGCCACAAATATGTCTCCAATAATTATGTAAAAATTACTAGGGCTTCATAAGGAACTAGAAACATCATGATGAAAAAATTAAAATTTTTCAGACAATCTAAATGTCATTAATAAATTTTCCAAAGTTTCATAGAATTAAATAGTTAAAGAAGCAGCTACCAAATATCATTCTTCAACAATTCCATAAAAATTTACAGAGATGGGTATCATGACTATAAGCCCCTTTGCTCAGTTTCATCAGGTTTAATCAAGTATATTTTTCTGCAAAAATTCCTAAGTGAAAATTGTAAAATATGACTTTGTGAATAAAGTACCAAAAATATTCATCCAAAATTTATTATAAAATTTCCAGAGATATGTATACCCTAAGCAACTACCCATTCAAAAAACTCAGGCCTTTTCAGAAAGTTTTGGTATTAGATCTTATGGTTTCAAAGCTAGTGCCCTAAACTAGGGTTATGGATTTAAGGGGTCTTAAGTCTTCCAAAAGCCCTAAAATTTTAACCACAGGACCATAGCAACCCTATGGACATCATTCCCAAGTTTCAAGTCCATCCAAGGTCTTTTGACCCCAGTTTCTTCAAACCCTAGAGATTTACCCTAAAGGGCCTACCCTAACATTCTAGGGCTACCCTAGTCCAATCCACTCCAAACTCCATAAGTGAGTGTAAAAAGTCAAATTATATCAGTGGCCAAAATTTCAGCCTCTGTTGAGGTGATTTGGTCACTCAAAACCAAAAGTGCCACTTTTGACCAAAATGCCCTTCATAGGGTATAAATAGGGTTGGGTCAAAACCTATTCAACACACATCCAAATCAAATGAAATTTTATACAGGAACCTAATTGGAGCCCAGGGACCACTCACCAAAATTTGGGAGGGTTTGGATGTGTTTAGGGCACCTATTTAATTTATCTAATAATTATTAAATATTTACCAAAACTATAGAAATATTTTCCCCAAAAATTCCCATTTTTGGGCAGGCCCTAGGTATGTCTAGGATAGACTCTCTGCCAAAATTTCAGCCAATTTGGGCTTGGGGTGAAGAGTGGGCATTCAATTTAGTGACTGCCTAGCCCTAAGGGTATGTCCCACCAAAATGGGTGCCCCTGTCTAACCAGTGACCCAAAAGGGTCCAAACAATTTTTGCTGCAAACTAGACACCCTAAGCTACAATGTTCATGTTGGGCAAATTTCCAATCAGGGTCCCTAAGTATTTTTAAAAATTAAATACATTAAATACATCCAGTGTGACAGAAATGAAATGATTCTTATTTAATTCCTATAGTATTTAATCTGATGCCGCGCGAATCTTGGCGCAGATCGACGGCATCTGGTCATCGTCCCCACTGAGCCAACGACTGAGATTGGTTCTGCCTGGAGCGATTTCCAAGCCCTGCCGCCGGCGATCCAGCCCCTTCCCCGGCCGGCCACCGCCACCAACACCTCCGTTGAGGTGGTGGCTATCGTCAGGCGGCGGCTCCGCCGCCGGAGAGGCGTTTTCCGGCGGATTAAGCAAGAAATTTTCTTGCCGAAACCAGGAGAAATCCCGGATTCAATCGGGCTCAATTGAGCCCGAAACTCAAGCCTAACGATTCCTAGGATCTACCCGCGAGTTAAGGAGAGGAGGAGGACCTTCCTGGCGGTCTGGATGCGAGAGGAGCGGCGGGATGCCATTGGCGACGGCGGCGGCGCTCGGCTTCTACAACTGCACAGTGGAATGGCTCGTCTCCTCCAGGTAAGTGCTCCAAAATGATCCCCTCGGCTCCCTGAGGGTGTTTAAATGGCAATTGGGGGAGGGGAGAGGCTGGTTCTTCAATGGCCATTATCACCATTAATGGAGTGGCTCGGGTTGTGTGGAGGGGGGCTGAACCCACCCCTTGGTGGCCGGGAAACGGCTGGAATCAACTCCTCTCCCCTAGAGGAGTTGATTACAGCCATCACTGGTGGCTGTTGGCCTTCCTTGGCCGGCTTCTCTCTTCCCTTTCCTCTTCCCCATTTTCTCTCTCCTCCATTATCATGAAGAGGAGCTCTTTTCTCTCTACTAGTCACCTCTGGTTGACTAGTCAACCCCACAAGCTAAAGGCAGCCCACTGGATTATGATGATCATGGGAATGGGTTTGGCCTAAGGGAGAAGTGGCTTGAGCTTGGGTTAGCCCTTTTTGGGCTAAGTTGACTTGACCCTCAATGAGGGTTGACTTGGTCAGTTTGACCATCTAGGCTGACCCCATTGGGTCCTAGGTGATTCATTGGCCTCCCCTAAGGTCTATGTAGGGTTGGGTAGGGTTGACTTGACACCTTAAAGGTCACTTGACCCTTGGTAAGGTCACTTTGACCATTTTAGAGCTAGAGTTGACTTGGGCCACCATGACCATTAGGGTCCACCCCTATGGATCCTTGGTGACCCATTGACTTCCCTTAGGGTCTAGGTAGGGTTATGTGGGGTTACCCTGCACTTTGGAGGTCACATACCCTTAGTAAGGGTACTTTGACCAGATTAGGGCTTGAGTTGACTTGGGTCAACCTGGCCTCTAGGGCTGACCCCAATGTGTCCTTAGTGACCCATTGACCTCACTTTAGGGTTAGGAGGGCATAGGTGGGGTCCTCTAGACTAGGAGTGGGTCTATTGGCCCTAAGTAGGCTAGGTTGACCCATTCAGGGCTAGGGTTGGCCTTGGTCAACTGGGCCTCTTGGGTTGGCCCTAATGGGTCCTTTTGGCTCTAATGGGTCTCCCAAAATATTTGGGAGTGTTGTGGTAGGGTCTTGGGGTCATGGTGAAGCCCCATTGTCATCCTAAACTATTGTTCAGAATTCTACTATCTGCAGACCATGGTGATCCCTACCTTGGCCTCCTATCTCTTGGCCCATTTCTGGCTTCCCAGGGTTTTGTCATGACCTAGTCATGGCCAAAACCACTCTTAGGGGTCTAGTTGGAAATGAGATGTTACACAGTAAAAAGCTCTTGGCGGTCCGCCGGGAAAGGGAAAGACACGTCGGACGAGCCCGAGAGGGCCCACAACCCCATGGAGAGGCCGACGTCCATGGTTCGCTGGGTCGTGCATAGTGAGACTGGAGAGCAAAGGAGAGGGGAGTCACCGTCGAGGCGACTTGGTTGTCCCCTGTGGAGGAACTGCATGGTTATAGTCGCCCAATTGACTCGTACATCGCCGAGCGTGCGGAACCAAGCCAACCCCTAAAATAGCTTCGATACCGCCTAAGCCTAATGCGTAGAAGTCCGCGGTCACGGAATAGGCCCACAAAATAGGCACGCCAGTGCAATGACTCTGAGTCGGTCGACATCGTCTATCGCCCAGGCGGACCGCAACATCCGAAGAGGGAATCGAGGGAAGACAGAGCTGCTGCACCAGGCGCTAAGAGATGAGGTTATGGCTTACGCCGTTGTCCACCTTGATGATGATCAGACGATCCCACAATGTGCCCGAGAGCTGCATGGTCTGCTGACCAGAGATTCCTCCTGTCAAGGCTCAAGATAACTCCAACCGGTGGAATATAGCTGCGGTGAAGTCGAGAGGTGTATCCCCCGCTGAGAGCTCCAGAGCCTCAAAGTCGGCTAGGGTAACCTCATTATCGACGTCGCCGATGATGACGTGGAACTCCTTCACGAAGCACTCATGGTTGGGGGAGTACGGTTAGCAACACCGAAAACAGAGACCCTTGCTGCGAGGCTCATTGTAATAACTATTCGAGAGGCGTTGAGGGGCCGGTGAGCGGCCCGACCGGTTTCCCCAAGGCGGCGGCCGCGGTGGATGAACCGTGGCTGGCGGTCGCCTAGGCGGCCGAGGCTGCTGGTGGTCGGCCGTAAGAGCAGGTGGCCGGGTGAAGAGGTCGTCTTCCACCAGACGCGCCAAGTCCATGACGTAAGAGATTGTGTAAGGGTAAGAGTGCTGCGTGCAGAGACGAGAACAGATATGTGGCAGTAGACCCCGCATGAAGAAGCCCAGGTAATGATTGGATGGTATCCCGGGGACATGGGAGACCAGGGTAACAAACTCATCAATATAGTCGTCCAGTTTGGCTGTTTGGCGGACGCCGCAAAGATGCTCGATAGCGGAGGAGATAGAGTAGCGACTGACATACCGCCGGATCATCTCCTGCTTGAGCTTGAGCCAGGAGAGGCACGTGTTGGATTGGCAGAGCCACCGAGATAAGTGGAGGGCCGAGCCGTCCAGCCCAACCACCACCATTGACACCTTGTCATGCTCCGATGTGTAGTTGAAGTCGAAATATTGCTCTGCTTTGGCGATCCAACCCATCGAGGCAATGACTGCGAAGTAAGGAATATCAAGGGAGAGGGCGGACTTACTCAGAATTGGCAGAGGAGTGGTCCCTGAAGGAGTGGGTGGCGATCCAGCGCCGAGGAGAGAGCCATCGTTCGCGAGTAGGCTGAAGCTGGATGCGGCGGACACGTCGACGGTGGATGCCTGGAGGGATTCAATCTTGGAGTGGAGGGCGAGGAGTGAGGCGTACATGGAGGCTCCGAGTTGCTCTTGAGCCTCAATGCAGAGGCTTAGAGCTTCAGAAGCGAAATCTGGAGTGGGGTCACCAATGGAGCGAGTGGTGGGAGCCATGAGGTTGGAAAAGTTGGTTGGCGGCTGAAGGGGGCAGATTTGGCTGATTGTCAGAACCCGAGGCTGGCGGCCTTCCTGCGCCAAAGTGGGCTCGAACCAACAGATCGATGGACTCTCAGGTGCGGGATGCGTAGGAAGGACCCTGGCGTAGACGCGAGGGTTGATCGACGACGGTAGCGAGGTAGAAACCGGTGGAACAACACGGAATCGGCAGAGACAAGTGGATTGGCGCGGGATCGGGTGAAACGACACTATAGTGGAGCGGAAACAGGCGAGACGATGCAGAATCGGCAGAAACGTGCCGATCGGCACATGATCAAGCGAATTGTCTCTGTAGCGGAAATCCCATGGATGCTCACGAGCAACGACAATGAGATGGCAGATGGTAAGACAGGTCAGACCTAATTATACGATCCTGGAGACGAATCCGACAATGGAAAGGGTCGGCGGTGGTGAGGGAGAGGAAGGAGGAGAGAAAGAGAAAAAAACATAGGGAGCAACCCTAAATTCCATACATCCAAAACATAATGAAAAAGAGTACAACAAAACCCTTTATACGTGTAGGGTGCAAATAACGAAAAACAGTGCGAATAATAATAAAGCGCACACATAATTGAAAATAACAGGACAAATGCAGTTAAAAATGATCACGTTGGCGGCGCGTCTTCGGTCTCTCCTCCAGACGGACCCGTCATAGTCTCCCTCCGCGTGCGGACTCGCCACGACGTCTCTTCGACGTATGTGTCTCGTCGACATGCGCAACCGTTACAATCTATGTTTTCTTAAACATTTTATTACGAGGAATTTGATTATTTGAAAGTTATTATCATTTTCGATATTTCTTTTGCTGTACTTGTTAATTTGTGGTTTTTATATATTATGAAATGGCCAAAATTTCTTTTTAACAAGTAGCTTGGTGAAATGTAGAACATGTATACCGATGCCTTGATACAAAGCGACTGTCACATGCTATTATTAGTTTATGTAGCCCATAAGCATTATTGTAATTTTTATTTCTCCACTCACTTATATATATGTGTGGCAGTTTCTTTAGATGGACACTTTTGAAGTCTAGGGTTTTGGCTCTCTGAGAGTGGAGTATCAAGGAGGACCCAACCTCCGGATGTTTGGCGTGAACTTGTTTCTCGATTGTATCTTTTATTGTTTAATGCAACACATTTTCATTCCTTCGATCTTGATATAATTCTACCGTATCAACTGATCCAACCTGCCCTTAATTAGGGTTCTACCGAACCCTATACCCTCTGCCTCGCTTCCTTCCGTCTGCGAGCACGACTTCTGCCGCTACGGATCGCGGAATTCGTGACCAAAGCTTCTGCTCCACAGCCCTGCTGAACAGCCGCCTCCCTAATCCGCCCCGAGTCCCGAATGCTACGCATCGCGTCCGCCCCACTCCAGCCAGCCTCGTGTGCTCTGCTCCAGATCGCGTGTGCTCCGCTCCGGATCGCGTGTGGGGGTCTGCTCTGTTCTGCATGCTGCTCATCCTCTGCAGCCGATTTTCCCTACCGCCGACTGCTTCTAGCGGCGTTTCAGACTCGTGCAACGCCATTAATCGTCGACAACGCCCTTCCACCCTGCTACGCCTTCTGCCAGTGCCATCCAGTCGCTCTAGGTGTTTACATCAGCTTCCAACTTCTTTGCCGCTTTCCGGAGGCCCTCCTGCAGCTTCGACGACCTCCCAACGACCGTTTCTCCTTCTCGCTGCCTTCCTCCGTGTCGGGCCGCCCTCTTACAGCTATTTCCATCTTACGACGGTTCTTGCCGCTCCCCCTAGCCGCGGTTCATGCCCAAAACTCGGGCCATGGCCCTCCACACCAACGAGAACACCTCCACCCCGACAACCTTAGACTCTCAGCGCATGGATCAAATCGAAGCCCAACTAGAAGACCTCACGCTCCTCCTTCGAGGACTTACCGCGACAATTAATCACTCTCCAACCTCTCCTCCACCGCTACCAATCCAAACCGCCTCCGACCGCAGTGGGTTTTTGCACCCCACGTCAGACAGTGCCCAGACCCACCTCCGCCGGATTGAGATTCCGGTGTTCAACGACACCGACCCTCTTGGGTGGATCGCCCACGTCGAGCAGTTCTTCAACATGCAGACCACCCTCGCCGACCAGAAGGTCCCCCTCGCCACTATCTATATTTAGGGCTTGGCGCTCCATTGAGTGCGTGGGATGCGCCAGCAGGTACCAGACATTTGCCGACCGACCTTGAAGGAGGAACTCCTCCGCCACTACGACAGCAGCCAGGCGAGTAATGCCTTTGAGCGCCTCAGCTCCGTCCGCTAGTCTGACTCTTTGGCAACCTACATCGATGAATTCATCGCGGTTGATACGCATGTTCCCGACCTGACCCCGACCACTACTTGGGCTATTTTCTGGCGGGTCTGCACCCCTACCTCCGTGCGCGTTTTCGGTTCCACAACCCGACTACTCTTTCCCGCACAATGGAATAAGCTAGGTATCTCGATAAGAAACTCTACCCAGCCCTACCATCCTCCTCGACACGACCTCATCCACCGTCGCGGTCACTACCGCCATCTCTTCTACCGTGGCCACTACCGCCACCTCTTCCGCCTGTGTACCCTCTGCCCCCACCTGGGTCCCAGCTTCTGACTATGCCTCCGCATCCGCCAGCTTCACGGCCACCGGCCCCCCGAAGACCCCATCATCTGTCTGTCACGACCCGTCTAAATAAGATCAGAGTGCGCTTTGGGCGGGTTGTGATGCCACAAGCATGCAGAGAGGCACCATGCCTGCTAAGGCGCAACCAGAAATTCTACAACTAGTTTTTAAATTTGCTATTTTTGAAAAGAGTTTTAAAAGATTTTAAAGTGTTACGGAAGACATACATAAATTATTAAAAAGTTGTTGTGCATGCATTTCTTTTATAAACACTAAGTCACATGCAGTACTGAAACTAAATGAATACAACTAGTCACAAAGGTAAGAATATCATAAGTGAAATGAACTAATACAATGCTTCACCCTACAAGTTGTCCTCGATACAAGAGAAAATGTCTGACGATAACTAATACATGAATAGAAAAATCCAACAGTAACTGAATTAAATACATAGAACCTACTGATACATTAAGCAAAATAAAACCTCCAAGCAAAGCTGTAGCGGTAAGAAGAAAAACTCAGGAACCAGACGGCGCAGTCACGAAACCTAAGACAAATCCAAACAGAAGGAAAATGTCTCAGAACAAGAAAACACATAAAGATTCAAGTTAATAACTTGCACAAAAGTAAGCAGAGGAAACAAAAGCTCAGTGAACTAGTTTTACACGCAACAACCTACTACCAGACAAGTAACTATGTCTAACGAGATGCTTTTACTTTAATAGCTTACTCCGGAGTTTAGCCTAGCTTCAATACCATAAGCGGAATACATTGAAGGGTGAAGGTGTTGTCATTTGGTGCACAAGATTATAGTGTATGAATTAATGCAAGGCTTATCAACAACGGTGCTTGCAATGGTCGACTAATGATTTTTGTTACCAGTTAGCCGGGAGCTCGATTCGACGCGTCACACCAAACCAACACCCTCCTCTCATTGTTTGCCTAAGGTATTCAACAATCTCAGGGATTCAAAAATAATTAGAACAAGTTATTAATTAGACTTTTCCAGTCTATAAGGGGCTACTTCATATCCAAAAAAGTGAATTAAATTAGATCTCATGTTTGCAAGCGAGAGAGGTGTCTCTACTTGCCGTAAGGAGACTTCGAAAATGCTAGTGACAGCTAAGTGGCGCAAGCGAGGTTAGAAACTTGAGCTAAACCTGTTCAAGATCAAAATGTATTTCAAACAAGATTTATACACTTGCACATGATATTCGCACCACACAATAGGAGAGGGGTTTAGAAATTTACCTCCCTCGAAAGTGAAGGGAGAATAGACTACCGCGAGGGATCAGGAGTTTTGGCGTCGTCTGGAAGCAAAAATCCCTAATTCAGAGAGGGCTTGGAGCGATTCCACCACTTAAATCCGAGGAAACGCACTGGAAACACAGACAAATCCGGGATTAACAGGTTATACGATGGACATAGGTTGGATCATCCAAAAACCCTGGATCGGAGAGCGAAAAATTAGCATAATAAAATTAGGGCAAACAGAAAACGAGAGTTAGGCGGAGTTCCTTACCCAAGGAGACCAGATCTGAGCTCAGAAATCCACAAAGAGGGGTTTCGAGCGAAACCCTAGGAGTCCCTCACGAAATCCACCGGCCGGAACGAGTAGGAGCTAGGGTTGCCGGAGAAGAAACGATGCCCTTGCCCTCACTGGCCGGAGAAGGAGAAGAGGAAGGGAGAAAGTAGTCGGCCCCTCCCTTGGATGCAGCCAGCCAAGAGAGGAGGGGCTGCTGCGGGATTTGCCGGCCAAGGGGAGCGCCGAAGATGACGGGGAAGCAAGAGGAAGTGGCGTCGGGCCTAGAGGGGGGTGTTGCCGACCACTGGAGGCGGAGGATGGGGCTGCCAGGCGCTCGGGAGGCGGAGGCGGGGCCGTCAGGGGGCGAAAAAGGCGGGATCAGGATGTTTTTTTTCTGCGGGATGCGGGATTTGGATCAGGGGTTTCGAGTTATAAGGCCTTTAGGTCTTTGTTTATATTAAAATTTATTATTATTATTATTATTATTATATTAGTAGTTGTTACATTCTCCCCTACTTAGGAAGTTTCATCCCGAAACTTGCATGAGAATTCTCTGAATGTAACTAAAACAACAAAGTTTCAGACGACATACACTTCAAACAGAAGTTTGCAGATTATCACATGAAAGCTAACCATGAAAGGTACTGAAATAACAAGGAAGTCAAACTTAGAGACGTACCAAGAATCAAGAGAAGAATTGCGGGTACTTGCTGCGCATGTCAGACTCGAGTTCCCAAGTGTACTCCTCAGACTTGCCATGCACCCAAAGTACCTTCACCATCGGAATGGTTCTCTTGCGAAGCTTGCGTTCTTGATATTCGACGATCTTCGATGGCTCGATCGGATAGGACAGATTGACTTCATGAATCACTGGAACTTCTTCAAGAACACGATTAGGATCGTTGATATATTTCCGAAGCTGACTAACATGAAAGACGTCATGGACACCAGCCAAAGAAGCAGGTAGCTCCAGATGATAGACAGATCCGCCAATACGTTCTGAGATGGCGTACGGTCCTACGAACCTCGAGCTGAGTTTATGATGGCGACCAAACCGTTTCACCCCAGGAGTAGGAGAAACCTTCAGGAATACTTGATCACCCACGACAAATTCTAACGGACGCGGCGCTGATTTGCATACTTTCTCTGCCTCTCAATGACACGACTGAGCTGAAAACGAGTCTTCTTGGTGGCTTCTTCCATTTCCTGAAGTAACTCCGGGCCCAACACCACTTTCTCACCAACCTCTGACCAGTAGATAGGGGTTCTACAGCGACGCCCGTACAGTGCCTCGATGGGGGCCATCTTGTGGCTCTCTTGATAGCTGTTGTTGTAGGCGAATTCAACCAAGGGTAGGTGTTCATCCCAAGCTCCCTTGTAGTCCAAAATATAACAACGTAGCATATCTTCAAGAATTTGATTAACTCTCTCAGTCTGGCCATCAGTCGTCGGGTGGTAAGCAGTGCTTAGGTTGAGATCAGTGCCCAAAGCTTGCTAAAATCTTTTCCAGAAGTGCAATACAAATCTCGAGTCACGATCAGAAATGATTTGCAGAGGAATCCCATGGAGTCTAACAATCTCTGAAACATAGATCCAGGGCATCTTCTCGGTTGAATGACCCTCCTTATACAAAATAAAATGAGCCACTTTAGTCAAGCGGTCCACGATAACCCAAATCGCATCATGCCCTCTCGGAGTGCGAGGCGATCCAGTGATGAAGTCCATAGAAACATCTTCCCACTTCCATTCAGGGATAGACAAAGGCTGCAAAAGACCACCAGGACGTTGACGCTGAGCTTTTACCTTCTGGCATGTAAGACATCGAGAGATGAAACGAGCGATGTAATTCTTCATACCAGGTCACCAAACGATCTGCTTCAAGTCATGATACATCTTGTTGTTGCCCGGATGTCTAGATGAGCGGGACTCATGAGCTTCTCTGCAGATACTATCAAGTAACTCAGGGACATTAGGAATGCAGAGTCGACCTCAGAAACGAAGAACATCGTCAGAGATGGAGAAATCCGGAAGAGTCCTAAGTTCAACTTGCCGGCGAATGCACTGAAGTGCGGGATCAGATGGCTGTAAATCCTTCACCTGCTCTACCCATAACGGACCGGAAACCCCCTCATGACCCTCGGGCGCGATGGATATGTCCATCCGGTCGAGGTCATCAATCAGGGCTGCAAGAATAGCTGACATGGGTGCACAAGCAGCAACAGAAGCCTGCCGACTCAACGTATCGGCCACGAATTGGCCTTACCAGGAACATACGTGAGCTGCAAGTCATAGTCTGAAACAAACTCAAGCCAACGTCTCTGACGAAGATTGAGGTCCTTCTGAAAAAAAATGTACTTCAAGCTCTGATGGTCGGTGTAAAAGTGACACCTCACACCATAGAGATAATGACGCCACAGCTTCAAGGCAAACATCACTGCAGCGAATTCCAGGTCATGGGTGGGATAGTTGCGCTTATGAATTTTCAACTGTCTCGACCCATAAGCAATAACACGGTCATCCTGCATCAGAACGCAGCCCAAACCAACTCCAGAAGCATCAGTGTAGACTGAAAAGTCCAACCCATCTGACAGAAGAGCTAGCACTGGCGCGGAACATAGTCGCTGCTTCAGCTCAGAAAATGCCTGCTCACACTGACCTGTCCACTCAAACCTCACATGTTTTTGAGTTAGCCTTGTCAAAAGAGCGGCAAGGGAGGAGAAACCCTTGACGAAGCGCCGGTAATAACCAGCCAACCCAAGGAAACTGCGGATCTCGGTAGGAGTAGAAGGCCGCTTCCAGTCCATCACTGCGGAGACTTTGGCGGGGTCAACGGATAGCCCATCTCCTGAAATGACATGCCTCAAGAAGGCAACACGATCCTGCCAGAACTCGCACTTCGCCAGCTTGGCATAGAGTTGATGCTGACGTAAGGTGGAAAGGACGAGTTTAAGGTGAACTGCATGATCTTCACGAGTTTTGGAGTAGACCAAAATATCATCTATAAAGACGATGACGAACTTGTCTAGGAACTCACAGAATGCATGGTTCATCATATCCATGAAACCAGATGGGGCGTTAGTCAACCCAAAATACATCACCAAGAATTCAAAATGTCTGTACCGAGTCCGGAAGGCTGTCCCAGGGATGTCGAATTCCTTGATCTTTAGCTGATGGTAACCCGTTCTGAGATCTATCTTGGAAAACACAGAACTGCCATTGAGCTGATCAAAGAGGTCATCTACGCGTGGGAGGGGATACTTATTCTTGATGGTAACCTTATTCAACTCCCGATAGTCGATACAAAGCCTCATGGAAACATCCTTCTTCTTCACGAAGAGGACGGGGGCTCCCCAAGGAGACGAGCTGGGACGAATGTATCCACGCTCAAGCATCTCATCCAAGTGCAATCTGAGCTCTTCCAACTCGCGCGGTGCCATACAGTATGGAGCTTTAGATATGGGGCGCGTTTCAGGCTCCACATCAATAGAGAACTCTACATCACGATCGGGAGGCATTACAGGCAACTCGGTGGGGAACACGTCGGGGAACTCGAAAGCAATCATGATAGACTCAAGTTGCGGTATGACAACATCCGAATGTGAAGCATACACGAAACAAGCAGAACAACCCTGACTAAGAAGGCGAGCGACGCGTACAACACGAATTACCTTCAGGTGGCTGCGAGTCTGAACATGAACACTGTAGTCCTTGCCGCCAATGCTGAGATTGACCCTCTTTGCCACACAGTCCAGCTTAGCTCGATACGCGACCAACCAATTCATTCCCCAGATTACGTCGAATTCTGTCATTTCCAGAACTATGAGATCGACAAAAACTTGCAATTCTCCATTCAGGATCGGGCAATTGAGAACGCCGCTGGTTGAGAGATGCAGATGACCGAGTACAGAAACCTCGAAAGGGACCTCAAGTGTCGAAGTAGGCCAACTATGAAGGTCCACGATGTGCCGGGTAATAAAAGAGTGCGATGCACCAAAATCAAATAAGATTTGCATCCACTTATTCTTGACCCTAAATCTTCCTAAAAAAGAGAAAAACATGACGCATGTCAAGATTATTCAAAACTAAGGCATGCCAGTTCATTTGAATGGAGAAAAATTAAAATTAAAATTCTACACAACAACGTACCAGAGATGACGTCGGTCGAAGCGAGCGCCTCGCCCTGAGTGATGACGTTCAGCACAGCCTTATCCCTGTCCTGAGCTCCGGGGACAACCTGCAGTGGCTGAGCGGGAATCGGGCTTTCCCTCATAGGGCAGTCTAGCTTGAGGTGTCCAACCTGCCCGCACTTGAAACAGGCCTTCTGCCTACGACGACAGTCCTTCAGCTGGTGGCCCGGCTTCTTGCAGTACGCACAGACGGTGGAGGTAGAGGCAAGCGTCATCTGAGGCGGCGGAGCATGGATGTCCTTTTTCTGCTTCTTCAGGAGGAACGACAGACTAGGGCAACATGACCCACCTTGTGACAGAAGGCGCACACCTCTTTGGGTCCGGGACCTTGCTCCTGAGATGGAGCACTCTTGTGCTTGAGGTCGGATGCTGCGACATTGCTAGTGCCATGCTGGACTTTCTTGGCAGAACGATCCAGCTCAATTGCTTCCACCCTTAAGGCGGCTCCCACGGTCTCCGCGTAGGTGGTGGCGCCATGGGCTACCACATGCTGCTGGAAGTCATGACAGAGTCCCTTCACGAAATGGCTGATATTTTTTGCTTCATCCGGCACGAACTCCGCAGCAAGGAGGGATATGCGGGAGAACTCTCTCGCATACTCGATCACTGTCCTGCCAAACTGCTGAAGGGATAGGAACTTCTCTGCTAACTTGTCCCGCTCCACAGAAGAGAGGAAGTTCTCCGTAAGAGCATCCTTGAACTGTCCCCAAGTCAAGGTGGCAGAATCAGAGAGGCTGCGACGCTGAAGCCACCAAGTGTAAGCATCTTCGGTCAGCTGATAGGCCGCAAGGAGAACCTTTTGGGCCTCGGGAACTGCAGCATACTCAAAGTGTTTTTCCATCTCGGAGACCCATTCAGTGATCACGAAGTAATCACGGTCGCCATTGTAGGTAGGCGGATTTAGTCTCTTGAAAGCTAGAGTGTCTGCCATCGCTACAGGGGTAGTCGGACTTGGCATGAGCGGGACCTCCATGGTGCCATCAGGCAAGCCAGTTCCAGATCCAGGTGCAGGAGGGGTGGTGGTAACAGCTACTCCAGTCGTCCCTGCGCTGCCGGAACCAGAGGCTGGATCAGGAGTTTGGCGTTCCCCCTCCAGACGGGTGACACGCTCCAAAAGCTGTCTCAAAAGCTGGGCAGTTTCATCTGTTGGGGCCTCCCTCGTAAAAGGGGTAGCTTTCTTTCGCTGCGATCACTTAGGAGCCATCTAAAAGAAACAAAAAATAATTGAGTAAGAGAAACAATCAGGCTAAGCATAACGGATCAAGACTACAGGTTCTAACATTCTAACATTGTTGGATACATAAATCATGTAATAGTTACAATATTTTCAGCGGACAACTCTAGGTGATAGCCATGCAAATGCAAATGCGACGATATAATCTCGTGCGATAGAATTATGATTGTGAAATACATGTGTGTACAATCGTCATCTGTTACTCTTAGCTTAATACTTGTGCAATGAGTTATGATATGCATGCAATGTAATTATGCCTACAATGCATTCCTAAAAAATGCCCATGAATGGATACACATGCCATGTTAAGCGCCCATATCACTTAACATGTCATGCGTATTATGATTCTAATGCCACGCACTTGAAAATATTAAACCGCCCATATAATTTAATATTCGTAAGCGGTGTGTATCCTAGTGGAAATTCATATGCATATAAATGTTAAGTTTTCCCGTACTCCCTTAACATTTGCACCAATACTACTCATGCTTATGAGTGTATGCGTGCGTGTTTCAGCCTCGAACAACAGATTATGACAGAGTGAGTGAAGCAATGATGCATGCATAGTTGTTTTTACATAATGAAGTTCTAAAATATGTAATACTTTCAAAATACTTCATTTTTTAGGGGCCAATCTCACCAACCAACCGCCCTCTGATACCAACTGTCACGACCCGTCTAAATAAGATCAGAGTGCGCTTCGGGCGGGTCGTGATGCCACAGACATGCAGAGAGGCACCATGCCTGCTAAGGCGCAACCAGAAATTCTACAACTGTTTTTAAATTTGCTATTTTTGAAAAGGGTTTTAAAAGATTTTAAATTGGTGCGGAAGCCATACATAAATGGTTAAAAAGTTGTTGTGCATGCATTTCTTTTATAAACACTAAGCCACAAACAGTACTGAAAGTAAATGAATGCAACTAGTCACAAATGTAAGAATATCATAAGTGAAATGAACTAGTACAATGCTTCACCCTACAAGTTGTACTCGATACAAGAGAAAATGTCTGACGATAACTAATACATGAATAGAAAAATCCAACAGTAACTGAAATAAATACATAGAACCTGCTGATACATTAAGCAGAATGAAACCTCTAAGCAAAGCTGTAGCTGTAAGAAGAAAAACTCAGGAACCGGGCGGCGCAGTCACGAAACCAAAGACAAATCCAAACAGAAGGAAAATGTCTCAGAACAAGAAAACACATAAAGATTCAAGTTAATAACTTGCACAAAAGTAAGCAGAGGAAACAAGAGCTCCGTGAACTAGTTTTACACGCAACAACCTACCACCAGACAAGTAACTATGTCTAACGAGATGCTTTTACTTTAATAGCTTACTCCGGAGTTTAGCCTAGTTTCAATTCCATAAGCGGAATACATTGAAGGACGAAGATGTTGTCATTTGATGTACATGATTCTAGTATATGAATTAATGCAAGACTTATCAACAACGGTGCTTGCAATGGTCGACTAATGATTTCTGTTAACAGTTAGTCGGGAGCTCGATTCGACGCGTCACACCAAACCAACACCCTCATCTCATTGTTTGCATAAGGTATTCAACAATCTCATGGATTCAAAAATAATTAGAACAAGTTATTAATTAGACGTTTCCAGTCTATAAGGGGCTACTTCATATCAAAAAAAGTGAAGTAAATTAGATCTCATGTTTGCAAGCGAGAGAGGTGTCTCTACTTGCCTTAAGGTGACTTCGAAAATGCTAGTGACAGCTAAGTGGCGCAAGCGAGGTTAGAAACTTGAGCTAAACCTGTTCAAGATCAAAATGCATTCCTAACAAGATTTATACACTTACACATGCGTTTGATATTCGCACCACACAATAGGAGAGGAGTTTAAAAATTTACCTCCCTCGAAAGTGTGGGGAGAAGAGACCACCGTGAGGGATCGGGAGTTTTGGCGGCGTTTGGAAGCAAAAATCCCTAATTCGGAGAGGGCTTGGAGCGATTCCACCATCTAAATCCGAGGACACGCACTGGAAACACAGACAAATCCGGGATTAACGGGTTATACGATGGACATAGGTTGGATCATCCAAAAACCCTAGATCGGAGAGCGAAAAATTAGCATAATAAAATTAGGGCAAACTGAAAACGAGAGTTAGGCGGGGTTCCTTACCCAAGGAGACCAGATCTGGGCTCAGAAATCCACAAAGAGGGGTTTCGAGCGAAACCCTAGGAGTCCCTCACGAAATCCATCGGACGAAACGAGGAAGAGCTAGGGTTGCCGGAGAAGAAACGATGCCCTTGCCCTCACTGGACAGAGAAGGAGAAGAGGAAGGGAGAAAGTAGTCGGCCCCTCCCTTGGATGCAGCCGACCAAGAGAGGAGGGGCTGCTGCGGGATTTGCCGGCCAAGGGGAGCGCCGGAGACGACGAGGAAGCAAGAGGAAGTGGCGCCGGACCTAGAGGGGGGTGTTGCCGACCACTGGAGGCGGAGGAGGTGGCTGCCGGGCGCTGGGGAGGTGGGGGCGGGGCCGTCGGGGGCGAAAAAGGCGGGATCGAGATGTTTTTTTTCTGCGGGATGCGGGATTTGGACTGGGGGTTTCAAGTTATCAGGCCTTTAGGTCTTTGTTTATATTAAAATTTATTATTATTATTATTATAATTATATTAGTGGTTGTTACACTGTCCTACCAACAACTGAAAGAGCTTCGTCGCAAGGGCCTCTGCTTTCGCTGCTAGCAATCGTTCTTGCCCACCCACGTCTGCCCTCTCAGGAAACTATGTGTGTTGCTGGGAGCTGAAGATATTGATCCTGACTCCGGGGAACTAGATCCGCTGACGCTTTCTGACGACCCATTTGGCCCTCGACCTGGAGGACAAGGTCATTTTTTCGATGAGACGTGATGATACAAATCGATTGCCACATGCTATTATTAGCAATGTTGTGAAGATCGAGATCTTAACTAAGATCGGGAGGCATCCCTAAGATCGTAAAACGTAGGATCGACACAGATCGCAATATCGTATTTTAATAAAAATTAAATCAAAAACATGAGAAATATGTAACAATCTACATACCATCAAATAAAAATATAATATTCCATACCATACCAAATTACCAATGATACCATCACATCAAAATATTAATATAAAAGACATAGATGTATAGTCGCATACCATACCATCACATTAAAATATTACATTCCAAAAAGTCAATAGTGTTCAATCCTACTTTAAAGAAAATCACTCAAGTCAAAATTTAAATTTTCCCCAAAAGCATCTTCATCTCCTTCAACCATCAGTTGCTCGGCCTCTTCGTCCTCTTCTGCAGCGCCAGCAAGTTCTCCAATGAAATCAGGAGTATCCAAATCCGCTTCATTTGGAGCCTCTTCTTTCTCTCCTGCAACCATCATATTGTCTTCATCTTCATCTTCAACAATCCACTCATCATCTGAAGGGATATCATCAAAATTGTAATTATCCGCACTTTTTTTTTTCATTTTGCGATCTTACGATCTTGCACTGCGATCCTAACGATCCTAACGATCTTACGATCTTGCACTACGATCTAACGATCCTAACAGGACGACGATTTTAAGTAAATCGTGGATTGTTGCCTTGTGCAAGATCGTAAGATCGTGCGATCTATAATCTTGCACGCGATCTTAACAACGTTGATTATTAGTTTATGTGGCTAATGAGCATTATTGTAATTTGTATTTCCCCACTCACATATATATATATGAGTGGTAGTTTCTTTAGATGGATACTTTTGAAGTCTAGGGTTTTGGTCTTGGAGAGTGGAGTGTCAAGGAGGACCCAGCCTCCGGATGCTTGACAAGAACTTGTTTCTCAGTTGTATTTTTATTATTTAATGCAACACATTTTCATTACTTCGATCTTAATACAACTCTATTGTATGATTGTATCATGTCTTTGTGTTGTCTATGTATTGATTCATTTCATGATCCTGATTACTATAAATTTCATCATGCGCACTTGATGGAGTATATGTTGCTTACACAGGCAGGATGGAAGGTTATATTAAAGAAATTATCACATAACTTTATCTAATATTTATTTCTTTTCTCATCAAAGCATACACGAAAAAAGTTAATATTATACCAACAAGGGAGTGTATCAATTTTTTGAATAATCCTAGTTTCACTTTGTGGAAATTCCATTGAAGATGTGGAACTAAACAACAGCAAGAAAGTAGACCCAAACTGGGCCTTCATTATTGGGTCTTTTTTACATTGTTTTTCAACACTTTCCCGCAAGCTGGAGCATACAAGTCAAAAACACCAAGCTTGAATAAGAACTGATAATATTGTGGTCGTGGTAATGTTTTTGTGAGAATATCATCAACTTGCCAGCAACATGGACACGTTTTAATTCTAATTTCTTTAGTTGAACCTTCTCCCGAATAAAGTGGTAGTCAACTTCAATGTGGTTGGTACATTCATGAAAAACGGGATTCTACATTTCAACGGTTTGCGACCGCTTATCTCCAACGTTTCATGAATAACCTCTACTGCTCACCCTATTTCAGTTTATATCTATTTGCACTGCTTATCTCCGACGTTTCAACGGTTTGCGACCTCTTTGTCCTCTATTTCCAACACCACTTCTCTACAAGAGGATCTTTGACATCCAGGGTAGCAGGCCGTTATGGATGAGGAAATTACTGCTCTCTGGGCTAATCACACATGAGACCTTGCCCCTCTTCCTTCTGGACACACATGTGTTGGTTGCAAGTGAGTTTTCACTGTGAAGCATTTACTTGATGGGTCGGTTGAACCTCTGAAAGCTCGTCTGATGACTCGTGATTTTACTCAACAACACTACCTCTACAACGACTTCTCACCCATCGCAAAGTTGAATACTGTCCTGGTCCTGATCTCCTTGGATTTTCATCGACATTGGTCATTACATCAACTTGAGATAAATAATGTCTTTTTGAATGACGACCTTGCTGAGACCGTCTATATGCATCCTCCTCCTGGTTATGAGACCACGGGGGAGTCTCTCGTGTGTCATCCCAAAAAATTTCTCTATGGTCTTAAACAGTCTCCTTGAACTTGGTTTGATAAGTTCAATCGGATTGTTCATGATGTTGGATTCACTCAGAGCTCTTCTGACTTTTCCCTCTTCACAAGACACTGCCCGATAGGCGCCGTGATACTTTTTGTATACGTTGATGATATTCTCATCACAGGTGATGATCTCAACGATATAGCCATGATCAAGAAGCACTTGACATCTGAATTTCAGAATAAGGATTTGGGGCCTCACCGATACTTCCTTGGTATCGAGGTAGCTCGTCGACCCGATGGTCTCGTTCTTTCTGAAACTTCATGGCACATGCTACTCCGGATGCAAGCCCACTGACACACCTATGGATGCCAACCACAAGCTCTGCACCCACGCTTCCGATTCTGATCTATTCCTTTTTAACTTTGAGTACTATCGTCGTCTCGTCGGCAAACTCATCTACCTTACTGTTACAAGACCTGATATATTCTTTGCAGTTGGGGTGGTCAGTCGTTTCTTGCATGATCCACAGATTTCTCATCTCCAAGCCGTTGAGTGCATCCTTCGGTATCTAAAAACTGCTCCGAGACAATGACTTGTGTATAAGACATCATCCTCATCTCTTGTTACCTACTCTGATGTTGACTATGCGGGGTCTGTTGATTATCGTCAATTAACAAGTGGGTCCTGCATATATTTTTGTGGACATCTTGTAACTTTGAAGAGCAAGAAGCAATCTGTGGTTGTGCGCTCATTTGCAGAACCTGAGTATCGATCAATGACCTCTGTCGTTTCTGAGCTCACATGGTTGGAGAGTCTTCTGTGTGACCTAGGTGTGAAACTCCCATCTACAACCACTCTCTTCAATGATAGCCAAGCTGCCATTCATATTACCAAGAATTCAGTATTTCATGAACGTACTAAGCACATTGAGGTCGATTGTCACTTTATTCGAGAAAAATTCAGCTTAAAAAAGCGAGACATGAGACCCAGGTTCAGCAATTTGAATAAGGCCGGGCGGTTACCCAAGTTTAACCGCCTGGTGTTGACTATGCGGAGAAGGCCTGACGGTTACCCATGTGTAACTGCCCGGTGTTGGATATTGATATACTCTGTATGAAGTCTAGGCGGTTACCCATGTGTAATCAATCTCCCGGTGTTGCTGTTCAGTTAATGCTACTGGTTGTAGTCCGGGCGATTGCTTGTACTGTAACCACTCAAAATATTTAGTCTCATATTGCAGTTCACACATTTTCTCTCCTCTTTTCTCTCTCCTCTGTTCTATATAAAGAGGAGTGTGCCCAATTATTATTTAGATTTTTGAAATAAGAAGTTCGGTTTATTTCAACTTCTCACGCACATCATAATTTTCCAATTTTTAGGGCTAAGTATGTTAAGTACTCTTGTTTTCTTATTATTTTCAGTAGTTGATTGTTTTGTCTTTTCCGAGGCTAGATGCTATTGTTCCTCAAGATGCATTTAGAAAATGTGACATTTATCTGTTAGCATGTGGATAAGTTGTATTATTCATATGAATTAATGTTTAATTTTTTTTTAAATTTTTTCTCTTATAACCTTACTTGAATCACAGCTGCTGTTCATGGAAATTGATAAGGAGAAGCCTCAAGAAACTAGAAGATCCACTCCGGCAAACAATGATAAGAAGGAGGCTGTTCATGCTGAAATGGAGAGAATGACGCGGCTCCCCGCCAACAGCAACTATGCAGTGCATCGTTTGAAGATTCTGAACAAAATTTTGAGTCTTATATCCGTTCAAGTAAGAAATTTTGATTATTTTATGATTTATTATGTTAATTACATCTTATTGTGATCTTTAATTCAGTGGTGCTTCTTTTTTAGTCCAATAAATCAAAGTGTTGTAGATTCTTGATTTGAATACTTGTTGTTACATCAGTTGTATTATCTTTTTACAACAAATATCTTTATCATTTTTAGGGCTATTTCATGATATGACTAACTCCTTACTCTTATATTAGAGATTTTCACAAACGTTTTAGTAGAACTTCACGATGGTTGATCAAATAGCAAATCTTTGTGCGTTAGTGTTATATTTGATGCTCATCTTCTCTGATTGACTTGAATGAGGGCAATGAGGTATCATATACCAAGCTAACTGATGTAGGGTAGGCTAAAGGGTGCACAAATCTAAGACTACTAGGGACGGGGATATGTACCTGACACGTTAACCCTAGTTTATGTGCAATGATACCGTCGGTGACGACGACAAATTAATACAAGCAATAATAATAACCATCTCATTCAACAATATTTAAAAGCAGAAAAGCATTCAGTTAACAAAGCATTCAATGACTTTCCTTCGCTCGGAGGGCCAAAGCAAAGTGCTCGGTGAATGACTCCCACCTGCAAATCACAAGTGATCCGAGACGATCTATCCACAAACAATTTATCTAAGCAAATAAAAGACCCAAACCAATAATAATGATGCTGAAAATAATCATCCAATACAACAAGTGACTCACCTAATATAGGGGTTGTCCAAGGCAATGGAGATTTGGGGGATGAAAGCTCTTTGACGGCGATCTAATGTGAAACCGGTGACAGGGTGACATCGTAGACGGCTAGATTTGGTTGTGGGAAGTGGATTCAGATCGAAAATAAGTAGATTTGGCTATATGGAGGTGGATCTGAGCTATGTGAGTTGGGCAAATCTAGTGGAGGAGGGGTGTTTGGAGGTGGTTCCACGGGATGGGGGTGGCAAGATCCGGTGGATGTAGGCTTTAGGGCGGCTATCGTGGGGCTGAAAAAGAGGCGGCAGTGACTTTAGTGGGTGGAGGCGGCGGTGGTTGTTGGGGTGGAGGGGATGGGCGGCGGTTGGGGTTGGTGTTAGAGGAAGAGCCGACTGCTGTGTTGGACGAGATTTCTAGCGGGGGCATCGACTGTTTTGGGGATTGGGGGTGGCGGAAGGGGGATTTGGAGTGGGTGAAAGGTGGCTAGAGTTTGGTATTACTTTGGGGAGATGATAAGCGCCTAGAAGTCGTCACCTAGGGTTCCACGATGTTGGCATCGTGAGATGATTGCGGGATTCGGGGAATGAACTCTCCAAAATCTGCAATGGCCCTAAGCAATCCCATGTACACACTTTTTTTATTAAAGAGTAAACTAGGACATCTCACCATCGACAACTATGATTGGCCGGAGGTGGGACTACCCAAATACTTCAAAATAAATGAAAAAAATAATAAAGTAACATATGAAACCGAATCTCAACGCTGATCCAGACTCATTTGTGGAGTTAGATCGGCGATCCGATCAAAGTCCTGCTATGCGAGTACACAAATGCGGGTTTCAGGAGTGCACGAACGTGGGTCTTGCCTTGCGGCAAACCCCTCCTAGTGTATGCTCTGATGGATCCCCATTACCTCCCCCTGACTGAAAAGCCTTCATGTCCTATGAAGAGAGACAATCATATTGAAGTCCAAGTCCAAGGGCGAATCGTTCAAGCTCTGCTGGTAGTATCCAGGTGTCATCAACATTTGGGCGGCCCGCCCGTCTGTAGTAGGAAAGAACTGGTGGGATCTGATCTATGTAATTCTCTCAGCGCTCAACTTACAGGTGGTGGATCCCGGTGCGATTGGCAGTGCCGTGGGTTAAACCAAAGAAGACAAGTCCCCGGGTGGGTGGGTGTCAGAAATGAGTGAGCTGTGGCGGACATCAGATGTGGGTGGTCCGTGTGGTTCGTAAGACAACATGTGTGGTGTAGGTGGTCGGGGGTCCCCACTACTTGGGTCCACGCACTCGCGAGGCTCATAGTATGATGTCAGATCTTCAACATTAAATATCGGGTGAATGCCCATACTTGCAGGCATATCAAGCCTATAGACGTTCGTCCCAATGTGACTTATAACTGAGTAGAGGCCCATTCGCTTGGCGCTTATCTTTTTGGCAGACCCGAGAGGGAGCCTCTCAGGGCGGATTCACACCATCACCTGTTCGCTTTCTAGAAATACTTGTTCTCTCTTGTACATATATGCATGAGTTTTATAATTTTCAGTGCTCGTAATGATTCGTCAGCGGACCGACTCATGCAACTTATGCAAATGACGTGCTAACGACTCAACAGACTTGCTAGGGTATGACTCTAGTGGACTGGAATGAAGTCGAGGCTTCCTAGGCTCGTATCCTAACACTACATGAAATGAAATCAACCAAGTGGATCTATTGACCGAACTATTATATGCAAACTCTGTGATGAGGAGAACAAAGTTCCAACTGCATGCTCGCCCACTAGACACCTCAGTAGGTTTCCTAAACTATTCACGATCTCAGTCTGCCCATTCGTCTGAGGATGATAGGCTGAAAAAACCTAAGGGTGGTGCTACTCTTATGTCATAAGGTCTTCCAGAAATAGCTCATAAACCTCAAATTGCGATCTGACACGATCGACTTTGGTAGATCATGCAGACTGAAAACATCCCTCCTAAAGATGAATGCAACATGTGACGCATCCGCTGTCTTGCGACAAGTTATAAAGTGCGCCATCTTCGAGAATTGATCGACCACCACAAAGATGGAATCGTGCCTTCGAAGAGTGCATAGAAGTCTGAGCACGAAGTCCATGCTGATGTCCACCCAGGGGCGGTGTGGAACATGTAGTGGTGTGTGCAGACCCGTGTTTTGCTTAGTGCCCCTTGGCCGTCTGGCAGATACGACAGTGGAGGACAATGCGAGCCATATCCTTCTTGGTGTAACCCGTTTTAGCGATTAGTGTTTAGCGGCGACTTTCCCGAGAGAGTAGGATCTTTGTTAGCAAATCTATACTTGCGGTGATTAAGATCGATTGCCTAGCGTTGGCCCCAAGCGCACGTTTAGTTGTCACGCAAGCGGTCGGCTCAAAGTTCGAAAAATAAACACGTCGCACTTTGTTTGAGGGAAGAAAACGGTAGTAGGAGTCGTTAAGAGTTTGCAAGTAATGTTGTAGATGTCGGATGTCGGGGACACGTCGGTTTGAGTTTTCATGTCGGTTTTTTATATATCAGGGATATTTCATATATCAGATTTTAATATTTAATTAATTATATATGTAATTACATGTTATTTTTTAATTTTTATACATATCACAGTACTACATATTTTACAACCTATTGAACTTTTAAATATTAAAATCTATATGTAGCATTTAACATATAACACTTTAAATATGAAAACTCAAACATAACTCATTCTTCATCACCTGAAAACTCATATATAGTTGGCAGAGTAGATAGAATATGATCTTCATCCGATGAACCCTCTAGATCTCCCTCGTCCACTTCAGATATTTTTCTCTTTCCCCTTCTTTGATAACTAATTGCCACTTCTTTGCTTGTAGCTAATCTTTGAGGTCTCCTTTCATCATGATCAGCGTCGACTATATTGCCAATTTGCGCCCATGTCAGCCCCTCACCAGGAAAGACTTCATCATCGTCATCTTCATCTTCATCCTCCTCAGCATCAACATTTACCATCCACTCTTGTATCATTCCAGAATCAACATTTTTAGCTGCCAATGGATCCCGAGATGTCTCTGAATGTTTCGACTTTAGCAAAGCATTGAACTTTACAAATACTAAATCGTTCAATCTCTTGCTATCAAGTTTATTTCTCTTTTTAGAATGTATCTGTACATTTTTAAAAAGAGTTAAGTAATGCATACAATCATATAATAAGATATAAATGTTTAACTACATAACTAAATTAATGTATACCATCTCGAAGGTGCTCCAGTTCCTCTCACAGCCAGAAGATGAAGTAGTCAGACTTAAAATTTTCATGGCCATAGTTTTAAGGTACGGCGTATCAGCACCGTTAAGCCGCCACCAATGTACTGTGAAAATTAAAATGACAACACAATGTATTAAACTATTAATTATTCATTTATTATACATAAATACATCATTATTGTTAATAAATATATATATTAAAATGTACCTGGATTTAAGTTGAGATTTTGTAGCTGTCTCTTTGCCATCTCTTTACCAAATAACCCTTGTTGGTATTGGTAAACATCAAGCTCAGCGCTGATGTGATCCTGTGTAGAAGGATCTTTCCTATATATCCTTGAGTGACACTCAACAAAACCACTCATAAACCTTCCGTCAGCCTCAATCTCCACTCGATGAGAATAATAAAAATATGGGTTTAAGTAATACCCTGCAAAATGCATAGGACTGTTCAATCTCCACTCGACAAAAATAATAAAAATTTGGGTTTAAGTAATAACCTGCAAGGTGCAGAGGGCTGCTCATCTTTTTCTCCCATCTGCTATCAATCAACTTCCATATAGGAAGATATTTGTTCTCTTGGTGATTGAGAACTACGACAACCTCTTCCCTAGCTTTTTTGATATCACCATATAACCACCCCATGGATGGTGTATCCCCGTCGACTCTTCTCAAAACTCTCACAAATGGTGTGAATATACCAACAGCCAGCTCGACATTCGCCCAAAATCTAGCGCTCATCACTATCATTGCAGCCTACCATATGCAAAATAAAATATTAAGAAAATACTATAAAAGGGCAACTTTCAAAACATATATTTTAAATGAAAGGAATAAAAAGCAATAGTTTTACCTGCTTTCCCCCAACACTACTGACCAACTTTGTTGCAGCCCACTTTGCAGATGTGAATAAACCCCTCAATTGATTCTTCTTCTCTAAGATGCTCTCTAAAGATAGAAATGCTGTAGCGAATCTCGTCACACCTGGTCGAATAAGCTCATGAGAGTCCAAGTCCTTTGTTGACTCTCTAAACATGTCGAGCGAGATGGTGTGACCATAGATGAATATAGAGAGTTGTCGGCCTAAGGAGATAGCACTCTTTATTGCCTTCAATTTTCCTATATCTTGTAACAGTAGATTAATAGTGTGAGCCGCACAACAAGTCCAAAAAATCGTAGGTCTTTTCAAAGCCATAAGCTTTGCAGCAGCCATATTATTGGACGTGCTATCCGTCACAATCTGCAGAATACTATGCTCTCCTGGGCTCTCAGGGCTATCAATCGCCTCATCCAAGAAGTCAAAGATGAACTTCCCATCGTGTGTGGAGGAGGAGACATTCTTCGAAAGCCAGAATGCTACTCCAGAACTACAATGTATCATGATATTCATCACGCTCCTACCCTTCCGATCTGTCCACGCATCGGTCATGATACTGCAACCATTCAATTTGCATGTCTGCGTGAATATGCCCAACATCTCCTTCGTCCTCTCCACCTCCCCTCGTAAAATTTTCTCTCTCAACTCATAAAACGTTGGGATCTTCATCCCAGGTCCGCATAAACCAATGGCATGAGCCATCTGCTGAAAGGATGAATTACATATGGCGTTAAACGGGATCCCGTTTTCATATGCCCATCTACCTATGTACACGGCAGCATCATCTCTGGCTTTCTTTTTGTACTTACTCTCTATCGTGCTTTGTTGGGAATCTTTTCCCTTGGTAGACTCGGCAGCTGAATGAACAAACTGGTCCATTGGACCCTTTGAACCTGTGCTCCTAAGTATGCTAGTGTCCTCTTCTTGATCAACATGCACTCCTCCAACAACCACCTCATTTAAGATTGCTTCAAACTTGGCACTTTTAGCCCTCTTGCTCTGTAAATTTGAGTTCAGCGCCGAATCCGCTTTAGCCTTAACGTCGGCGGGAACCTGAGGACATGGCTTAACATTACCCTTCCACCCAGCCAAGTGATGCTTGAAACGTGTAATTCCGCCATTCACTGTCTGCTTGCAGTAGTTGCATTTGATTCGGTTTGTGTCGTTTGCAACCAACTTCTCACCAAATGCCCAGAACGGATCTCTACCGGTTGGTACCAGAGATACGGGAGCCTCACTAGAACCAGCAGAAGAAGCCATTCTAATAGGACACAAAATGAAAATAATATTAGTTAAATGAAATGAAAAAATATTTAACATAACTATATCACGAGAAAAATTGCTAGTTGAAAAAAAATCAACATCATAAAAGCCCCATAACTTCATTAGATCGTTAGATCTTCAGATATCTTTTATATTATCCATGCAATACTTTATTTATCCAACAAAATTTTACATTCTCAGTAGTATACTAGTATACAAAGTTATAACTATCATTCAAACTTTTAAAGTATCCAACACTTTATTCAAATTTTCAAACCATCTCACACTTTATTTATTAAAAGACACAAAGCAGCAGGGCAACTAAAAATGTGCTTGGATATACATGCATCATTGATTGCAAAATGAAGTTGGATAAATAACTATTAATAGGAGTATTTCAAATCATTTGTTGATTAAAAGCAGCAGGGCAATCAATGAAAGCTTCCGGCAGCAACTAATAAGACAAATAAAGCAACAAAGCAGCCACCAACAACTAAATGGGTCAGTAGCCACCAGTAACAACCCACAAGGCAGCCACCATGCTACAGCCGACAGCTAGCACAACAACCAACAAAAAAAAATGCAGAGCGATAGAATGAGAGGGGGAGGTAGGGAGAAGAATGAACCAGCCGAGAGAGAACCAGCGAGCAGGGAGAAGAGAGAGCACCAGCGAGCTAGAGAGCACCAGATAACTAGAGAACCAGAGCACCAAAGAGCACCAGCGAGTAGGGAGAAGAAAGAATCAGCGAGATAGAGTGCCGACAACGCGCGAGAGAGGGAGAGCACGAACGAGCTAGAGAGCACCAGAGAACCAGAGAACCAGAGAACCAGAGCACCAAAGAGCACCAGCGAGTAGGGAGAAGAAAGAACCAGCGAGATAGAGTGCCGACAGCGCGCGAGAGAGGGAGAGCACCAACGAGCTAGAGAGCACCAGAGAACCAGAGAACCAGAGGGCACCAACGCACCAAAGAGCACCAACGAGTAGGGAGAAGAAAGAACCAGCGAGATAGAGTGCCGACAGCGCGCGAGAGAGGGAGAGCACCAACGGGCTAGAGAGCACCAGAGAACCAGAGGGCACCAACGAGCAGGGAGAAGAAAGAACCAGAGAGATAGTGTCGTCGGCGCGCGCGAGAGAGCTAGGGCAGGAGCGACGGGGAGAGCTAGGGCAGAGCGACGGGATGGAATGAAATGAGCGGGGTCGGGGTGTTAAAACAGTAGCCCGACCCGCTCATTTCATTATAAATATAGTAATAAAATATATAATTAATAATTTTATAAAAAAAAAACTTAAAAAAACGCCCGAAATCGGGCGTTTTTTGGGGCCGACATGTCGGTTAAAACCGACATGTCGGCCCGCTATTTTCAAACCGCCACACCCAGAATTTGTGCCGGTTTTGTGTCGTTTTTGCTCCCAAACCTTCATGTCGGCCGACATGTCGGACATGTCGGCCGATATCCACAACAATGTTTGCAAGCGCTATCAATTTGATCAAAAAAAAGTAATTGCATGAGTGAAATTTAACAGTAAGGAGCAGTCAGGTATACCTGCGGGAGATTTCCTTGAAATGAGATTTCTGGGTTTTTGTTCTTTGTTGGGAGCTGGCTGGTCCGAATTTTCTGGAAACTGGGGCAGAGAAAGCTGAACCTGGGAAGCTACAGGGGATTTGGTGTGGAGGAAACAGGGGAGGTGACTGGAGGGGGTATGGATGCGGGTAAGGTAAGCTAGAGAGGAGCGGAGGAGGAAGAGCAGTTGAGCGGTGCTGGTTGCGGGAATATCTGGGCGGTGGACTTATCGGGGAAGGCGGAGTTGCAGTCGGGCGGGTCGTAGGAAGATCAGGAAAGGAGGGTCGGTGTCGACTGATCTTCAGGAGGCGCGCGACCCTGCCGGAGGGGGAAGAGGCGCGGTAGGTTGAGCCGGAAGGAGATCGGGAGCTCGGGTCGCCGTCGACCGATCTTCCGCGGGTTCGACTTCGTCGGGGAAGGAAGAGGAGGGCAGCGATGCAAACCGAGAAGCACAGGTTTAGCAGCGGGCCAGGATTATCTGCGGAATTGGGGAGGAAAGGGGCTTGGGAGTGGCGTAGAATGGTTGCTGGATGAAAACGGAAGAAGACAAGTACGTCTCTTCCGTTCTCTTTCCGCCAGCTGCCTTCAAATTAATTAGGTTTGGATTAAATAGAGGGAAAGAGGAGCAGCGGTTTCAACAACAGGTTTTAATATTATGGGGGTTGCAAAGCCATGAAATAAAGAGGGGGGGGGGGGGGGGGTTGGGAATCCAAGAGGTTTCATGGACAATCAAGAGGGTATTTAAATTTTGAAAAATTCTCAATTAATCCTGATTTAATTTTGCATTATTAAACCATGAATTTGAAACTTCACTCATGCAATTTAAAATAATTTTGCGCTTGATTCCTAATGCCTACAACTACCGGACCTATTCATTTAAGGTCGAGTTGGCAGGTCAATCCAACAAGCCGCAATATTAAAATAAACAAAAAAAGGTGCGTTACAATGAAAAAGTGCGATAATAAAAATGCGATAAAACGCAACGATACAAAAGTTGAAAACAAAGATGATACTTTTTAAAAAGAAATCACACACACAAACACAACTCATCCGGATGCGTCCACTGATGCATCAATTCCCTCGGGGTTGAAAGTACTCGACCCCGTCGAGAATTGACAAAAACCTGCAACAGTAAGATCAGGACGAAGGCGACGAAGCTCGGTGACGCTTATCCATGAACTGTCCGATATATCTCTGCCCTTCCATGAAACAAGATAACGCTGATAAGTACCGGTGCGCGTCTGAAACTCACGAACATCCAACACCTGCTCAATCTCCTCAATGGTGGGTGTAGACGGGGCTAAAGTTGGCTGTGGAGTGGAAGATGGTACGAGAGTGGGTGGTTCAGGGATGGTTTCAGGAGGTTCACCAAAAAATGGTACTAGGTCAGCAATGTTAAAGATAGGTGAGGTTCCAAACTCAGCGGGTAAGTTTAAAAGATAAGCATTTGTGGCAAGACACTTTTTAATTTGAAATGGCCCAAAACGCCTTTGTTGTAGCTTGTGATAGGTGCCCACGGGAAACCTCTCTTTTCTGAAAAAAGCAAGAACCCAATCTCCTTCTGAGAAATACATGTCGCTGCGATGTTTATCCGCCGCATCCTTGTATTTCTCAGAAGATGCTTGCAAACTGTTAGCAATCAACTTATGCAAAGCTTTTAAATGATCAATATATGTTAGCGCATCAAAAGAAGTTTGTTCAAAAGAAGGAAGAGAATGACGGTCGAGTAGTAACGAGACGGGATAACCATAAACTATTTCAAAAGAAGACTTGGTGGTGGAACGATTCTTTGAGCTGTTATAAGCAAATTCCGCTTGCGGTATAACTAAATCCCATTACTTCGGATGCTCTCCCGCTAGACATCTAAGGAAATCGCCTAAGTTTCGATTCACTACCTCAGTTTGCCCATCTGTCTGCGAGTGATAGCGCTACTAAATTCAAGCTTGGTTCCAAATTTTTCCCATAAAATTTTCCAAAAATAACTCAAAAACCGGGTGTCACGGTCGGAAGTGAAAGAGCAGGGAATCCCGTGTAAACGTACGATCTCCCGAAAAAAAAGATCGGTAACATGCGTGACATCGGTCGTTTTCCTACAAGGAATAAAATGGGCCATTTTCGAAAAACGATCGACCACGACAAAAATTGAATCCACTCTTCGTTTGGTTCGGGGTAACCCTACGACAAAATCCATAGAGACCTCTTCCCAAGGCCGCTCAGGAACGGAGAGAGGTGTGTACAGACCGATATTTTGGGCGTGTCCTTTAAACAATTGACAGGTCGTGCAGGACCTAACGAAGTTGGCAACATCCTCTTTCATTTTAGGCCAATAAAATCGGGAATTATCGAGGTCCAGTAACTTGTTTTGCCCAACATGACCTCCTAAATCAGAAGAATGAAGCTCTCTTAATATAATTTCCTTTAGCGGCCCCTCACAAATACAAAGGGGAGTGCCTTTGAATAAAAAATCCTTACTCAAAATATATTCTGTGGTGGGGTCGGTTCCACTAAATTGACACGCGTCCCAAAACTTACCAAAATACGGATCAGAGGGGTAGAGACTCTTTTGCTTATCTAAGTCGAGGATATGTGGTTGGAGGGTGACTAAGACATGCGACCTACGACTAAGTGCGTCTGCTACTCTATTTGTATCGCCTGACTTATGCTTCAAATGAAAGGTGTACTCCTGAAGGAAAGCAGCCCATTTGGCATGCCTACGCACCTCCTTTTGGGAGTTCAAGTGCCGAAGAGCATCATGATCGGTATTAAGGACGAACTCACTTTGAATCAAATAGTGACGCCAATGACGAAGGGCTTGGACGATGGCTTAGAATTCTAGATCATAGGTGGAATAACTAGTTTTGGCCTCATTTAACTTCTCACTTAAAAAACGCGACGGGTCGTCCCTCTTGACTCAAGACAGCTACTATTCCAATAATCGAAGCGTCGCAATCAACCTCAAAGATTTTCTCGAAGTCAGGAAGTGCTAGCACGGGAGCGCTAGTCAACTTTTCCTTGATAAGAGAAAAGGCACTCTCTGCTTCGGCCGTCCATATAAAATGACCCTTTTTAAGACAGTCGGTCACATGCTAAATGAGGGTGCTGAAATTTCTAATAAACCGACGATAAAACGAAGCTAAACCATGAAAACCGCGGGCTTCAGTGATAGTCTTTGCACTCGGCCACGCTCTAACTGCTTGGATCTTTTCTGGATCAACCTTAATTCCTTCGGCCGACACAATATACCCTAAGAAGGTCAAACTGTCAGTCAAAAATACACGCTTCTTAAGGTTTACGTAAAGCTTGTTCTCCAAAAAGATTTGAAGGACCTGACGCAAGTGCAAAAGGTGTTGGTCGGGGTTGTCGCTATAAATCAAGATGTCATCAAAATAAACAACCACACATATTCCCATCAAAGGGCGGAGAACTTGATGCATGAGTCGCATAAAGGTACTAGGGGCGTTGGAGAGGCCGAAAGACATCACAAGCCACTCATAGAGTGCTTCTCTGGTCTTGAAAGCAGTCTTCCATTCATCCCCGGGTCGGATCCGGATTTGATGGTAGCCGCTTTTGAGATCAATCTTGGAAAAAATCTGGGACCCACTGAGCATGTCGATCATGTCATCCAATCGAGGGATCAGAAAGCGATACTGCTAATTTTGTTGATGACTCGATTATCCACACACATTCGCCAAGTCCCATTCTTCTTGGGGACGAGGAGTGCAGGAACTGCGCAGGGACTCATGCTCTCCCTATCATGACCCTTTTTGATTAGGTCGGTGACTTGACGGTGGAGCTCCTCGTGTTCTTAAGGGCTCATACGATAATGTGGTAAGTGAGGTAGGCTAGCACCAGGTATAAGATCGATACAATGCTGTATATCTCGTATGAGAGGAAGATGATCTGGTAGCTCATCGGGCACAATAGAAGAAAACTCAGAAATAAGGGGGCGTACTAAGCTAGGAATCTCTGGGGGCTCTCGACTGGAATCAAGGCCGGCTAAAATATAGACAACTTCACTCGCCTTCATCTCCTCCTGGAATTGGGAACCCGACAGTAGCATGTGGGCTGAAGGAAAGGAATCTGCTGCGATAGGAGACGTCGAGGTGTCACTAGGTGGGGAATGTTCTAAGGGCTTAGGCAAGGACCCATTCTTCTGGGGAAGAAGAACATCTTATGCCCCTTACGATCAAAAGTGTAAGAATTCTTTGCCCCGTCATGAACTACGCGCTTATCAAACTGCCATGGACGACCTAACAAGAGGGTGACATACTCGACTGGGCGATTTAAAGGCATATGTTTCCATGCTAAAAATCGCTCCATACGCTCACACCAATCTAGGCATCCTTCGGGTTCTACTCGGCCCTCAAAATCACCTACATCCAACTTGACACCCGTATCCCATCGGGGTTGGTTTTGGGGTTCAAAGGGTTGCCGACAGAGGTTCATCATC
Source organism: Platanthera guangdongensis (assembly GCA_039583875.1). Taxonomy (NCBI): domain Eukaryota; kingdom Viridiplantae; phylum Streptophyta; class Magnoliopsida; order Asparagales; family Orchidaceae; genus Platanthera; species Platanthera guangdongensis. The sequence continues at coordinate 259,012,631 of CM077150.1, forward strand.
CCTAGGGTTCGGTAGAGGTGCCTGATTTAGACCAAGGCGTCTAGCGGCTTCGAGGTTGTTGACGGAAGTTCGCAGCCCATTCATGACTTACGTGACATCACCCACATGAGTGGTGAGTGTTTCCATCATTCGCATGAGATTGCCCATGCATTGATTTAGGTCTTCGACGCTTGCCTCGATGTTTCCCACTCTATTATCCATTTTATCTTTTTTTTAAAGACAATTTTTTTAAAGGACTGATTTTAGATATATGTAAATGTGTACTTTTTTTTTAAGTAAAGAAGAAAAAAAACAGTTCCTTTTTTTAAAGAAAATAATTTTTTTTTTAAAAGTAAACACAAAAATGCATTTTTTTTTGTTTGAAAAAAATGTTTGTTTTTTTTAGAAAACAATTTAGGGAACGCTGGGTCGTTCGATTCACAATAGGAGTGAATCGAACCTGGCTCTGATACCAAATTAGTATAACCCGTTTTAGGGATAAGTGTTTAGCGGCGACTTTCCCGAGAGAGTAGGATCTTCGTTAACAAATCTATACATACAATGATTAAGATCGATTGCCTAGCGTTGGCCCCAAGCGCACGTTTAGTTGTCACGCAAGCGGTCGGCTCAAAGTTCAAAAAATAAACACGTCACACTTTGTTTGAGGGAAGAAAACGGTAGTAGGAGCCGTTAAGAGTTTGCAAGCGCTATCAATTTGATCAAAAAAAGTAATTGCATGAGTGGAATTTAACAGTAAGGAGCAGTCAGGTATACCTGCGGGAGATTTCCTTGAAATGAGATTTATGGGTTTTTGTTCTTTGTTGGGAGCTGGCTGGTCCGAATTTTTTGGAAACTGGGGCAGAGAAAGCTGGACCTGGGAAGCTACAAGGGATTTGGTGTGGAGGAAATGGGGGAGGTGACTGGAGGGGGTATGGATGCGGGTAAGGTAAGCCAGAGAGGAGCGAAGGAGGAAGAGGAGTTGAGCGGCGCTGGTTGCTTAAATATCCGAGCGGTGGACTTATCGGGGAAGGCGGAGTTGCAGTCGGGCGGGTCGTAGGAAGAACGGGAAAGGAGGGTCGGTGTCGACCGATCTTCAGGAGGCGCGCGACCCTGCCGGAGGGGCAAGAGGCGCGGTAGGTTGAGCCGGAGGGAGATCGGGAGCTCGGGTCGCCGTCGACCGATCTTCTGCGGGTTTGACTTCGTCGGGGAAGGAAGAGGAGGGCAGCGATGCAAACCGGGAAGCACGGGTTTAGCAGCGGGCCGGGATTATCTGCGGAATTGGGGAGGAAAGTGGCTCGGGAGTGGCGTAGAATGGTTGGTGGATGAAAACGGAAGAAGACAAGTACGTCTCTTCCGTTCTCTTTCCGCCAGCTGCCTTCAACTTAATTAGGTTTGGATTAAATAGAGGGAAAGAGGAGCAGCGGTTTCAACAGCAGGTTTTAATATTATGGGGGTTGCAAAGCCATGAAATAAAGAGGGGGGGGGGGGGTTGGGAATCCAAGAGGTTTCATGGACAATCAAGAGGGTATTTAAATTTTGAAAAATTCCCAATTAATCCTGATTTAATTTGCATTATTAAACCAAGAATTTGAAACTTCACTCATGCAATTTAAAATAATTTCGCGCTTGATTCCTAACGCCTACAACTACCGGACCTATTCATTTAAGGTCGAGTTGGCCGGTCAATCCAACAAGCCGCAGTATTAAAATAAAAAAAGGTGCGTTACAATGAAAAAGCGCGATAATAAAAATGCGATACAACGCAACGATACAAAAGTTGAAAACAAACATGATACTTTTTTTTAAAAAAATCACACACACAAACACAGCTCATCCGGATGCGTCCACAGATGCATCACTTCTTTAGACCGGGCCAATAAAAGCGGTCCTTAACAATGGCTATGGACAACGCCCCTCAATGCTGTCTCGCAGAAACTCGCCTCGCCTCAAAATATGAAGGTCTCGAAGAACTCGTGCTCACAGAAAGCTCAATCCAACCCTTGGATTTCTCCTTGGGTTGGGTAGGCGATAATGTGATCTTCAACCCCCGATCATAAAAGAGACACGTGTTCGAGTGGCCGAAACACTTGAGGTCACGATCAAATAGCCAAGGGCGGCCTAACAACACATGTGCAACGTCCATGTGAATGACATCACACCATACCTGATCCTCAAAGGAGGCGATGCCGATCGTGACAAGACACCACTGGGTAACTTGAATCGCCGTTTTATCAACCCAGGCGACATGATAGGAATGCTGGTGAGGCTCGGCCTTCACCTGCATACGATCAAAACCCTTTTGGGCCACTAGGGCTTGAACATAATAATTGAAACTCGAAGTTCGCTCAAAAATCACTCAAATTTTTAGTCAAACCGAAGTCAAAATAAAATAATTTGAATCATTTTGGCTCAAATGAAAATGACTCAAATTCGATTTCGAGTCAGTTTCGAGCCTCATACGAGTCCCTCGATTTATGATTCGAGCCAGCTCAATTTACTTTTAATTAAAAATAAGAGCATTGTTAAGTGCACTGCAGTTTTAGCTATGTGCACCACAAAGTCACTTAATTCATGACCCAAACTCCTTTCTAAATTTATAACCAAGGGCACTCACTATTTGTGCACCGCAATTTCTTCTCTCAACCCTAGCCCCGTGAAGATGATTCCGCCTGGCTGTGCCCTCCGCCGCTTCAACCCTCGCCGCCAGCGCCGACTCCTACCGCGTTTTCCGCGATCGACGCTGCTTCCGCTGCTTCAACGTCGCTGCTTCCGCCGCTGCTTCCGCCCTAGCACATGTCGCCGCTTCAACTTCGCTGTCTTCTTCTTCCGCCCTCCGTCGCTGCTTCAACCCTCGTCGTGCCCCTCCGCCGTTTCTTCTGCCGGCCAGACACACCAATCTGTCTAGTTCATTTCCTTCAGAGTCAGAAGAAAAATGAATTCCTTTAATCTGTTTCAGCCAACATTTCAAAAACCGAAACTTCTCCAGAAAAATATATGGCTGAATCAAAGTCATCATTCTTGCTAAACACTCTTTCTATAACGCAGATTTTTGTTTGTTTTGTTTCCCCTTCTAGTGTCATAAGAAAAAATTTCAGTAGATAATGAAATATCAATATTTCTAGAAAAGATGCTAAGCAACGCATAATTCAAAGTGAAGGGTTGCAAAATGCCAGAAACTAAGCTCTCGCTATCATCGGAGAGACAGAAATTAAAGCAGGGCAGTTCTTATTATAAAGAAAAGTAAGAACAATCTGTCAAATAGGCTTCCCCACATCATGGCCGCCAAGCTCATCACAAAGCAATTGAGAACAGTTTTTGTAAAAATCCATGTTTTTTTTTGATCGTTGGTTTTCGAAATTTGAATATAATCTATGTTTTGTCTTATTTATCATTTATTTTTATAAAAAAATGTTGTGGTCAATTGATACATCAAGTTAATCTTGTTAGTTTGATATTTACAAAAATGCGGTGCACATAACAATTATGTGTGCACCTATCGTAGTGTGGTGTTCTTAACAAAAAAGTGCACATAGCGAAAACTGTAGTGCACTTAACAATGCTCTTAAATAATTATATATATATTTTTGGTTCAACAATCTGTTCTGCAGCCTGACAGGATGGCACCAACATGAGTATAATTTTCTTGGAAATTAAACATCACACGGCAATGGGCGTGTAGCCTCTTTATTTTTTTGTCCTTTTCCGAGCGGCCCTAGATTATAGCTGCAATAATCAGAATTCAAGCAGTTTTTTTGGGCAAATGTGGGCAAATGGCAATGTACGTTACCTTTCCGCCTTAAGAGTTTTTATAAAATAACAGCAATGCATTTATTATTCTCTCTTATATAATTTATTTTTTAAGTTATGACCTGTAAGAAATGAATGAAACCATTTAAAGCACCTGCTAATGCATAATAAATGCTCATTTCATCTTTCAAAACATATAAATATATAATAAAATAATTAATGTCATGAAATTTCTACTATATATATATTAGTAAAATTTTGGGCTACCAAGAAGAATGGTATTACATTTTCTCAATCACCATTAATTTATATTTTAATAATAAAATAAATAATTTGAAGCTGACTCGAAATTGATTCGAGTTGGCTCAAAATCGAATCGATTTCGAGCCGAGCCGTCTCGACTCGAAATCGAAACCAATTTCGAGCCGATATCGAGTCAAATTTTTTGATTTCAAGTTGAGTTGGAATCGAATTAAATCGACTCGATATCACCCCTTTGGGCCGCAATGTTCACATAACTCTCACTGTCAATAACTAACTTGCAAGGATTGTCTGCACTAAAAAATATGTGTAGAATATGGTAGTGTGACCTCTGACAATGCCTTGCACTTGAGAGCCAAAACCTTTTGCCAATCCTCATCTACACGTGGGTATGCAGGAGATGCCTAATTACTCCCATCTCTAAGGATCACTCAGCGTCACTGCCCTATACCTCCTCAACAATGGTAGTGATATCCTCAATAACTTCCTCTCCCTTAACATTAGGTTTGGGCTCGCCCTCATTGACAAGTAAGTCCGCGTGGGACGCTGGGCTGCCACGTGGCCTTTGCCCGAACATCTAAAGCATACGATGCCCCCGGATCTGGGCCGATCAGTCATAGGGGCCTTGCCCTTCATGTCTAGAGGGGCATGGGGCGGCACAGTAGAGGTGCCTGAGGGTGGGGCGAGCTTCCTAAAAGATGAGCTGTCAGACCTAGTGGCACCCTGCCTGGGTCCCGAGGAGCGTAAGTACTGCTCATACTCCAAGGAGGGCTGTTAAATCTGCTCCACACTCTCGAGGAGGTTGATTATTAACTCTCTATGAATATCAGACCGTAGGCCGGCCCTGAAACGAGATGCAGTAGCGATGGGATCCTCTGCAATATCACTCCTCATAGCGAGATCATCGAAACGAGTCATGTACCCAGCAATGGTAAGTGTCCCTTGGCGTAGGTTGTATAGCTGGTCCAGTAGTTGCTCTCTATAGGAAGCGTGAAGGTACTTTCCTTCAATCATTGTTTCATGTCATCCGAACTAATGGGGTAATAGCCTTCCCAAGTGGCTGCTCTCTCAACGCTGGTCCAAAATATTTTGGCCTGCCTAAGCAATTTCATCTTGGCAAACCAAACACACCGCTCATTGCTCCTGTATGTTGAAACATGAGCTAGTGGGACCGGGCACATGTATCGGAATCCGGTCTTAGTACGACCCCGACTGTAGTCAAAAAACACATCTCCAACCAAATCTCCCGGGGCCCACTTTTGGAGAAATTCCGGGTAGGTTGATGCGGGTCGGGGCTTGATCCCGGGACCTCCTTTATTAGGCTCCTAGCAGGAGTCCTGATGTCCAATTGCATTGGAGAAATCTTGGGTAGGTTGTTGAGGGTCGGGGCTTGATCCCGGGACCTCCTGCAGTGCAGCTGGACATCAGGACTCCTGTTAGGAGCCTGATAAAGGAGGTCCCGGGATCAAGCCCCGACCGTCAACAACCTACTCGGGATTTCTCCAAAAGCGGGCCCCGTGAGATTTGGTTGGAGATGTGTTGTTCGACTGCAGTCGGGGTCGGTGGGACTTAAACCGAATTCCTCCATGTGCGCCCGGCCCTACCCGCTCATGTTTCAACATCACACCACTCAAAATATTAGTCCATATCGAGGAGCCAATTGCTAAAAGCCTTCGGGTTCTATTATTCATCGAAGGTGGGAGCATCGATATGAATACAACGAGTGATGTCGTAGACCTGGCCACTTCTTCGTGGATCGGGATAATCTTCATGGGCGTAATCATATTGAGCGGGTGAGGGACCACACTCTCTCCAACCTGGGGGATAATATTCATCATGGTGATGGTCGCGGCGACCGTGTGGGGGCACACGATCTCTGAGGTCAAACTGAGGTTGACAGTGTTGAAGCCATGAAAAATCCCAATCTCAGAATTCGGACCAAAGGCGCCTAAGGTTACTAGCTCAGAAGGTAGATCAGACGGCAAAGATGACTAGAACAAAGAATCAGGTAAAACAGGACCCTAGATGCTGCGGCACGAAGGTCCCACCACGTACCCGGATGCTCGAAAGGAGCAGCCCCTTCTCAACCAAGGATGGCCGAACTGGGTACGAGGGAAGCTAGCTGGCGAGGTCGCAAGGTCGCGACTTGCGCTCCAAGGAAAAGGAATCCAATGATTTAGCTAGTATCCGGAAACTGAAGCGCGCGAGTATCCTGCCGAGGATTTCAAGTGCCTCACCTCGTACCCCTGGGGTCCTATTTATAGGCAAATGCAAGGGGGGGGGGTCATATTTATACCCCACCCCTTGGCGAACAGGCGACTTCCAGAGGAACTCGCACGGGCTGGGCGAGTATCTCTCCTAGTCGCCTACCTGGCGAGTATGCGAGGGGAGCTCGCCTATACTCGCCCAAGCCTTCCGCGATCTTGAATGCTGACTTTGACTCCTGGCTTGACTTGTTGACCTTGACTTCTACTGACCTGGCTGTGGTAGGGCCCACTCTCGACGAATACGGGTTGTACACAATCCCCGCTCTTTTTGAGCGACATCGGAGCTCGAAAAGAAACATCCAACACTTATTCGGCGAGCTGCTCTGCCGAGTATCTGGGTTGCTCGCCTTTTGTGACTGCCTGCCGATCTCTATAAATAGGGGGGTGAGCCTAGTTCTTTAGCCGGATCTCCAGAACTCGCGCACTAAGCCGAAACGGCCGCGGGAGGAGGACGCCGTTGCCGACTTACCCCCCCTCAAGAAGAAGAAAGTTAAAATGTCCAAGAAGAAACCCGCCTCTGGTGATGACAACTCGCCGCCACCTCTTTCTCAAACCGCGGCTTCCACTAGCAACCCCGTGCGCTCTGCTAGCACGCAGCGACTGCTCAGCAACCTGGGGCTTGACGACATCCCCAATGTCGCCGCATCTGATGCGGGCTTCCTTGACTCGCTCGACGTCCCTGAGCTCGCCACGACCTTGGCCCCGGAATTCGCCGCCACTCCGGCGCCACAGCAGGTTGAAGTCGTCGACCTGCCAGGTTGTCTTTTTTGCCGAGATGATTTCCTGTTCTGACGGTTGTTTCCATTGCTTGCTAACTTGACCATGATACTCGAAGATTCTCCTTCGGGGGGCGTTGGCGCGGTTCTGAATGTCGCCCCGTTGAGCTCCGCGCTGCTGGTCGCCCTTCCCACCGGGAGACAAGTAAAGACCGCGCATACGGTGCAGATCAATATCGGCGGCAAAAGGACATTTGAGGCCTCGGTTCCCTTGGCGAGCAAGGAACTACCGTCGAAGGATCTGCCGCCGAGGAAGACGACCCAGACGAGTAAGGACCCTTTGCCGAAGGACCCTCTGCCCAAGAAGGATCCGCCGGCGAGCAAGGGTTTTCCAGCAAGTTCTGCGCTGCCCGCGAGGAGTTCTGCTCCGCCCGCCGCGAGTTCTGCGCTGCCTCGGGCGAGGTCTTCTCTGCCCGAGGCGAGCTCTTCTCTACCCCCGCCGCCGCCTCTTTCAAATGTCGCCACCATCCAGTCGGTGACCGTATCCTGGCCGCTGCCGCCGCCTCTGGTCGCGCCTTCTCAAGTCGCCACGACGCGACTTCCTCCGCCTCCTCCGCTGAAGAATCCTCAGCCACCGGCGAGTTCGTCGCTCCCTACGCCTCCATCACATCCCGCGATCAGTAAGCCAGTCAAGCTGCGACCGAGCTACTTTCCGCCAAGAGGCGCGGATTCTGGACAAGGGAGGCGCGGGCAAGGCAAGGCGGCCGAGCTCACTGGGGGGCCGTCTTCAAGCCGACGAGATGAGCCAACTCGCGGATCCTCTCCTCGCCGATCTAGATCTCCTCGCCGATCTAGGTCTCCTCGCAGCGGTATGTATCGCTATTGATGCCGTACAGGGCGGCTAAATATCTTGTCTAATCTGGCGACTTTCATTTGCTGTCAGATCGGCCGGCGACTCCAGGGGCGGCCTTCATCGATGCTATGGGGTTACCAGGCATGGAATATCGCCGTGCTGCTGCTCGCGCCTATCTGGAGCTGGAGAGCAAGTTTGACCAGCTGACGATCTGCGAGCCTCATCGCCGAATATCATCGTTGGAAGTGCGGATGACGAAGATGGAAGAGCTCAAGAGTACGTTGGAGAGCTATGAATCCCGCTTCCACATGGTAAAGGAGAATGATCGTCAGCTGGCGATTAACAACCATCGCCTCCAGCTTGTCCTTGACGAGGTTGTCGACATTCGCGCGAGCATGGGCTCCGTCGGCCGGTTGACGAGGATGGAGGAGCAGTTGCGGCTCGGGGATGATGCGATAGCGATGGCGACGGAGCACTTCCGGCGGATGCGCGAGATGGGTTGGGCCGGGCGACATCCCCATCCCCCAGAGAGGACTAGGCCGTAGAACTTTTCTTTTCTTATTTGAAACTCGCCAAGTGCGACTTTCTGGACATTTACTGATTTGTAATAAGCGAGCTTCAATCTCGCACCATTATTTACTTTTCTGTTTTTCAGTGTGTGATATCTTGTCTGGATTGTGCCGAGTTTGTTCTGCAAGTTGCGGTAATGCTTTTTCTTTTTCGTGCGACCTAGGCAATCAGCATCAGATTACGCGCTCAGGGCGCGACTTGGTCTGATACTCGCCGTAAGGAAGATATACCCCCCTAGCGCCTATAAATAGAGGGGGTAGGTAGGACATAATTACGCTGTTGCGATTTTGAACCCCTAGCCCGCGAGTATCCTCACGTGCTCGCGCGCTGCGAATTTGCTTTACTCCTCGCTCTTTTTTCTTCTCCTTTGTTTAGAACTCGCAAGATGGTTGGAGACGATGCCAGTGCTCGCCGCCAAGCCCACGCCGCCAATTTCGCTGACGCGGCTTTCAAAAAGTCCATTACCACAGAGCGGGACTTAGAAAACTTTAGGGAGCGACTTTTGCCGGAGGGATACTCGGCCCGACTTCCTAGTCGCAACGAGCGCCTAAACACATGTATAGAGGGCGCGCTTGTCCTCCCCCTTCGCCACTTCGACGCCGGTCTGCGACTTCCGTTCTGGCCGGAGTATTGCGATATTCTCCGATACTTTGGCATAGTCCCCGCGCAGATCAACCCCAACGACGTCGCCATCATCATGAGGTTCTTTTGTTACTTGAGCGAGGAGAGGATCATCTTCGATCTTTCCGTCTTCCGCAAAATATTCGCCTTCGCCGCGACTGCCGAGGGCGTGGTATATTTCAGCAGCCATGTTTGTACCCTGGTGGGGACGGCGAATAAAGTACATCGCTGGAGCGAGACACTAGTCGTCGTTGAAGGCGACTTTGGTGACGTCCAAGGAAGGCCGCACCAGCCCGCTGATGTCGCCTTCCTTCCACCGATATTGGAGGGTGTGCGCGAGCAGCTCGTTGAATCGTTCCGAGGTCGCCGGTTCGATGTTATTTTTTGGCGACTAAACGTCAATACACTGTTCGAGGTCCACTACAATGAAGGTAAGTCTTAGCGAGGAACGTCTCTTGCATACTCGTCGCGATAGCTGTTTGCTCACATTACTCGGCCTTTTGCAGAGTCGAACGAGCTCCCGGCGAGGCCGCTTCCTCCAGCCAAAGAAATCGCCACCTCGCTTCTCGAGCCCCACTCGCCGGCTGATATCGGCGAGAAGAAGAAACTCGCCAAGGTCAAAGGCAAAGCCAGGTCGCCGGGCCCTGCGACCAAAAAACAGAAGGTGTCGTCGCCGCATCTTGACGACCAGGATTCGCCGCTCCATGCTCGGCTTCCCCACTTCCACCCCAATTTCAACCTGGGGCTGGACGCGGTGGACGCCTATGGTCGCCCGTTGGTGACCTGGTCGGCGGACGAGCATCTGGTGACGTTGAGCACCAACCTCCCCTCCTGGGCGGAGGAAGGGGAGGACAAGGGGGAGGCCTTTGCCGTCCTCCACGCGATGTATGACCGAGGCGACGCCGAGTCAATGCTGGATCTTAGCGAGGAGGAACTCGCCCAGCAGGCGGCCTGCTCGCTCGCACGAGCCGTCGAACTAAATCATTTCGCGGCGAGGAGGATGCTGGAGAGGACTAAAGCCTTGAAGATCGTCAGTAAGAAGGCGATTGATCTCGGCATGGAATCTACTTGCTGACGAGATTACGAGGTAAGTCGCCTCTACGCGCGATGTCAATGTCGCCACACGTGATTCTTTTTGCTGACTCCGTTCTTTGACGCAGACTGCCGAGATGGAAACCGCCAAAAACTCTCTGAGTATGAGGCGGAACTCGCCAAGTCTCGGGCTGATCTGGAGGCAGCCCAAATCCGCGCCGCCGAGATGGAATCTTGTCTGGCTATTTTAGAAGCCGGCGCGAGTTCCTCTGCTCCTCAGCCGCGGCCGGAGGACGATCCTCACTACGCCATCAATCGATCTCGCATCTTGTGGGAGGAGAGGTCGTCGGTTCGCCGCGAGATAGCCCGCGCGGCAGGCAACGTCGTCCTCGCGAGGTTGAGGATTAGCGGAAACTCGACGAGGGGGAGAAGGTGTTCACAGTTAACAAACTCATCCCTGAGCTACTCGCCAAGACAGTCTCGCCAGATCGCCTGCCTTCACCGTTGTCGGGCTCTGGCAGCTGCGACAGCAGCAGCGGCAGTGACAGCGGCAGCGGCGAGGAGGAAAGTGATGAAAGCGACGAGGAAGAGGACGCCGACATTGGAGATGAGGAATATCGGCCTGATACTGACGACGATGAGTCCTAGTTGCTCGCTGATATTCCTCATACTCGCATGAGATAGTTAGCATCTTTTTTGTAACAGATCTTTTGTAACTTGTAATTTTGAAAGAGAAATATATATATACAAGTTTAAGTTACCATGCTGTTGATTTCTTACTTGCTTGTCTGTTGATAATACTCGCTAGGCTCGTAGGCTCGGGGAGGACGAGTGTTCATGACACTTTACTCGTACGTAGGCGTTATTCATAATCGCGTAGTTGATACTCGCACGACCGTAGTCGCTCTTCATAACTCGCACCCCGGTACTCGCCCGTAGCTACTCGCCATATCATACTCGCACTTCGCTATATTATACTCGCATATTCGCCGATGCCTGCGCGCATACTCGCCCCAATGCTGCTCGCATCATCCCAACGAGGATCTTGGTCTAACTCGAGGAGGTCGTTGGCCAATACGCAGGAGAGGGGCTCGTGCAAGGACTTGGACTTACTAGGACCTGCCACTCGAGGACTTGAACATTTGTTGGAGTCGACAACTCTCAGGAGCCTTGCTCGACTGGAGTGGTGTAGGTTGACTCGGGGAGGCAAGTAGTCGGTCTGCAGGAGAGGAGCTCATACAGAGGTCTCGGACTACGACATCACTCCAGCGAGGATCTTGATCTCACTCGAGGAGGTCTGCGACCAATATGCAGGAGAAGAGCTCGTGCAGGGACTTGGACTTACGAGGACCTAGCACTCGAGGACTTGAACATTTGTTGGAGTCGACAGCTCTCAGGAGCCCTGCTCAACTAGAGTGGTGTGCGTCGACTCAGGGAGGCAAGTAGTCGGTCTGCAGGAGAGGAGCTCGTACAGAGGTCTCGGACTATGACATCACTCCAGCGAGGATCTCGATCTCACTCGAGGAGGTCTGTGGCCAATATGCAGGAGAAGAGCTCGTGTAGGGACTTGGACTTACGAGGACCTGCCACTCGAGGACTTGAGCATTTGTTGGAGTCGACAACTCTCCGGAGCCCTGCTCAACTAGAGTGGTGTGCGTCGACTCGGGGAGACAAGTAGTCGGTTTGCAGGAGAGGAGCTCGTACAGAGGTCTCGGACTACGGCATCACTCTAGCGAGGATCTCGATCTCACTCGAGGAGGTCTGTGGCCAATATGCAGGAGAGGAGCTCGTACAGGGACTTGGACTTACGAGGACCTGCCACTCGAGGACATGAGCATTTTTTTTTCTGCTGCTTCAAGAGTTTGAAAATGGATTAAACGCATCGATATCTTTGAGGAAGAAGAAAACAAAAATCGAACGGCGATCTTGTCGACGTCGAGTTGGGAGGTTGGCGTCCAACCCTGTTCCTGATAGTTCCTCCAGTCGGAGGAGAGATGCAATCGGGGGTAGTTAGGCCGACATGCAAGGGGGGAGCTGATCTCGACCGTCAATGCGGGTGAGGCAATTATCTCGAATTGCCAGCTCCTTGGCGAGACGCAAGCCGGCCACTATGGCTTCGTACTCCGCCTGATTGTTGGTAACTGGGAAGAGGATCTCGACTGCTTGCTCGATCCTGGTTCCCTGAGGGCTTACGAGCACGACTCCGGTTCCCACGGAATATCTGCCCGAAGCCCCATCCACAAACATCTTCCAGGACACCATGCTAGAAGAGCCTTCCTCTCCCTCCACCTCGGCCAAGAAGTCGGCAAGGAAATCCGCCACCACCTGCGCCTTGATTGCTACCATTGGAGAGTAAGAAATATCGAACTCGCTAAGCTCCACCGCCCACTTTGCCAGCCTGCCAGAGTGCTCCACTCCATCCAGGATACTCCGTTGAGGATGATCGGAGACGACCCTGATGGAGTGAGCTTGAAAATACGGACGGAGCCTTCGAGCCGAAACCACCAAAGCGAACACCAGCTTCTCCAAAATAGGGTACCTCGTCTCCGCCTGCCGCAACACTCTACTAACATAGTAGATAGGAAGCTGTCTCTTGCCTTCCTCCCGAACCAGCACCGAACTAACTGCTTCCGCCCCGACTCCCAGGTAGAGGAAGAGATCTTCATTACCCCGCGGCCCCTGGAGGAGAGGAGCTTGGGTTAGCTGTTGCTTGCGCTTTCCGAAAGCCTCCTCACACTCCGCCGTCCACTCAAACTTCTGATTTCCCCGAAGGGTCTTGAAGAACGGAGAGCACTTCTCCCCTGCCTTGGACAAAAACGGCTGAGGTCTGCCAACCTTCCAGTCAGCCTTTGAACTTTCTTAGGATCCTTTGGCGACGCCATCTCCAGAATGACCTTCACTTTGTCTGGATTAGGTTCCACCCCCCTGGGAGTGAGGAGGTGACCTAGAAATTTCCCCCTTCCTGCACCGAAGACGAATTTGACTGGGTTGAGTCGCATCTTGTACTTCCTCAGGGTAGCAAAGGTCTCCACCAGATCCGTTATGTGCTCTGTGACGCTTTTGCTTTTGACGAGGAGGTCATCCACGTAAGCCTCCAAGTTCCGCCCCTTCTGCCCCTTGAAGATTTGATCCATCATCCTCTGGTAAGTGACGCTTGCATTCTTGAGCCCGAAGGGCATCATCTTGTAGCTATAGCAGCGGTCGCTGGTTATGAAAGAGACGTCCCGGCAGTCGAGGGGATGCATCCGGATCTGGTGATATCCTGAAAAAGCATCAAGAAAACTCATCACAGGAAACCCGACGACGGAATCAACCAACGCGTCGATTTGAGGCAAGGGGTAGCAATCCTTCGGGCAAGCTTTATTCAACATTGAAAAATCGATACATAAACGCCAGCCTCCTCCAGGCTTTTTCACCATTACAATATTGGAGACCCAGCCTGGATACTGGATCTCCGAGACAAACCCTGCCTTCAATAACTTCTCCACCTCTTGCCTGATCGGTTCGGCCAGCATGGCGGCGCTCTTCCTCTGCTTTTGTCGAACTGGGGCCACCGCGGGATCCAGGTTGAGTCGATGACAAGCAACATCGGCGTCCACCCCTGGCATCTCGGCGACGCTCCATGCAAAGACATCAACGTTGTCCTGCAGGCAAGCAGCCAGCTCTATCTTCCCCCCAAGCGGCAAGGATCCTCCCACCTTCAGCAGTCCCGGCTCTCCCCCTCGAGAGATCACCTCTATCTCCTTCACCTCCTCAGCAGCGCACAACCCTTTCTCTTTTTCCAGCAACTCCTCCAGCTTCTCTGCGTCACCCATCCAGCTGATGGTGTTGACGACATTCAAGTAGCACTCCATAGAAGCCTTGGGATCTCCCCTGATCCTGATCTGCACATCTACGCGGCAGTACTTCAGGCACTGGTGGTACGACGACGGAACGACCCTGAAGTAGTTGATAAGAGGACGCCCGAAGATGGCGTTGTAACCGCTCGGTGCGTCGACGATGATGAAGCGGCATCAGAACGACGCCCCACCGAGTGTAACCAGTAGCTCCACTGCTCCCTCCACCTCTTTCTTCTCTCCTGAGAAGCCAAAGAGCGGTCCATCTGCAGCTTGGACCCGGGAGGCTTCCACCTGAAGCCCGACGAAGGTTCTTTTGAAAATGACGTTCACCGAGCTACCGTTATCCGCGAGGATTCGGTCGACAGCGAAGTCTTCAATGACGGCTTGAATGACCAAGGCATCATGGAAGGGATTCTCATTCCCCAACATATCTTCCTCCGAGAAGGTGATCTCCTCTAATGGAGGCGGGGTCTGTGACGTCGAGGCGACGTTCTTTCGATAGATTTGGTGGAGACTCCCATTGCGGGAAGATCCAAGCCCGCCCCCTCCATTGATCACTCCTACATGCCCACCTCCTTGGCCATGTATCACTTCCCCGCGACCTCCCAGGTCAACACGGTCCTCATTCCTCCTCCTTGCTGGAGCTTGGAATGCCACCTGCCCCACCGGGGCCTCCTGTCTCTGTTGCTCTCTTTTTGCCGTTCCCGCTTCCAGCCTTCTCCTTGCTTCCCAAAACTCGGGGCAAGCCAAGGTCCCGTGCCCCTCTACCCGATGAATATCGCAGTAAAGGGGAATCGCCTCCTCCTGGCGCATCGCTCGCTGCTCCCTCCGACGCCGCTTGTTGTCTTGGCGAGCGATGACCATTGTCTCCCTTCTTCCTCCTTCTCGGCCTACCTCCTGCCGATTTCCACTCCTCCACTCTTCCTGGTACTGCTGCCTTGCTGTTCTCCTTTGGGGGCGATTCTCTGGATATTGGAATCGCCTTTCCCCCCTTCCTTCTTCCCGAGCTTCCGCCGGCCTTATCTCTTCCTGTCTTCGAGGCCTCTCCTGCCTCCTTTCTTCAACCCTCCTGGGTTCCTCTCTCTTCCTTCTCTTCTCTCTCCTTGGTTCTTCCTTCTTCTTCTCCTCTCGTCTTTCCGGCGTCATCCTTGACTTCGACCCCGAAGGTCCTGCTCCCCTCCTTTCTGTCGTAATCTCCCCATCCAACCTTGCTAGAAAGTCATTGTTCTTCTCCTCCCCCCGAACAAAGGTGTTCGCCTTCTCTATCATTTCTTCAAAAAATCTCGGGGGATTGGACCCCATCTCCAGACTGAACAAACCTTGCTTCAACCCGAACTTGAGGGCCACCATCAAGGTAAAACTGTCCACCTCCTCCACTTCCAAAATCTCCTCCTGAAAACGGTCGATGTAATGACCCAAACTCTCCGGCTGCCCTTTGACGATTTTGAAGAGGGCTGTCGCCTCCTTCTTCCTCTTCTTCGAAGTCGCGAACCTTGCCATAAGGCCCCGACGCAGATCTGAGAAGTAGTACACGGACCCTGCCGGTAGTTGATGGAACCAATCCCTGGCGTTCCCCTTCAGGGTGATGGAGAAGAACCTGCACTTGAAGGTATCAGACATGTTGCGGATGGAGACGACGTCTTCAAACCATTGGAGGTGTCTGACAGGGTCGTCCCGGCCGGAGTAGTAAGTGAGAACGACTTCCCTGAACCCTTCCGGAACTGCAGCGGCAAGGATCTCGTCACAGAAGGGGCTCCTCCCTCCCTGGCGGTGACGAGTTTCATCCTCGCTGGAGACGTCGTACTCGCCATAGTGCCGAGTATCCCTGCACCTCCCCGGCGACATTGGATCCCGAAAATGGACCCCCTGGATACTCGTCGGGTAATGTCGCGGCTGCATCGGTCGCTCTTCCCTCGCCCAAGCGGGCTCCTTTCCAGCTCGCCTCGGCGGCGCTTCCTCTTCTAGTGGCGTCAGGCGACGGGGAGAAGTCGCCGTGACCTCTGGACGCTGAGCGAAACCGACGAGAATGGTTTGCTCGATCTTCTTCGCGAACTCTTCAAACGCAGTCACTGTTACAAACTCGCCACCTCGCGCGGCGTCTCCTCCTACTGCCGAGTTGCCGACCAACTCTCCTTGCTCTCCACCAATGATCATCTAACTCAACTTCCAAACTTTCCTCCTTGGCTGCGATCCACGCTTACCGCACCAAGTGTTGAAGCCAAGAAAAATCCCAACCTCAGAATTCGGACTAAAGCCGCCTAAGGTTACTAGCTCAGAAGCTAGATCAGACGACAAAGATGACTAGAACGAAGAATCAGGTCAAACAGGACCCCAGATGCTGCGGCATGAAGGTCCCACCACGTACCCGGATGCTCAAAAGGAGCAGCCCCTTCTCAACCAAGGATGACCGAACTGGGTACGAGGGAAGCTAGCTGGCGAGGTCGCAAGGTCGCGACTTGCTCTCCAAGGAAAAGGAATCCAAAGATTTAACTAGTATCCGGAAACTGAAACGCGCGAGTATCCTGCCGAGGATTTCAAGTGCCTCACCTCGTACCCCTGGGGTCCTATTTATAGGCAAATGCAAGGGGAAGGGGGGTCATATTTATACCCCACCCCCTGGCCACCAGGCGACTTCCCGAGGAACTCGCACGGGCTGTGCGAGTATCTTGCCTAGTCGCCTACCTGGCGAGTACGCGAGGGGAGCTCGCCTATACTCGCCCAGGCCTTCCGCGATCTTGAATGCTGACTTTGATTCCTGCCTTGACTTGTTGACCTTGACTTCTGCTGACCTGGCTGTGGTAGAGCCCACTCTCGACGAATACGGGTTGTACAGACGGTTCACACAATACTCATCACGCTGGTGTGGCTGCATATAATGAGTCGGAGTTTGTCTACGTTCAAATTCAAGATCGGGATTCCCCCTCACCGGCGGTGTTGGGCTCAGGGAGGAATATCACAACGGTGACGATCTACGGGAGGCTGACCATCCGTCGGATGCTGGTCGGGGCGAGGAGGAACATCAGGATCATGCTCAAGAAAGTCATCGTGTTGTGCGAGAGTGTCTCTCACGTTCTCTAAGTGATCCAAACAAGGGTTCACCTCGATAAGCTCATGATGCACGTCGTCAAACTGGGTGCCTAAAGTGTTTAAGTGATCTAGAACATGACGTTGAAACTCGACAATACGACACCCGAATTCGAGCTCGCCGCTCAGTCATTGGTGACTAGTGGATCTGACTTGCTGGATCTAAAAACCCTATCTCTACGGAGCATGCAAGCGGCCCAACTTGGCTCTAATACTAATTGATGTATGGTAGGCCAAGGGGTGCACAAATCCAAGGCTACTAGGGACGGGGATGAGAACCTGATACGTTAAATCTAGTCTACATGCAATGATACCGTCAGTGACAACGACAAATTAATACGAGCAATTATAATAATCAACCTGCACAATAATATTTAAAAGTAGAAAAGCATTCAGTTAGTAAAACATTTAATGACTTTCCTCCACTCAAAGGACCAAAGCAAGACACACAACGTATAAGTCCCACCTGCAAATCACAAGCGATTCGAGACGATCTATCAACAAGAAGTTTATCTAAGCAATATAAGATCCAAACCAATAATAATAATGCTAAAAATAATCGTCAAATACAACAAGTGATACACCAAATAGTGGGGTTGTCCAAGGAAATGGAGATTTCAGAGATGGAAGCTCTTTGACGACGATCAAATGTGGAATCAGTGGCGAGGTGACAACGTAGACAACAAGATTTGGAGGTGGGAAGCGGAGTCGGACCAGAAATGAGTAGATCTGGCTATATGGAGGCGGATCCGGGCTACATGAGGGTGAATGCAACATTTTGGAGCAGATTCAAGCTATGGGACGTGGGTCTATGGATGGGGATGACTGGATCTAGGTTGGACTGCCCAGATCATCTAGTGGAGGAGGGGTGTTTGGAGGTGGTTCCCTGGGATGGGGGGAGGGGCGGTGACAAGATCCGGTGGCTGTAGGCTTTAGGGCGTCTGCCGTGGGGCTGAAAAAGGGGAGGCGACGACTTTAGAGGGTGGAGGAACATGCGGAAGTGGTTGTTTGGGTGGAGGGGATGGGCAGCGGTTGGGTTGGTGTTAGAGGAAGGGTCGGCTGCTGTGGGGGACAAGATTTCCAGCGGGGGCAGCGTTTGTTTTGGGGGGTGGGCGGTGGAAGGGGGATTTGGAGTGTGAGGAAGGTGGCTAGGGCTAGGTATCCCTGGGGGGGGGGGGGAGAGATAAGCGCATAGGAGTTGTCACCTGAGGTTTCACGGAATCGGCACCGTGGGATGATCGCGGGATTCCTGGAATGAACTCTTCAAAATCTGCAATGAACATAAACAGTCTCGTTAACACTATTTATAATAAAGAGAAGATTAAGACATCCCACCATCGATGACTATGATTGGCGGGAGGTGTGGCTATCCAAATACAACAAAATAAATACAAAAATAATAAACATATGATATCAAATCGCAACACAGATTCGGATGCATATGCGGAGTCGGATCGGCGATCCGATCAAGTCCTACTGCGTGAGTACACGAACGTGTGTTCCTCCTTGCGACGAACTCCGTGTGCGTGCTTTGATGGTTCCCCATCACTAACCTGTCAAACTTGCTCCACTTGATGCCAATAGTAGTAGGAGCATGGCTTAAATGTTACGATATAGAGGTTGTAAAGCGCTTTTGCTATTAACATTGTTATGGCCTCATCGAAGGGTTGGGCCTATCGTAAAGACAATTTATATGCCGCTATGTGGAATCCGGTTACTATCAAACACAATCATTGTTTATCCTTATTATGGTCTTGTTATGGACATCGACAAGCCGAAAGAAGGAGAAGGGCGTCCGCCAGTGTGACGAGTGTATCGATGTCGCGAGCATCGTGCTAGTTACGTGTTGGCTTAGCCGAACATATTGGGTTACATTCTTGTTTCTCTTTTATGCACTTTGAGCACAACACCTATATAAGTCGATAGCTATTGTATTTTGAGCATCTGATTTTTGGAATGAAAAATCTCGGGACTTCTCACTTAAATTTCTCATAAAATTCTCTTTTCCCTCTCCTAACAATTTGGTCCGACCTAGGCTCCTTCAGTCCACGATTTTCGTCACCCGAAGCGTACCAACGATGTTTTCAAATCTCGACCCCGACCGTTCCTCATCGCTTCGTGCTCGCCGACCAACGGTTTTCGCCACTCGCCCTCTTGATCGATCACCGACCTGCGGGATATCGCGCGCGACCAATTGCTCGATCGCCGGCTCCATCCAGCCCGCATACCTTCCTGCAGCCCGCACAGTTCCGCTCAACTGATGTCCAACATCGCGTCAGCTCCATTCGAGCCCATCACCGTGTAGGTATGCTAGTCGACTTCTTTGTCTAGCCGATCTATTCGACTGCCGATCGGGTTTGTGCCTAGATCTGTCTTAGACATTTCAGTATGCCCCTCCAACAATCCTCGTCTGCTCTTTGCCGAGTGCATTCCCCCTCGACTACGCTTCCTGACTAATTCCGACACAACAACCCATGCTCCTTCCACGGATTCAGCCATCATCGTCTGGATGGTCAGGACGACGCGATTACGTTTCTACAGGCTCTCTTGATGCACATGGAAGCAAAACTAGTACCATCATGGCCGCCCACCCTAGCTCGTTCGCTACTTCCAACGCATACTCTTTGTCTCTCCTTGAGCCCCCTCGAACCCGTATAAGGACCATCCCCTTCAGCAACGGTTTTCTCTCTGGGACCTCGCTCCTTTGATGTTCCCTACTTCAATGGCACCGATTCCTTGGGATGTATTGCCTGAGTTAAACAGTTCTTTGATATCTAGCAGATCTCAGAACCACAGAAAGTCAGCACGCCCTAATTGGCATGGAGGGATCCGCTCTATACTAGGTGCGTTGGCTAAGTCATTCCGAACCAACTATGTCTTGGTCGGATCTCCAACAGGAGCTCATTCCCCGTTACGTCACTCGTTACTCGGGCTCCGCGGTGGAGCGTCTCTGTGGTTTCCACCAGACGGTATCCCTTAACAATTACATTGATGAGTTCATTGCCCTTACTACACGTGTGGGGCATTTCGCCAGACCACAACCTCAACTTATTCATGCACGGGATTCTTCCACACATTCGTGCTCGGATCTGCACCCACCACCCGCCATCAATTGTTGAGGCCATGAATCTTACCCGTTTGGTCGAATAGGATTTCCAGGATAGGTCTATGGACACGGGCAGACCTCCCACAGTGCTTCCGTCGCGCCCGGTCAACCACCCTGCATCGGTCTACCGTCCTCCACAGTATGAACCACCTCCGGTCACGCCGCACCACCGCCCGGTCTTCCTAGGCCAATGGCCCACCCCCGGATCTCAAATTAGGAATACCACAATCTACGTGCCAAGAACATGTGTTTTCAATGCAAACAACCCTACTCTTCGATCCACGACTGTCCGCTGATGGACCTCTTGATCCTCATTGGCGAAGAGGAACCCGAGGTTACTCTTGCCGATTTTGAGGCCCTTGAGATGGACATGACTGTCGAGGACCCCCCATCTGCCACCTTCCACAGATTAGACCTTTTGTTGTTCGCCGTCGGTTGGTTCTCGGGCCCTCAGACGATGAAGCTTTGGGGGATGCTTTAGGGGCTCTCCGTGGTTGTGATGATTGATAGTGGAGCGAGCCACAATTTTTTTTCCAGCGTTTGGTGGATTGCCTGGCATTTCCTGTACTGACCGCAGACCGATTCTCGCTGTGCTTAGGAGATGGTTGGCATTAGGCAGCCGGGGTCTCTCACTCTCACTGCTGGCCACTCCCCTTTTCAGGCAGATTTCTACGCATTCTCTCTGGGCGGGGCGGACATTATTCTCGGGGTAGCGTGGCTCCACACCCTTGGTGATGTCAACATGGATTGGGACCGCATGACCATGCACTTCCTCCGAGAGGGGAAGACTTGCTTGTTAGAAGACGATACAACTTTACTTCGCCAATCTGTCTCTTTACCGTCCCTTCAAAAATCCACCGATGTGGATTGGGTGGCCTCCTTATGACACATGGTGGAGCAGGAGGCCCCCCGTTCCCCGACTTCCCCAACACTGCAGGTTATTTTGGACCTTTTTATGAACGTCTTCGCTGACACGACACGTATCTCGTTGCAAGGGGTGTTTCCTCCATTTCAGTCCGACTGTACCGATGACCATGCGCAGAAGGATGTGATCGATGTAACAACCCCACTTTCTAGGCTACCATTGCAATTTTCATTCCATTTTCCCATAATACATCAGAGGAGTCAGGAAATTGAATATTCAATAATTTAAACCACAAAGTACATAAAGAAAAGTGCATGAAAAAAATGATTTTATTTATATCACAAGTACAATATAACATATAGTTTAATAAATAACTCGATATATGTATACAAAAGAGAAGTTATCTCAAAATCTGTGTTACAAATATCAGTATACTACATGATCACAACAAAACATGCGCCTGAGCATCAGATCAAAAACTATACTGTCAGATACTACACTGCAACATGATGTCTACTGGAAATAGAACTGGAACTCTTTGTGAGGGCAATCAGGATCACGACAGGCAGCCTTGTGGGCATACAGAATTCCGAAGACTGCGGTGACGACTTCGATCCAGATCTTGTACATCTTCTCGCGACGTGAAGGGGGCCGGCTAGAAGTGCCGGGAGTGCCTTTCTCCTTGATCTGTTTAGTTACATTTTCTATTAGTCAAAAGTATAAATGAATTCTCATGATTCCCTTTATTACTATAGTGACTTGTTTATAGTTTGCGGACTATTCATATTTCCTTGATGTTGTCTTATCTCACATTTGTTTTCTTTGTATTATTTTTTTTCTCATTTTCCTATCACCACATGCACATCTTACTTGTATTTATTTTCATTTAAATATATACATATCTTTATATTTCCTCATCTACTTAGGTTTTGGTACATGTTTCCTTCTTTTTACATTCTTGTATTGTTATCGGGTAACGTTAAGGGTATATTAACATTTCATGACATTTTTATAGCGCGCTTGCGTGTCTTTTCATATTCACTCAAATTACTTTACATGTCTTTTCTTATTCGCACGTTTACTTTCATTCCATTATGCAATGGATGACATTTACCCTACATCCACTAGTTAGGTTCACGCTTAACCTAGCCCATTTCATCACATTATTCACTTTATTTTTCATTTTTCTTTATTTACATGATTATTTAGATTCTTCTTCGTTACAACATAAAGCATATTTAGAAATAATAATCATGCAATCTGAAATGAGGGCAATTATAAAAAAGGGTAAGAACTCACAGTGGCCTTCTCCTTTCCTTTATCACTTCTACCATCATTATTACGTCTTCCACTGCCACGAGATGTCATGACCTAGAACGTAAATATTTTAAAAATATTAAATCACTGTCTCCAAACATTGTTTATCACTTCTCAAGTCATCTTGATGACTTCTATTTGATTTAATTAGGTCAAAGGAGACTTATATAAGCTAGGGGTTTGCTACCCTAATTTTAAATTAGGATTTTTTCACTGTTTTAGTGAAGGGGAAACAATCCTTAGCCTCTAAATAATTATTTGGAGTGAAAGGATACCCTCTCCTTGACTTCCTTGCCACCCTAATAATATGGGGATGTGGGTTTTGCTGTAATTGAGGGGTACACGTACTAGGGGTCTGTTTCCATCCCTAGAAATACTTTGAAATTTAGAAATTACAATTATTTTAACTAGGGTTCCACTTAAATTTTTGGAAGTCATGGATGAGGGTCAAAGAAATCTTTTCCAACACTAAACTCTCACTAATAATTTTGGAATCAACCTTTCCTCAATTAGGGTTTCATTGAAAATGCTGGAAATCATGGATTATGACATAATAATCCATTACAGAAACTTTTTATAAGAAAAAAACCAAAGAAAATGCAAAAACTTCAAACCCTAGGATTTCTACCCTTTCAAATCCGTGCAAAACACCATAAAAAGAATAAGAGTAGTGAATAGGAAGAGGTTACCTCTCAAATGGAAGAGAAATTACCGAAAACGGAGGAGAATCAGGCTCTCGGTGGAGCTCACGGCGTGCGGCTTTCCGTCGGCTTCAGCGGCTCCTGTGTGCGGGACTGGGAGAGGTAAATGAAACTGGCGCTGTTTTCTTCTCTATTAACCGAGCGTCGCTTAGCCCGTGGACACCACACACACTTATTCACTTATTAACCGGAAACTGCCGGTCCAAATGTTGTAGCCGGTCTTCCTAGCCCTTGACATCGTAACTTAAATTAATATCCCCACTTAATCCCTTTATTAATTAGTTTTGTATTATAACGTTATATGTAGTATTAACACATGTAACATTTGATCTTTTAAAATATAATTTGCATTATGACATTTTATGTATTAAAACATTATTCTTTAACTTTGCGTCGCGCCAATTTACGTCGTTGTTCATTAACATAATTAAATAATTAAATAATACCTGTAATTGGCAACATCACAATTCTCCCCTCCTTAATGAATTTTCGTCCGCGAAAATCTTCAATCTGAAGGTACATCAGACAATTGATGGAAGAGATTTCTCATTTCTTCTTCTTTTTCCCACGTTGTTTCATGTATAATATGCCTTTCCACCAGACTTTGACGAATCGAACTTCTCGATTTCAGAGTTGTTTTTTTGTCAATCTATAATCTTGTATGATTCAGTTGGGCTTGATAGATTCGACTCTATTTGAATCTGCTCAGAAGAAACTATTTTCTCCGGATCAACTACATATTTTCTCAAGAATGAAACGTGGAATACATCATGAAGATTTTGAAGAGCATCATATAATACTAGACGATAACCAATGATCCAATCCTTTCAGAGATGACAAATGACCCCACGTATCTTGGACTGAGCTTTCCGTGTCGACGAATTCGTGAAACTCCCTTGAAGGTCTTTATTTTAAGACATACCATTTCGCCTACATTAAATTCTACTCTTCGATGTCTGACGTTGTAATGTTTTTGCCTTCTGTCTTGGACTATTTGCAACCTTTCTCGTACAAGTGTAAGTTTATCGTTCATTTTATCCACTTGGTTCTTCAGGAACAACTTTTTCTCACCATCTTCTGCCCAGCTTAGCGGGGTAGACACCTTCGCCCATATAGTGCTTCGAATGGTGTCATCTGAATACTTGACTGGTAGCTATTATTGTAAGAAAATTCAACCAGCGATAAGTATTTTTTCCATGAGCTCTTTAGATCGAGTACGACCATTCTTAATAGATCTTCCAACATTTGGATTGTTTGCTCGGACTGACCATCCGTTTGTGGGTGAAAGACGGTACTATATAATAATTTGTTCCCAACTTTTTCTGTTCTAGCTTCCAAGTATCCGATGTAAAACGTTCATCTCTATCAGACACGATAGATCAGAGAATTCCATGTTATTTCACAATAACGTCGATGTACTGATCTACCAATTTTTGTACTGGGCTGTCATTCTTCATAGGAATGAAATGCACAACTTTCTTTAATCGATCAATAATTACCCATATACCATTTTTCCCAACTTTACTCCTTGGTAGTCCCATGACAAAGTCCATGGTTATATCATCCCATTTCCACTCAGGGATCATCAGTGATTTGTAAGTATCCGCCAGGCTTTTGGTGTTATGCCTTCACAATTTGGCACGTGTGACATTTGACAATATATTTGATTACATCCGTCTTCATTCCTGGCCACCAGAAGTCTTGTTTGAGGTCTTGGTACATTTTCATTTTTCCTAGGTGAATTGAATAGGTTGTATTATGCACTTCATAAAGTATTTCTGCTCGAAGTGTATTGACATTAGGGATACACAACCTTTCATTTAGAAATAATAATCCCTCATTCTATGTAAAACAGTTGATTGTCCACTTTTTAGTTTTTTCAGAATTTTCATAATTATAGGATCCCGATTCATCGCCTTCCTTGCCCTTTCTTTAATGAAATACTCCTCTATTAGTTGAAAGAGTAAGTCTTGAGTCTGGGAGGTAGTTATATATGGAAGCAATTCAAAATTTTGTATCTCTCGCAACAACTCCTTCAGCTCGGTTAGTGGAACAATTATAGGTGCTTAGTGCTTCCTACTGAGCGCATCAGCTACTATATTTGCTTTACCAGGATGGTATTTGATATCAACGTCATAGTCTTTGATAAGTTCTAACCACCGTCTCTGACGCATATTTATTTTCTTCTGAGAGGAAATATACTTTAAAGTTTAAACTCTTGTAATCTGTAAAAATCTCACATTAAGCACCATATAAGTAATGTCGCAAGATTTTTAGGGCAAATACGACCGCTGCCAACTCCAAATCACGAGTCGGGTAATTATGCCCAGAATCCTTCAATTGTCTCGAAGCATAAACTATGACTTTACCACTTTGTATTAAACACAACCAATGTCTTTCAGGGATGCA
This sequence comes from Platanthera guangdongensis, assembly GCA_039583875.1. NCBI lineage: Eukaryota > Viridiplantae > Streptophyta > Magnoliopsida > Asparagales > Orchidaceae > Platanthera > Platanthera guangdongensis. The sequence continues at coordinate 259,037,998 of CM077150.1, forward strand.
TCACTATAAATTGAAAAACCCTCAATTCCACATGACATGACTAACACTAGTGCAGTGGTTAATCTTGCTTTTAATTCATCAATTGCCTCCTGACATTCTTCAGTCCAAAGAAAAAGAATATTCTTTCGGGTTAGTTTTGTAAGCGGTAGTACAATCGCTAAAAAATCTTTTACAAATTTTCTGCAATAGTCTGCTAACCCGAGAAAGCTCCGAAATTCTGTGACAGTAGTCGGTCTTGGTCAATTCATAATTGCTTCTATTTTTGCTGGGTTTACAGATAATCCATGCTCCGTAATGACATGACTCAAGAAAGAAACTTCATTTAACCAAAAATCATATTTTGTAAACTTTGTATATAAGGCATGATTTTTCAATGTCTGCAACACAATCTTTAAGTGTTCTGCATGTTCACCCTTATTTTTCGAATATATCAAATTGTCATCGATAAATACAATAACAAACTTGTCCAAGAATTCATTAAATATTCGGTTCATTAAGTCCATAAAAACAGCTGGCGCGTTTGTCAATCCAAACGACATTACTATGAACTCAAAGTGTCTGTATCTCGTACTAAAAGCAGTCTTGTAAATATCGTCTTTCTTGATTCGCATTTGATGATATCCCGATCTTAAGTCAATCTTGGAGAAGACTTTTGCATTAACCAATTGATTGAATAGATCGTCAATGCGAGGTATTGAATATTGGTTTCGAATTATCAACTTATTCAGTTCCCGATAGTCGACACATAATCAAAACGAATCATCCTTCTTTTTAACAAAAAACACTGGAGCTCCCCATGGTGAAGTGCTTGGTCGTATAAAATATTTATCGAGTAATTCCTGTAATTTGCTTTTCAATTCTGTCAATTTTTTAGGAGCCATACGATATAATGCTTTTGCTACTGGGGTAGCTCCTTTCACCAAATCGATGGTGAACTCAACATCCCTCGATGTGGGTATCCCTGGTAATTCTTCTGGAAATACTTCGAGAAAATCACACACCACAGAAACTGCAGTCGGTTCGCATGTCACTTCCTTATTTCCCTTAATCATTACTACTGTTGCTTCACAACCTTTCCTTAGTTTCTTCATCGCCTTTAAAGACGAAAATATAATTTTTGAAACTTCATCCATTCCTTTAAAACTACACTGTGGCTTCATTTGGTTCTGCGGTGGCGGGTCGATCCGGCGGGTGGAAACGAAGAGTTCGAACCGGAGGGGGAGGTGGCTGCTCCAAACGGAGTTTTTTGGGGCGTTTCTCAAGGCGGACGGGTGGAAACGGAGCAAACGCCGACAGAGGTTCATTTGTTTACCCTCCTTCCAGCGGCGTTTGCCCAAAACGGAGCTACAAAACGCCCAAACAAATAGAGCTTGTGTTTGATCGTTCAATTTGAGTGTAATTTCCTTCTTTTTACAGTTGATGATGACTTCATGTCTTGATAACCAATCCATCCCTAGAATGGTATTAAATTCGGATAGGGGTAAAACCACAATATCTGTTTTTACTGGTTTGTTATCAATTGTTAGCCATACTGTACATCTAAGTCTTGTAGTCATCTTAGTATTATTAGGCATTGTAACTCTCAATTCCTCAAGAGATGTATGAAGTTCTTACCTTAATTGTTTAATTGCTCTTGTAGATATGAAAGATTGACTGACCCCTGTATCAAATAATATCTTTAGAAGATGATTGTGTACATAGATCATACCTGTGATAACCGTATCATCAGCCTTGACCCTCTGTTTGTTCATATTGAAGACCCTAAGCTGCACCTGTCTTTCTTCTCTGGTTTCCATTATGGATCCAGATGTTTCGATACCCTTATCTTTATCAACTATATCAACCAGACTAGTATTAAGGTAGTGAAATGTTGGTACTTGGCTCGGACCACTCCTGATGTTCCTTTCAGTTATTGTTTTCCACAACGGACAATCTTGTCGGCGATGTCCAGACTTCTGACATTTAAAACAAACTCCGGTCCCCTTCAGACATTCACCAAAATGATTGTTCCCACACTTTGGACATGGGGGCTTCATAGTGTTACTGCTGGCCCCACTTTCACTTCAAGTTTTCATTAGGGTACCTCCTTTTTTCCTTTTCCTGTTCGAACTTCCACTCTTTCGTGAGGAATCCATACTCTGTCCCTCTGGAAGCTTCTTCTTTTGAAACTTCATTCGCCTTTGCGAAGTCCCCACATCCATCTCAATTAGCTTTACAGTTTCCACCAATTCGTTGTAATTTTTGATTCTTTGTGAGAGTAAATGCACACGCACATCTTCTCGTAAACCCAATTGGAATCGGAAACAACAATCATTTTCCTTGGCGACCATGTCTCCTGCATAATATGCCAGTTGTGCGAACTCAGCTTTATATTGAAGAACTGTGCGACTTCCCTGCATCAAGCGAAGGAATTTTTCCTGAAGCATCTGTTTTTCTGACGGAGGAACAAACAAGTTAATGAATTCCTTCAAGAACTCGGACCAGCGGATATCATAGTTCTCACGTCCAACAAATCTCCCTTGCCTCAGACTGTCCCACAATCGATCAACCTCTCCTTCCAGCAAGAAGACGACTAAATCAATTTTCCGATTGTCGGGACATTTCATAGCATTGAAGATTAGATTGATCCTCTTTTTCCAGCCTTCGGTTTCCATCGGAGATAACCCACCTTGAAATAGGGGCGGTCTCATATCTAGGAATTGCTTCACGTATGGATCACTTGACGTTAGTGGCTGTGATGCGGCAACAACACTATTGCCCATTCGAATAACATCTGCTAGTGCTTGCATGACTTCTGATAAAGGAGGATTTGATCTCTCTCCATGTCTTTCTTCAGCCATGCAACTTTGTTCCCCTTCGAGTTCGTCTCTTTCCCGGCTACTCAAATAGGTGCGAAAGGGTTCCTGAAATGTGCGAACAGAAAATAACAGTCCGAAAATTGGAGTAATGTAAACTTTTTTTATTCCAAAAAAGTATCAATTACAATGGTATAACCTCCCTTTTATAGAATGGAGGAGATGAGAGAGATTATAGTTAAGCAATGCGGGACTAAAAATTTACAGGTATATGCGGCTTTACAAAAAACAAACCGGACAGGTCGTGCGGTTAGACAAACCGGCTAACCGCCCGACCACCAACAAGAGGAGAACAAGCAACACAGAGAGAAGGCCGCCACAGGAGACCGCTAGACCGCCCGACCTCCAAGTCGTCTGAGACAAGCCGCCTGACCGTTGAGACACCAAACAGCAACAGTCCGGTACACAGACCGGCTGGGAGAAACCACCAGACCGCCCGGTCTCCGGATAGCAACAGACCGCCCGGTCTTCATCCTGCAACACTCCCCTCAAGCTGGAGCATAGATATCAATCATGCCCAGCTTGTCGCAGATGTGGAAAAAGGAAGCGGACACCAGCTTGGTGAAGATGTCTGCCAACTCGTTGTCGGAAGTGACGAACGGAGTGCAAATCTGTTTCTTCAATATCTCTTCCCGAATAAAATGACAGTCGACTTCTATGTGTTTTGTTCTATCATGAAAGACTGGATTTTTGGAAATGTATATCGCGGCCTTGTTGTCACAGAATATAAGAAGAGGATAGTTGTAAACCTCTCCTAAGTCAAGCATGAGAGCCCGCAACCATTTCAACTCACATGTAGTCGACGCCATGCTGCGATATTCTGCCTCTGCACTAGACCTTGAAACCACAGACTGTTTCTTGCTCTTCCAACTCACAAGATTACCTCCAACAAACGTGCAGAAACCTGATGTCGATTTGCGGTCCCCTTTGTCATCAGCATAACTTGAATCAGAGTACGCTTCAACCCTTAGGTGACCATTCTTTTAAAAGAGTAGTCCTTTCCCTAGTGCTGCTTTAATATACTCTAATATCCTCAGGGAAGATTGTAAATGACACTCCCTAGTAGCTTGCATGAACTGACTCACCTTGCCAACAACATAAGAGATGTCGGGTCTGGTTACCGTGAGATATATGAGTTTTCCCACCAGACGCCGGTACCTCATAGGATCGGATAGAAGAGGCGAGTTATCTGTTCAAGTTTTGTCTTATCCAGCAGCCATAGGACAACGTGCAGGTTTAGCACCAGTCAATCCTGCCTCCTTTAAAAGATCAAGAGCATACTTCCGTTGTGAAAGAACCATGGAGTTGGGCTTCCTTGAGATTTCAATCCCCAGAAAGTATTTCGGGGAGCCCATATCATTTGTGATCAGTTGTTGACGAATGTGTTTCTTTGTCAACAATACCCCATCCTGATCATCGCCAGTAAGAAGAATGTCATCAACATAAACTGCAAGAACAACCAGACCAGAGGTGGTTTTCCGAACAAACAAGGAGTGATCTGCTGAGCTTCTTGTAAAACCAATGGCCGCAACAATGCCACTGAACTTGTCAAACCAGGCACGAGGACTCTGTTTGAGCCCATAGATAGCCTTCTTTAGCCGGCATACTCGTGTCTCCCCCTGAGCAACATACCCAGGAGGTTGCTCCATGCAAACATCTTCTTGCAGATCACCATAGAGGAAAGCATTCTTAACATCCAGCTGTGAAATGGGCCAATCCCTGTTGACAGCCACAGAGAGAAGAACCCTAATAGTGCTGAGACGAGCCACGAGAGAGAAAGTGTCAAAGTAATCAACGCCATAAGTTTGGGTAAAACCCTTGGCAACCAGGCGAGCCTTGTAACGATCCACACTGCCATCGGGGAGGAACTTCACCACAAAGACCCAACGACAACCAACAATATCCGTGCCGAAAGGAGGAGGAACAAGGGTCCAGATACCCCGTTCAGTGAGAGTAGCAATCTCCTCATCCATGACAGCTTTCCAATGAGGAATAATAAGGGCCTCCTGGTAGGAACAGAGGGTGGCAGTGGCCGAGATATCCAGTGCAAAAGCTCTGCGAGAGGGGGTAAGACGATCATAGGAAACAACTGCAACAAGCGGGTGTTGGGTACATGCCCGAACCCCTTTGCGAAGAGCAATCAGGAGATCCAGAGCAGCAGGTTCCTCAGTATCCGGAGCATCCGTGGTGGAGAGAGCTGGCCCGGGAGTAGAGATAGACGACTGCGGAGAGGAAGGAGATAGCGGAGGAGATGGTGGAGAGGGTGGAGATGGTGGAGCTGATGGAGATGGTGGAACGTCAGTGGGAGCAGAGGGAATGGATGAGTTGGTAGGAGACGGAGGATTAGCAGGTGTAGAGGAAGAGGTGGGAGAGAAGTAAGATGCGTTTTCAAAGAAGGTGACATCCGCAGAGACATATTGCTTGCGGGTAACGGGGTCAAAGCAACAATAGCCTTTCTGAGTGGGAGAGTACCCTAAAAAGACACATTTAGTGGCACGTGGTGAGAGTTTGTCACGGGTGGCAGCGGGAGAGTGCACAAAGGCGGTGCACCCAAAGATTCGCAGAGTACGAGGAAAGGGATCCTTGTTCGGATAAAGGATGGAGAATGGGGTAGCACCGTGGAGAACGGTGGAGGGAAGACGGTTGATGAGATAGCAGGAGAGGAGGACAGCATAGCCCCAAAAGGAGCGAGAAACATGCATTTGAGCCAACAGATTGCGAGCGACATCAAGGATGTGACGGTTTTTGCGTTCCGCCACCCCATTTTGTTGTGAGGTGTATACACAGCTAGTTTGATGAATAATACCATGATGCAGACAAAAAGAAGAGAATTCATGGCTAAGATATTCCTTAGCATTGTCAGAACGAAGGATTTTAATAGACGTATCAAACTGAGTCTTAACCAGAGAATAAAACGATGTTCATACAGAGAAAAGCTCGGAGCGATCATTTAGAAGATACACCCACGTACACCTAGAGAAATCATCAATAAATGTGACAAAATATGAACTACCCCGACCGATGGTGAGGGTAGGAGCAGGACCCCATATGTCAGAGTGAACGAGGTCGAACGGATGGGAGGAGCCCCGACTTTGCGTTGGTGGGAAGGATGAACGGTGATGTTTGCCAAGTTGACATGCATCACAGTGTAGAGGAGGATGATGAGGAGGGAGGTGGGGCAGAAGCTGGCGCAGAAGACGGGGAGGAGCATGTCCTAGGCGAAGATGCCATTGAAGAAGATCTGTAGAGGAGGAGGAGAAGGCGGATAAAGCAGAAACGTTGTCGAGGAAGTAGAGGCCGCCGCTCTCGGTCCCAGTAACAATCGTCCGTTGGGAGTCCAGATCCTGAAAAGAACAAGAGGTAGGGGTGAATGTGACAGAACACTGTAGTTGTTTGCATAAAGAAGTAACCGATAATAAATTGCAAAGAAACTTGGGCACATAGTGTGTATCAGCCAGACAGAGATATGAAGTTACTTGAACCATACCCGTCCCATTGACCGGTGAGGGAGAGCCATCCGCAAAAATGACCGGGGGTAACCGATCATGTGTTTCAAGAAGAGAGAAACACTGAGGATTGCCTGTCATATGATTTGTAGCACCAGAGTCGATTAGCCATCTTCCGCGATTAACAACGTGAACACTACCGGAAGAGGTGACCACCAAGGCGGACAACCGGGAGGAGGTGGAAGCCATGGATGAGAGACTGAGCGAGAAAGCTGCGGCAAACAGAAAATAGGTCGTGCGGCTAGGAAGGGCACGACCAAGAAGCACAACAAAGCAAAGGGAAAGAAGTCGCACGGCTTGCGAGAAAGCCGGGCGAACAGAGGAGAGAACAAGTCGCATGGATAAAGCTGAGGTCGCGGCGACTAGCAAGCAGGAGCGGCTAGAAGGCAATAGTCGCGGCGACTAGGAACAAGTCGCGTCGACGAAGAAGAGGAGATCGGCGAGAACAGGTCGCGGCGACTTAAAGGGCAGATCGCAGCGACAAAGAAGAGGAAGCAAGGAACCAAGCCGCGAAGACAGGTCACGGAAAGGAGAAACAAGCCGCGAGAACAGGTCGCAGCGACAAAGACGAGGAAGCAATGAACCAAGCCGCGAAGACAGGTCGCGGGAAGGATAAACAGGCCGCGAGAACAGGTCGCGGGAAGGGACAAGCCGCACGAACAGGGCAACGGGCAGAAGAGAAATCAAGCTGCGAAAACAGGTCGCGAAAAGAAAGAGGAAGCTGCGAGATCAGTGAGAGCGCACACAATCAGGAGGAAATGACCGAGTCCTCTGATACCATGTGCGAACAGAAAATAACAGTCCAAAAATTGGAGTAATGTAAACTTTTTTTATTCCAAAAAGGTATCAATTACAATGGTATAGCCTCCCTTTTATAGAATGTAGGATATGAGAGAGATTACAGTTAAGCAATGTGAGACTAAAAATTTACAGGTATATGCGGCTTTACAAAAAACAAACCGGACAGGTCGTGCAGTTAGACAAACCGGCTAACCGCCCGACCACCAACAAGAGGAGAACAAGCAACACAGAGAGAAGGCCGCCACAAGAGACTGCTAGACCGCCCGACCTCCAAGTCGTCTGAGACAAGCCGCCTGACCGCTGGGACACCAAACAGCAACAGCCCGGTACACAGACCGGCTGGGAGAAACCGCCAGACCGCCCGGTCTCCGGATAGCAACAGACCGCCCAGTCTTCATCCTGCAACATGAAACAAGAAGATTTACATTGTTTTGAATTTGTTTTACTCACGTCCTATGTACTCTTGTTTCGCTGAAAATTCAAACCCGCTCTGATACAATTTAATTGTAACGACCCCACTTTCTAGGCTAGCATTGTAATTTTCATTCAATTTTCCCATAATACATCAGAGGCGGCAGGAAATTGAATATTCAACAATTTAAACCACATCGTACATAAAAAGGTGCAGGAAAGTAAAACATGATTTTATTTATATCACAAGTACAATATAGCATATAGTCTAATAGATAACTCGATATATGTATACAAAAGAGAAGTCATCTCAAAATCTGTGTTACAGGTATCAGTATACTACATGATCACAACAAAACATGCGCCTGAGCATCAAATCAAAAACTATACTGTCAGACACTACACTGCAACATGATGTCTGTTGGAAACAGAACTGAAACTCGTCGTGAGGCAATCAAGGTCACGATAGGCAGCCTTGTGTGCATCCAGAACTCCGAAGACTACGATGACAACTTCGACCCAGATCTTGTACATCTTCTCGCGGCGTGAAGAGGGCCGACTAGAAGTGCCGGAAGTGGCTTCCTTCTTGGCATGTTTAGTTACATTTTCTATTAGTTAAAAGAATAAATGGATTCTCATGATTCCCTTTATTACTATAATGACTTATTTATAGTTCGCGAATGGTTCATTTCATATTTTCTTGATGTTGTCTTATCTCACATTCGTCTTCTTTGTATTATTTCTTTTTTCTCATTTTCCTATCACCACATGTACATCTTGTATTTATTTTCATTTAGATATATACATATCTTTACAGTTCCTCATATACTTAGGTTTTGATACATGTTTTCTTCTTTTTACATTCTCGTATTGTTATCAGGTAACGTTAAAGGTATATTAACCTTTCATGACATTTATATAGCGCGCTTGCGTGTCTTTTCATATTCACGCGCATTCTTTTACGTGCCTTTTCTTATTTGCACGTTTACTTTCATTCCGTTATGCATTGGGAGGACATTCACACCACCTCCACTAGTTAGGTTCACCCGTAACCTAGCCCATTTCATCACATTATTCACTTTACTTTTCATTTTTCTTTATTTACATGATTGTTTAGATTCTTCTTCGTTACAACATAGCATATTTAGAAATAATAATACTGCAATCCGAAATGAGAGCAATTATAAAAAGGGTAAGAACTCACAATGGCCTTCTCCTTTCCTTTATCACTTCTACCATCATTATTACGCCTTCCACTGCCACGGGATATCATGATCTAGAGCGTAAATATTTTAAAAATATTAAATCACTGTCTCCAAACATTGTTTATCACTTCTCAAGTTATCTTGATGGCTTCTATTTGACCTAATTAGGTCAAAGGAGACTTACATAAGTTAGGGGTTTGCTGCCCTAATTTTAAATTATGATTTTTTTCACTGGTTTAGTGAAGGGGCAACAATCCTTAGCCTCTAAATAATTATTTGGAGTGAAAGAATACCCTCTCCTTGACTTCCTTGCCACCCTAATAATATGGGGATGAGGGTTTTGCTTAATTGAGTGGTACACGTACTACGGGTCTGTTTTCATCCCTAGAAATACTTTGAAATTTAGAAATTACAATTATTTTAACTAGGGTTCCACTCAAATTTATTAAAGTCATGGATGAGGGTCAAAGAAGTCATTTCCAACACTAAACCCTCACTAACATTTTCGGAATCAACCTTTCCTCAATTAGGGTTTCATTGAAAATTTTGGAAATCATGGATTATGACATAATAATACATTACAGAAACTTTTTATAAAAAAAGAACCAAAGAAAATCCAAAAACTTCAAACCCTAGGATTTCTATCCTTTCAAATCCGTGCAAAATACCATAAAAGGAACAAGAGGAGTGAAGAGGTTACCTCTTGAATGGAAGAGAAATCACCGAAAACGGAAGAGAATCGGGCTCTCGGTGGAGCTCGCGGCCTGCGGCTTTCCGTCGGCTTCAGCGGCTCCTGCGTGCGGGACTGGGAGAGGGAAATGAAACTGGCACTGTTTTCTTCTTTATTAACCGAGCGCCTCTTAGCCCGTGGACGCTACGCACACCCTTATTCACTTATTCTCCTAAGCCAGATGACTTACTGAGCTGCCAAGGCAAGCCTTGTATTTTGCTTCCATAGTGGAGACGAACACTGAATTCTACTTTTTACTGCACCAAGAGATAGCCGCTGATCCGCACATGAAGATATAACCAGACGTTAACTTCTGATCGTCTGAATCTCCCCCCATAATCCACATCTGTGTAACTATGCAAATTGAAGTCCGTGTCCCTCTTGTAAAAGAGACCCATATCCGAGATAGATTTCACGTACTTCAGGATATTATTAGCCGCCACCAGAAGAGGCTTTCGCGGCTCCGCCAAATACCTACTTACTCATCCCACAACATAAGCAATAGTCGGCCTTGTAATTGTCAGATATATGAGACTCCCAACAAGAGACTGAAACACCAAGAGATTTAGAAGAACCTTTCCCTCATCATGTCGAAGCTTGAGACTGACCTACAGAGGAGTAGAGCTGCTCTTCCCTTCCTGCATGCTGAACCGCTTAACGATTCTTCTCTGCATAGCCCTTCTGGGAAACAAACACACCGCTCTTCTTCCTCTCCACCTCGAGACCAAGGAAATGATGGACCTCACCAAAATCCTTCATCTTGAACCAGATAACTAGCTCTATCCTGAGCTTAGTTACCTCTTCGTCCGAGTTTCCCGTGACGATCATGTCGTCAACGTACAACACCAAGACTACAAGTTCCTCTTTCTTCTTAACAAACAAACTCGAGTACGAGGCAAATTATCCCAAGAACTGGAGGTATTCTGCGATCTTTCCATATCACGCCCGAGGCGCCTACTTCAAGCCAGAGTCTTCTTGAGCTTGCAAACGTGTCCTGGATGTTCTTCAGATATATAACCAGGTGGCTGCAACATGAAGATGTCCTTGTCAATCTCGCCATAAAGGAACACGTTCTTCACGTCGACTTACCAAATCCTCCACCCTTGGCAAGTCGCCAAGACAATCACCACTCGCATTGAAGTCATCTTGGCTACTGATGCAGCCTGAATTGCATCATTGTTTGTCTTTATTATATTTTATTAAATAATTTGTAGCGCAATGTCGTTACGCTAGTTGTCCTTTATTTCCCATGTATTGTTGTGTTTGGTATCTATCACGACTTATTTGTGTGATCGGCCAATAGGATCTTAAATAAATTGATCCGTCAAATTAGGACTAGGATTAATTTGGGCAAACGATAAATAAAGTTATTAAATTTCTTGGCATTCACATTCATTCTCAACCGACCCACCAAATTGAAAACTCCTCTCTTTAATATTATTAAAGAGAGCCGTTTAAGCCAGCCAACTTTAGTTTGAAACAGTGTTGAAACTGCTGCCATTTCCTCATTTAATATCCGATAACTCTTTGTTTATACTCCACTGTTTAATGCCTTTAAAATAACCGGTCATTTATGGCTTTTCTTTGAAACAGTTGCCTGTCTCATTCAAAGCCATAAAATATTGAAAACCCCCAATCTTATTTAAGCCAACCTCCTCCTACACGACAAAGACGGTGAGTCAGAATCGGGAAACGGAGATATCACTCCTGTTTCCCGGTATTACCCGCAGAAGCCCCTTCGTTTCCTCCTCCCCACTCCCGACGAGTTCTTTCCCCTGCTCGCTGCCACCGCCAGAAGTCTCCTCCGGCCCCGGCGATACCTCCTCCGGCCGTCGCTTGCTCCCTCAACGGCGACAGGGCCGAACCTCCGCGTTCCGATCGCCGGTTGCGATGGCAAAGAACTCCCAGTCTAGCGATTGAACCCGGATACCTCCCCCTTGGCTCCGTTTCCCGGCCAGCGGGTGTCTTTTGGCTACTGGGGGTCCTCCATCGACAACCCTTTCTCGGCAGAGGCCCCATCGGACCGGGGCCTCCCGTACAGATCCATCTCTCCGTCCAAGACCAATCCAAGTGGCCACAACCCCGCGCACTCTCTCCTCACAGCTTGGACCAGTAAATTGCACTCCTGTTGGTATAACTCTCCTCTCATTTTTCCCCTCCAAAACTTTTAGTCTACTTTCATGAATGCCTACAAATGTCTAGTAATTTCAGAGCTTGTCGCCCAAATTAATCTTGCTTCTGTTTGTCGTCAATTTGCTTTCACTTTTGTCGCTATCCTTTTTATTAAGAAACTTGTGGATGAGTTAGATATATTGCAGCATGCGCAAATGATAGTCGCTTGTGCAGGATTACTAAACTTTTGAGTAACTATTGCGATTAAAAGCTCACAAGTCGTATTCTCACCGCCAATTTTAATTTGCACACAAAATCTTCATTTTAAAATTAATTACGGATTTTGGTATGCATCCGTTTGGTATCAGAGGTCGGTTCGATTCACTCCTATTGTGAATCGAATGATTCTGTTTTAATTTTTTTTTGTTTTCCCCCAAAAAAGAGACTTTCTTTTAAAAAACAAAAGAAAATCTGTCAAAAAAAATCAGTCCTTTTTTTTCAAGAAAAAAAACGTTATTATTAAGTTTTATTTTTCTTTAAAAAAATGGAGGGTCGCATATATTGCATCGATGCCAGTATTGATGACCTAGCTAACCGAATGATGAAGACGATAGAAGCACTCACCGCCAACGTGAGAGACACGAACCACATTGTAAACAACTTGAGAACCACCATTAATAATCGAGAAGCTGAACGTCATCTGGGACTAAATCCGCCTACTCACCAAAATCCTAGGCAAGAGGAACAAAATCCTAGCCTCGCGGATCCTGCACAACCTGACCTTGGACTCCGTCGCCAACCCCGTTGAGACGAAGGAGTTAAGCTTGATGTATGTGATTTTGAGGGCCACGTAGAGCCCGAGAAATGCCTCGATTGGTGTGATCATATGGAAAGGTTCATGGCGTGGGAAAAATGCCTGTGAATCGGCAAGTCGAGTATTCTGTCCTTAGGCTTAAAGGACCTGCACTAGTCTGGTTGGTTCAACTAGAGCGCACCCGATACACCACCTTAGGCCTAACACCTATCACCACGTCGGTAGAATTTAAGTTGCAACTGCAGAAATGATATGTCCCGCCGGAGTATCTGTAAACTCTTTATCGAAGGTTCCACAACCTTCGACAGGACAAGCTTTCCGTGGATGAGTACACCCACGAGTTTTTAGTGTTGCAGTCTAGATTAGATTTGCACGAGGACGATATGACGGTGTCCCGTTACCCAAACGGGCTCCGCTATGCTATTAAGGATGAGTTAGAGTTGCACGACTTTAGAGATTTGGGTGAAGTGTCTAGTCGAGCACGTAGAGTGGAAGGCTCGCTTCAGAAGAGGACATTTGGGCATAGGTATACTGATAGGCCTTCCTCGAGCACCATCACCATGACACCCACTTCTAATAATTCTGATTCCCCTCCTCATGTTACTACTGGGACCTAGCTCCTCCCACTATCCTCACCCGAGGTAAGGAGCCTATGGGATCCAAGCCCAACACTGGAGTATTCTGATGCTTCAAGTGTATGGAGCCCGAACATAAATCTTCTGAGTGCCTGTGACGCCACATCGTCGCAATTACTGAATCCTCTGATGGGCGTAAACCAGAATATGAAGTCTTCCTTAATGACTCCAAACCTGAGCCCAAGCCTGAGACTGATGAAATTATTGAGGTCGAGGGAGTACAAGCCGAACACTTAGTTTGTGTCCTTCGATATAGATTGATTTCCCCTAGTGAGTCCACTGAGCGTGATTGTCAGAGACACGAGATATTTCGCACTACTGCGCGCAGTCAGGGACATTTTTGTTCCATCATCATTGACAGCGGTAGCATGAAAAATTTCATTTCAAATCGTATGGTTGAGAAACTAGGAGTCGAGACGCACCCCTTGGAGCGACCCTACTACTTATCTGGGGTTAATAATCACATGACCATGCTCGTTACTCACCGTTGTCTAGTAGAGTTCTCTATCAGGGATGTGTATCAGGATTCTGCTCTATGTGATGTCGCCCCCATCGATGTCCGCCATATCTTATTAGGTAGAGCGTGATAGTACGATAGGCGCGTCGTGCATGATGGTGTAAGGAACTCCCATTCCTTCGATTACCGTGGACGCAATATTGTTCTTCTTCCCCAAAAGAATAATCTTGTTTCTAAGGCTCCTGGGAGGACCTCCTCACCATCTCCCTCACCTTCCTTAGTAACCACTACGCCACTTCTATTTTGTGCCACTCTTCTAGTTGGACCCCCGTTCCAGGAAGACGCACTTGATTCTAGTGAGACATTCGACTTGGATGATGCTCACACTTTTGGCGATCCCATTTTTGATCCACCTTATGTAGATTTTGTTTTGGGTGATCACACTTTTAGTTCACCGCACTATCCTACAGTTATGAGTGAGCTTGAGTTTTAACTTTCTTAGGCGTAGTCGCAGTAGGAGAATTGACTCAGCTCCTAGATTGTTTCTTCCTCATAAGGACACACGGTTTAAGGGATTTCTGTGGTTGATTTTGAATGAACAAATTGTGCTTGGTTTAAAAATTTGCGGTGTTAGTCAGATGTCTGTGGGTGACAATATGTCGATAGTTGATCTTGGTTTTGTGGACTTCCGTAGGTGCCTAACACTAGTGCGTATGTTGCAATATGTTCTAATAAATCTACAAGTTGACCATGCCTCATTTTGGCCTTTTCTCGTTTTCTGTTTTATTGGTTCACTTTCTTTCTCACTTTATCGTACTCACCTCCTTCCAGCTCTGATTTTTATTAAGCAATTGCATGTCATGCATGAATTTTTGACTAACTGTTTTCGAGAAATTTTGGAAAACTATAACTCTGCGGTTGATTCCATTGTCTGGAGTTATATTTTTCCAATGGAGATGAGTTTTCTATTCCTTTCAGGAAAAAGAGTTTGCCAAAAGTTCTTGTGTTGCGATGATGGGTCCTCCCTGTGTTTGACTATCTATCACGGCGGGGCAGAGGCAGTGCATGATCCAGATCATTGTTTGAAAGTTTCAGTGACGGGTTGCATCACAGTCTCGACGGGGTCGCGCTCCTTCAACCCCGGGAGAATTGATGCATCCTGAATTGCATCATTGTTTATCTTTATTACATTTTATTAAATAATTTGTAGCACAATGTCATTACGCTAGTCGTCCTTTATTTGCCATGTATTGTTGTGTTTGGTATCTATCACGACTTATTGTGTGATCGGCCAATAGGATCTTAAATAAATTGATCCGTCAAATTAGGAGTAGGATTAATTTGGGCAAGCGATAAATAAAGTTATTAAATTTCTTGTCATTCACATTCATTCTCAACCGGTCCACCAAATTGGAAACTCCTCTCTTTAATATTATTAAAGCGAGCCATTTAAACCAGCCAACTTTACTTTGAAACAGTGTTGAAACTGCTGTCATTTCCTCATTTAATATCCTATAACTCTTTGCTTATACTCCACCGTTTAATGCCTTTAAAATAACCGGTCATTTATGGCCTTTCTTTGAAATCGCTGCCTGTCTCATTCAAAGCCATAAAACATTGAAAACCCCCAATCTTATTTAAGCCAACCTCCTCCTCCACGCCAAAGACGGTGGGTCAGAATCGGGAAACAAAGATATCACTCCTGTTTCCCGGTATTACCCGCAGAAGCCTCTTCGTTTCCTCCTCCCTACTCCTGACGAGTTCTTCTCCCGGCTCTCCGCCGCCGCCAGAAGTCTCCTCCGGCCCCGACGACACCTCGTCCGACCGTCACTTGCTCCCTCAACAGCGACAGGGCCGAACCTCCGCATTCTGATCGTGGCTGCGATGGCAAAGAACTCCCAGTCCAGCGATTGAACCCGAATACCTCCTCCTTGGCTCCATTTCCCGGCCAGCGTGTGTCTAATGGCTACTGGCGGTCCTCCCTCGACAACCCTTTCTCGTCAGAGGCCCCATCGGACCGGGGCCTCCCGTACAGATCCATTTCTCCGTCCAAGACCAATCCAAGTGGCCACAACCCCGAGCACTCTCTCCTCACAGCTTGGACCAGTAAATTGCACTCCTGTTGGTATAACTCTCCTCTCATTTTGCCCCTTCAAAATTTTTAGTCTGCTTTCATGAATGCCTACAAATGTCTAGTAATTTCAGAGCTTGTCGCCCAAATTAATCTTGCTCCTGTTTGTCGTCAATTTGCTTTCACTTTTGTCGCTTTCCTTTTTATTGAGAAACTTGTGGATGAGTTAAATATATTGTAGCATGCACTCAAACGATAGTCGCTTGTGCATGATTACTAAACTTTTGAGTAACTATTGCGAGTCAAAGCTCACAAAGTCGTATTCTCACCGCCAATTTTAATTTGCGCACAAAATCTTCATTTTAAAATTAATTACGACTTTTGGTATGCATCAGCTACAGGATTAAACGTCTCTTCATAGTCTTCTCCGTACTGTTGCGAGAACCCTCAAATTGCAAGGCGAGCCTTGTACCGTTTGATGTTGCCGTCAGCCTTCTTCTTGAGCTTATAAACCCATTTGCATGTCACATGAGTGATGTCGTCGAACTTGGGCACAAGATCCCAAGTCTCGTTCTTCCTGAGGACGGTCATCTCCTTATCCATAACATCTTCTCACTCCTTAATGTCAGTGTCGTTCTTAAAACACGACGGCTTCCGCTCATCCAAGAAACCTGTGAAGAAACAAGAGACAAAACTCACCATGTTCCCATCCCTATACCGAGCCGGTGGAATAATGGTCCTTTTGGACCTCCGCATGGGTTGATCCTGATCCACCACTTCCGCTGATTCTTCTGAACTAGTTATGATCTCTGACATACTTGAAGAATCGCTCCCCCTACTTCCAGATCGAGAAGCACCTGCCCCAGAGCTAGAAGTAACCGGAGCACCCAGTGACACATGCAATTCCACCAGAAGATCCCCAACAACTTCACCTTGCCCTCCGTCTCCCCCGCTCTCCTGTAGTTCCACAGAGGAACTACCCTGATATGACGTCAACTCGTCAAATACTACGTCCTTTCATCGTAGCAGACGAATACTTGTTTTCTTGCTTTTGCATCTAGCTTCGTTCTGAGAGCATTTGGAATATGCACGTTGCAGGTAGACCCAAACACCCGAAGATGTTCAACACTAAGCTTCTCCTTAAACATCAACTCATGTGAAGACTTCTTGTTGTTGGGAGTGAGGGACATCCGGTTGATGACATATGACGCACATGTCATTCCCTCCGCCCAGAAAGCCCCGGGAATGCCTTTGACATGTAGCCAGCACTTGCAGGTCTCTGTCAAATGACGGATCTTCCGCTCTGCAACTCTGTTCTGTTGTGGAGTATGCACACAAGTAAGCTCTCTCCGAATTCTGTGCTTCTTGCAGAAGTTGGAGAACTCATTTGAGTTGAACTCTCATCCATTGTCAGTTCTCAATTTCTTGATCCGCAGATCGAGTTGGTCCTTCAAGAGCTCCTTGAACACCACAAACTTCCCGAACGCCTCAGACTTTTTCTTCATAAATTATACCAAAATATACCTCGTAAAGTCATCAACTAGAACCAACATATACCTGCTACCTCCAAGACTGGGGGGTGACAGTCGGTCTCGTCAGATCACCGTAGATGCATTCCAACCGTGTCTTGCATCTGGTCTGTGATTTGTCAATTGGAAGACGATGAGCCTTACTATACTGACACCCCGCACAGACATGATCGTCTCCAAAAAATGAAAACTAGGCAGACCATGCAATAGGCCTCTCGCCGCCATAGTCTTCAGCTTATCCATCCCAACATTCCCCAACTCTCATGACAGATAACAGCGCTGTTATTCACCCTCATATTTTCAACATAGGAGCTTGTCACCAACGCGAATAAGTCTTTAACCCTCCTTCCAACATGAGTGACATCAACCTTCACGTTTGATACATTCCAGAGAAGTTTCACTGCTGTAGGGCCGAACAGAACGTGATATCCAACATCCACCGCATTGATCATTGAGAAGAGATTTTTCTTCATTCTCAGCACGTGATACACCCTCTTCAACGTGAGTGGACCCCTATCACTGTCTAAAGAAACCGCCCCCTCCTTATCGACTGCATGTACAATATCGTTAGCGGTAATAATAGCGTCATTAAATCTGTACGCTTGCAGAGAAGAGAACTTTGACTCATCCCCGGTGAGGTGATGTCTGCACCCTGAGTCAGCGATCCAGTGCTTTTGATAGTTGATGGAGGATAACGCACGAACACAAGTGCCCGTCATGAAAGCACTCCCCCGTCCACCTTCATCAGCCTTGGATTCAATCTCCTCTTTTCCTGCAGCATGCCCCGACTGAAGATTGACCCTGCAGTCCTTCCGGATGTGACCATGCTTATTGTAACTGTAGCACCGTGGTCCTCCTCTCTTCCTCCCTTCATCCTACTTATGAGCCTTGCTCCTCTCCTGCTGAAATGAAGTAGATATACCATTGCTGACATGCGACTTCTTCTTCTTGTCTCATCTCTTTTTTTGTCAGAGTAAAGAACCCAGCTCTCTCCCCCTGAGTCAGATACTCCAGTCATTTGCCTCGCCAAGCTCTCCTGCGAAGCTAACAAGTTCTCTAGCTCGAGCAACGATGACTGATTGACCCAGCCCTGCACAGAAGTCACAGAGGCAACATACTCCTTCGCAGCCTGCAGATGATGTGTCTCTTCAGCTTCGCCTCTGAGATAGACTCTTTTGGGTCCAATGCCGATATCTCAGCGCTGAGGTTCTTTAACTTCAGAAAGAAGGATGATATGGACAAATCACTGTAAGTGGCCTTCACCAACTCATTTTTCAAGAACTGTAGCCGAGTTACGTTCTTCTTGTTAAACAGATCATCCAAGGCCATCCAGATCTTAGCAGCTGACCGACATTCAATGATGTGGTCGAAAAGCTCCGGTGAGATAGCGCACTTTAGAGTGAACTCCGCCTTAGCATTCGTCCTCCTCCAAGCTCTCACCGCCTCAGCATTTCTTATAGCAACAATCACCTCTTGATTGTTGTCTCCATTGACGACCTACCAAAGGTCCTGTCCAAGAAGATAACTCTCCATGCAAGACCTCACTTTTTAAAGTTGGTCTGCGTTAAGAGCTCAATCCCAAGACCTCTTGCATAACCGGTTTCCATTGCTTAACCTTGATTCGCTTGAACTTTCAAGGATAACACGTCTCTAAGGTTGATCAACTACTAATTCCTCAACACCCCTCTGATAGCATGTGAAAATTTCTCAGAAGCTGAGCAAGGTCGCAGAAACACTCAACCAAACCAAAATCAAGTAAAAACCAGTATTAACAGAAGCACAAGATTCACTGTGGAATTAAAAATCATCCTTATAGGGTGAGGTATACATTGCGAGACATAATTCACAATGCACCCGATGGAAGCAAAAAATTACAAGCAAGAGAAATCAGCGGAATGACAACAAAAACCGCCCAAGCCGCAACCCGCCAAGCTGTACGCCAAATCCACTAAGTCGCCAAATCGCAACTCAAACCGCGTAGATTGCCTGTTATTGAAATGCTGAGAAAACAACTCTGTCCGCCACTTCAGGCCGCCTGACCGCGAGGTCGCCTGACGGTAAAGCTAACCGTGAACAGAACTGCTGAACGAGGAAACAGTCTACTCGCTGAGACCAGACGAACTTCTTATTAAACTATCTGCAGCCCCGATGAAGAAGACTTCTAGCCACGTAAATCGCGACTTGCTGTATACCACAAGCTGCTATCCGCGAACTGTTCCACACTGAGCTTCCCTACTAGGTGTCTAGTCACCCGGTGCTAGCCGCACAGCATGCACAACACAAGTCAACTTCACTTATTCGTCCGGTTAGAAAAAATTAATCGCAAGTTCAAAGCGCGAGCTGAGTTCTCACTAGCACCACTTATTTATAGGCGACGAGGGGAGTGTGGTCACCGCCCATAATGATAGGATAACCACCCGTCATCCTACAACTAGCACCACCTATCCGCACAAGAGTGCGGATATCAGAGTCAGACCGTGAGTGATAAACACCTATCCGCTCACACGGTAATATTCATCGGTCCGCATAGCCATGCAGACAGCATCCACAGTCCGCGTGGACTTAAACAATCAACTTGACAGCCACGCGTCCTGAGCCAATCCGCACCATGACGAACTGCGGACTTCACATCCAGACCGCGCAACATAAGCGGTCTCCGCAAACTCCAGAAGCAGGCCGCGCAACCAGCGATCTCTGCGATTAGTCAACACCATGGACTTGACACATCACTGTGACCAAGGCCACACACACTAGCAAAGTCTGAAACCAGACCACGCGAGCATAACACAGCGAACTGTGCGGTTAGCCTCCACTATCCGCGCTAACCGACTGCCTCTACGCAAGCCAAAGAACTTGTCAGCTCCAAGCGGACTCTGCGGTCTCTCAACCCAGACCGTGACAGCCGTGGTTAGCCCTCGCTAACCACCCGGTTACCTCCCATGGTGCTTGCTGAACCAGACCGCAAAATAGAAAATAAAAGCCAGAACCCGGCTATCCGCCAACATCAAGCCGCCTAACCGGCGACAGACTCGTCGGTCTGCAGAATCAGACCACCCACTTCCACTTTAACAATTTCAACATGGGTTGCACTAAATCTGGTTATTTGGAAGATAACTTTGATTACTAGTTGAGTGATTCTGATTATCTTCAGCTCTCAATTTAGTTACAATATGTGTGTGCTAAAACAACAAACCAATCTTTTGGGTCAGTTCTCAGTTCTTGGAATCCGATGCCTAAGAATTTACAGAAACATTAGATCTCTATTTTGGTTTTCACTATATAATGCAAAAGATTTAAGTTTATATTAATGTCTATAAACTTATTGTTAAGCATAAGAAGCTTGTAGGAAAATAATGTGTTAAGAACCACGCAGAAATAAGTTTTCTGACTTTTTCATGAGCATTTTTAGTCACAATTTTGCTCAATTATGTTTGGGTATAACTAAAAAAATGCAGTATAAGATTTACCTACATTTCACTTTTGTTGTGGAACCCTTCTGCGGACCCTCACTGTGTGGGATGCCTTGTGCATTGGTCTGCCCCTTTTATGTGTGGGTATAACTGAACCAAATTGGACTTCGATAAAAGTTTTTTTTTGTTCGTGTATGGTTCTTGACTTCAGGTCGTCAGTCCGTTCCAGTTCTAAAACTTTGGTCAAACCCGAGTTGCGCCCCTAATCTAAAACATCTTGTTAATCCAAAATTAGAGTCTTCGAGATATATTTCGAATTTCGCTTCTATTTCACGCTCCTGATCCCTTCTTTGTTTCCTCGCAGCGGTCTACGGTGCAGGATGAAGAGCTGGAGGTGCTCCTGGCAAGCCTCTCTCTCTGACTTCGACATAGCTCTGAAAACTTCGATTTCGTATCGCCAGAATCTTATTTACAGCTGAGAATTCCGACGCTTAGGAGAATTTAGCGGACTCGATATTGATGTTAATTTCAATATTGCCCTCTCTGTTGAAGTCTTGTAAGTTATACGACCAGCTTCAGTAACAGCACTCATTATCTGCTTTTGTCACCCTATATCGCCATTTAAGATTTTAGGATTAATTACATTGGCCTCCTCAGGCTTTTTATAATTACATCTATGCCCCCTCTATTTTTTGAAATTACCAAAACCAAACCCTACATTAGAGTGCACTCCTCTGGAGTCTGGAGGGATAATTTATTTTACTAAAAAAACAATGTAAACTTAGAGTGGGGGCTTTGATAATTTCAAAAAGTGGATTGGAGATACTTGTAAATATGCAGTCTCCGGGGATATTCTGGCAATTAACCCTTGGATTTTGTGTAGTACAGGAAAACTGTATGTTATGAATAATCACTAGCTATAACCCAACTGTTTCAGTTGATTTTGTGGATTTTCTTGAGTGATGTTATTAGCTGTCCTAAAACGACTATTTGCAGTCCTATAAACACTTAAATTTATTGGACTGCGAATATGAATGCACCGTGTTTAGCTGTTATAGGACTGCTTGTAAGTTATAACATTGCCCTTTTTTTTCTTCCAGGAAGTGCTGATGCTATGGATATGGACTTATGTTGGATATTTCTCTTCTCTATGCTTGTTCAGTTACAATATTAATTGTGTAATTTTAACGTGGTTTCATGCAGTATTGTAAATGTCGGACGACATGTTCAATATGTCAGCCGACAAAGATTTTAAGGGAGAATGTCACGACATCAACATTTTAAGCAAAAATGTCATCAAAATATCGCCCGATATATTGCTTTTACTAGATATATCGGGCGATACTATGCAGCCAATATTTTGGAGAGTATTGATAGGAGAAAGAATGAATGCAGTCTATTCACAAGAGTAAGGTATATATAAGAACATGGGAGGATGTTCACAACACCCATGGTGAGCATAAGACAACTCTACTACACAGTAAGTGCACTACATTTAACACGCCCCCTCCCTCCCCACAAACTCATGGGGGATCATACACCGAGAGTTTGGACAGAAGATGAGCATGTTGGGTCCTCGTCTGCGGCTTAGTCATCAAATTTGCAATCTGCTGGTCGGAAGGGACATAGGAAGGAGCAAGAGTATCACAACCATACTGCTCACGTAGGAAGAAAACATCAGTCCCGATATGCTTGGAGAGTGAGTGCTTATGACATCAGTGTTATCACAGTAGAGTGAGGTGAGATCTGGAGAAGAGATACCAAGGTCCTTAAGAAGCCAACGAAGTCAAATAATGTCCTCAGCAGTGGTAGTCATGGCCCGAAGCTCGGCCTCAGTGCTGGATCGAGAAACACCAGTCTGTTTCTTGGACTTCTATGCAATAAGAGAAGAACCCAGGAACAAACAAAAATCGGTGACAGAGCGACGATCAACAAAATCGCTAGCCACGTAGCATCCGAGTAAGCGCAAAGCTGCAGAGAACTGCTGTTGGAGAAGAAAAGATCACGAGAAGTCGCTCGGAGATAGCGCAGAAGCCGCAACAGGTGATCATAGTGCACAAAAGTAGGGGCACTAACAAACTGGCTCAACACATGGACTGTATGGGCTATGTCGGGCCGAGTAATTGTGAGGTAGACAAGGCTCCCAACGAGATGGCGGTAGCGAGTGGGGGTCTGAGAGTGGAACAACATCATCCATACGTAGTTGAAGGTGAAGCTCCATAGGGGTGTCCACTGTGCGATAGTCGGAAAGAACATTCCGAGCAAGGAGATCTGATGCGCATCTCTGCTGAGAGAGCTAAAAATCACTGTCTGTAGAGCTGACCTCAAGACCCAAAAAATAGCTCGCTTGTCCAAGACCGGTCATCTAAAATTTTTGCTGAAGGTGATGCTTGATGAAAGACACATGAGAAAGATCATCGCCAGTAATGATCATATTATCAACATGAAGTAACGAAAGAGTCCGACCATGAGAGGAAGAAAGCGCAAACAGAGCTACATCATGTGGAGTTGGCTGGAAACCGACGGCTGTGATGGCTAAGCTGAAACGAGCAAACCATGCGCGGGACACCTGTTTGAGACCATAAAAGGCTCGCCTCATGCGACAGACAAAGCCTGAAGATCACCGTGAAGAAATGTTAAATTTTCTCGACGTGGTCAGCAAGATAGCCCAAACGCCAAATTAATATCTTCGGAACTACCCAGTTCGCACGTTGAACCAGCGGAAACCAAGGAACAGAGGTAACACCCAACAAACAATGGAAGCCAAAGCAGGTCTTTTATACATTCACTTCTTTACAACACGAGACATACATAGCGAGACATGATTTCACTAGTATAACAGCTGTAAACAGAAAGCACCAAAAAATAAGCCGGGCGGACAGCACCGGAGTCCGCCGAGACCGCGAGGTCGCCGAGGTCGCCGAGACCGCTGAGCTCGCCCAAGCTAAGCTGCAATCCGCCGAATAAACACGGAGTCCGCCGAAGCCGCGAGGCCGCGCGGACACACCGTTACTCGCCTCCTGCTGAACCTGAACTGAGGAACACCCCTACCCGCCTGAAGCCGGCGGACAGGTTATTGAAGCTGGCAAAGATGAAACAGAACTGACAAGCCGCAGAGCGACCTCCTGCTGAGTCCACAGAGACCGCACACTTCCAAGTACTTGACCGAAGTCACAGCCAAACTCCTGGCTCCTTGAAGCTACCCGCGCGACCTGCACACAGCAAACCGTCAGCCTGAAATAATCCGCGCGGACTGACAAACACAGACCGCAGCACTTCGCTCAACCCAACTTACTGTTCACTCTAGTTACTTAGGTTACTGTAGATGTGCCAGGGGGGTCCTATTTATAGGCAAGGTGAGGAGTGTGGTCACCGCCCAAGAGATAGCGTCACCATCCCAGCCCGCGCGATAGCAAAACCCGTCCGCCGAGTCCGCATGGACTTAGCCGGATACCAAGGAAAACCGCCAGGAGCAAGGCAACCATTGACGAACCCTCTCCAGTCCGCCCAAGCTATGCGGACAAGGCATCAACCCGCAAAGCTCCAACCACTGCAGGACAGCAACCCCCTTTAATGGCAGTTCGCACCAACCCGAGGCAGTCCGCAAGACTCACACCTCAATCCGCCACAAGTCCACGACCAAATGCAGACAACAACAGTCCGCCCGGTCACAGCGAACTTGGCGGATACCGCGGACACCATGGTCTTGGCACAAAGTGTGACCAAGTCCAAAACCATCAAAGGCCAATGCGAGCATGACGGACACAAACTCCCGTCCGCCAAACACCCTAGCACAGACCGCCATCAGTCCGCGAGCTTCTCGCACTTCTGTCCAACACAGCAGCCATCCCCGGACTCCAAAACCAGTCCGCCAATCGATCTCCACAACAAATCGCCTGCTGTGCCACCAGAGCTCGACAAGGCCTCAGCCAAGCTCTAAGCTCAGTCCGCAACAGCCCAAACCGCGGACACGCCAGTCCGCAAGCTTCCCGCGAACATGAGCCAAACCGCCTATCAGCACAAGCTTGCACCCGCGGCCACTGAGCAATGCACCAGTCCGCAAGCCTCCATCCGCTCAGGCCGCTCCTTGGCAAAGCCAATCAGCAAACACCCTATCCGCAGAAACCAGACCGCATAGTCCGCAGACTTTATGCAAACAACTCGCTCAGAAGACAGCCGGCTTCTCACTAGACCTTCCACCAGGCCGCACATCACAGTCCGCCCAGTCCGCCTAGTCCGCCAAAGCTGTCCGCCCCAGGCCGCCCGGCCTGTCCCGTCACCCACTTCCACTTCACAAATTTCAACACTCCCCCTTGAAGTGAGAAGTGGTGACCAAGCCCAGCAAGCTGCGCAAGCGTTCAAAGGGCCCCTTCGACAGTGGCTTCGTGAAGATGTCAGCAAGATTATCTTCACTCCGAACATGCCTGACTAGCAGAGATCCTTCTAACACCTTCTCCCTGATGAAATGATGATCAATCTCTATATGCTTGGTCCTGGCGTGACACACTGGATTGTTAACCAGTTTGAGAGCACTCTCATTGTCACCCCGGAATAAAGTAGGCACTTGCACTTCTTCATGAACATCCTCTATAAGCCTCCTCAACCAAACGGCTTCCCGAGCAGCCAAGGCCGAAGCCTTATACTCCGCCTCCGTGGTTGAAACTGACACCGAGTCCTGCTTCTTGCTACACCACGAGATGCTAGCTGAACCGCAAGTGAACACATAACCTGAAGTAGACCTTCGATCATCCGAATCACCGCCATAGTCAGCATCCGTGTACCCGAGCAACGCAAACTCCGCGTCCCTTCTATAGAGGAGTCCCATGTCAGAAGAAGCCTTGACATACTTCAGAATTCCCTTTGCCGCCACTAGATGAGATTGCCTTGGTTCAGCCATATACCGACTTACTCGGCCAACAGCATAAGCAATATCCGGCCTTGTAATCGTCAGGTAAATCAAGCTCCCAACAAGAGCCCTGAACACCAAGGGATCATGAAGAACCCTTCCCTCATCTCGTCGAAGCTTCAGCCCAGATTCCAGTGGAGTAGAGCACTTCTTCCCTTCGCCCATGCCAAACCGCTTCACAATGCGATCAGCATACCCTTTCTGGCTAATGAGAACCCCACACTCCTTCCTCTCCACTTCCAGACCGAGAAAGTGATGCAACTCTCCCAAGTCTTTCATCTCGAAGCGTATAGCAAGCTCAGCCCTGAGCCTTGCTACTTCCCCCTCCGAGTTCCCTGTGATGATCATGTCATCCACATACAGCAGGAGCAAGACTCGTAGCTCTCCCTTCTTCTTGACGAACAAGCTTGAATCTGAGTTGGAAGCAAGGTATCCACAGAATTGCAAGTACTCTGCAATCTTCCCATACCACGCTCTAGGAGCTTGCTTCAACCCATATAGAGCCTTCCTGAGTTTGCAGACATAGTCCGGATGCTTTTCAGAGACAAAACCAAGCGACTGATCCATGAAGATGTCCTTGTCAATCTCTCCGTAAAGAAAAACATTCTTCACATCGAGTTGCCACAACCTCCATCCCTTGCTAGCAGCCAAGGCGATCACCACTCTTACAAAAGTCATCTTCGCAACAGGACTGAATGTCTCCTCATAGTCTTCTCCATACTGCTGTGAGAATCCTCTAGCGACCAGGCGAGCCTTCAACCGATCAATGCTCCCATCAGCCTTCTTCTTCAACTTATACACCCACTTGCAAGTAACCGGAGTAACGCCATCAACCTTGGGCACAAGGTCCCATGTTTCATTCTTCTTCAGAGCATCAATCTCTTCTTTCATGGCATATTCCCACTCCTTTACTCCAGTGGCCTCGTTGAAGTTTGCAGGCTCTCGCTCATCCAGAGGACCTGCAAAGAAGCAGGAGACAAAGCTGTTGGGTACATTGGTCAAATGTACCTGATTTGAAGAAGCCTCACCTAACTCAATGATATACATCAGAATGTATTTGATGTTTGTTTGAGTTACTTGTGCAGGTTAGATATACACTGGACTGAAGCTGAAAATTTCTAAGTCCATGTGTCGACACCCAGAGGCAAAGTGTCGACACTTGAGAAAGCTTGTGTCGACACCCAGACATGCAGTGTCGACACTTGGAGTCATTGTGTCGACACCTGGGAAGAAGTGTCGACACCAGTCAGAAAGTGTCGACACTTGGAGCTGTGTCGACACTCAGTGTAGAAGGATGCAGAAAAGCTGTGTCGACACTTGGCGGAAGTGTCGACACCTAGAAGAGCTGAGTCAACATCAGTAAGTGTCGACACTTGGAGTTGTGTCGACACTCAGCATAATTCTGCAGAGACTAAGTACAAGTGTCGACACTCAACACTATGTGTCGACACTTAATCAGCAGAGTCAACATATGAAGAATGTGTCGACACTCAGCACAATGTGTCGACCCACACTCAAAGAAGTCAACACTTGAAGAATGTGTCGACACTCAGCACAATGAGTCGACACATAACCAGAAGACTCAACACTAGAAGAAAGTGTCGACACAAGGAGATGTGTCGACACTTAGCAAAGAACAGAAAAGTTGTAAAATATTCTAAGTACAAGTGTCGACACTAAAGGAATGTGTCGACACTCAGCTGAAGAATCAAGAATGAAGACTTGTGTCGACACCAAGAAGCAGTGTCGACACTTGACAGTTTCTACACATGAAGATGTGTCGACACAAAGGAGATGTGTCGACACTTAGAAGAATACAGATAAAGAATGAAGTACAAGTACTTGTGTCGACACTCAATTTCAGTGTCGACACATGCAGAAGAATCTGTGTCGAGACATACAAGGAATTGTGTCGACACCTTGTAGACTTGTGTCGACACTTACACAACATGTGTCGACACTTGGTCTATAAGTGTCGACACTTAAGAACAGAAAGTCTCGACACTAACTGACAGTTAGAGAATTTCAAGAAGTAACTGGTTGACATGACAGCTGCCAATCCAGCCGGTCTACAGCAACTGTCAGAGAAGTCAAAAGTCTGTTATAAACCGGATCATCCGGTTACCATAAAGGAAGCCTATAAATAGGCACCCAAAGTTTACAGAATAAAGTTGTTAAGTGGTTAAGTTGTTCACAATCATTACTTGTTGTGAGAACAATTGAAGTGGTTGATCAGATTAAATCAAGAAGTGATACATAGAGGATCAACACAAGAAGATCAGGCAGTCCAACTGCAGATCTAAGTAGTTGGAGAGAGAGAGCTCCAACCAAGGATTCAGTCTTTGGAACTAAGGCTGAGAAGAAGAATTCAGAGTCATCTGGATTTCAAGAAGCAGAGATCAAGGATCAACTGCAGAAGATTCAGACTAATTCAGTTCTACTCAAGAAGCTTTGAAGAAAGCTAAGTCAGTTTGGATCAAGCTGAGTTCTTCCAAGAACTCTTCAAGAAACTCTCAACTCCTCTCATCCTTTCTGAGTTGTAGAGTTAGCATTTGTAATTTCTATTTTAAACTTGTAAGATCCATTGGATCTGAGTGATTGTAAGCCTATTTTATAAAGGCTGAGGGTAGGGCTTGGTGCCTGAGTGTAGGAGTTGAAGAACTCTGAGTGTAGGCCTTTAATTGGCTGAGTGTAAGCCTTGATTGGCTGAGTGTAGGCCTGGGTGGCTGAGTGTAGGCCTTTTGGCTGAGTGTAAGGCTTTGGGCCTGAGGTAGGAACCTTGTTGGGTTCTGAGCTAGTGGAGAAGTTTGGCCGAATCTAGTACACTGCTAGATAGGCGAAGGGGGAAAGTGGATGTACCCAAAGATTGGGGAACCACTATAAAATTAGTGTGTCTTCTGTGCTGTGCTGTGAATTGAATGCTTAATTTCTGTATTTGCTGTTAGCTGTAGTAATCAGTGAAAAACTGTTGTGCTGCCAAACAAAAGTCAAAAAAGGTTTAGGTCACCTATTCACCCCCCCTCTAGGTGTTTAGGTACCATATCTTTCAAGTGGTATCAGAGCCAGGTTCCTCAAAATCAGGACTAACTGTCTGAGGAGATCCAGTTTGGCAGATTCAGTATAAGTCAGGAAACAGGAAACAGTTTCAAGAAAATCAAGAACATGGGTTCTTCAGAGAATCATAAGGAGTTGGGTTCAATGAAACTACCTATATGCAGAAAAGAGATCTTTGGGATCTGGAAAGAGAGGGTTAGGCTTTTTATGGAAGCCTCTGACCCTAGGATATACATCACAGTCAAAGAAGGGCCATATGTGCCCATGAAGATTTCAGTATTGGATGCAAATCAGAGGACTCCAAAGGATTTCTCTGAAATGACCAAGGATGAGATTGTCCTAGCAACCATGGACAAAAGAGCACAGAATATAATAGTTAGTGCAATTGATGATGCCACCTTCCAGAACCTTATTCACTGTAAAACTGCAAAAGAAATGTGGGACACCCTCATTGTCTATATGGAAGGTTCTGAAGAAGTAAGGCAAGATAGGAAGTCCTTGCTTAATCAAGAATATGAGAGCTTTAGGCAAGGAAGAGGAGATAGCATCACTGAATGCTACAAGAAATTTTATAGAATTGTAAATGAACTCATGTCATATGGAAGAGAGTTCACAAACTATGAGTTGAATGATAAATTCTTAAGGTCCCTCACCAAAGACTGGGACACCAAGATCTGTGCCATCAGAGAAATGGCAAAGTTGGGAGAAATTCCTCCTCCCACACTTTTTGGCAAGTTGTTATCTTATGAGATGCAACTGTCAGTGAGAAAAGAAGAAGAAAAGTCAACAAGGACTGAATACAGAGAAAAGACTGTTGCCTTTAAGTCAGATGTACCCAGAAAGAGCAGGACCAAGTCATCAACTCCTCCTCCTGAGGTAGTTGAATCAGAATCTGAAGAGTCAGAAAGTACAAAATCTACAAGCAGTGAAAGTGATGAAGACTTTGCTGCATTCACCAGACATTTTCAGAAGTTCCTTAAGAAGAAACAGTGGAGGTCTAGACCTTCATCTTCCAAAGGGAAAGAGGTTCAGTATCAGGAAAAGAAGCCTTCAAAGAAGGACAAGAAAAGGACCAAGACTAGTAAGGCAACTGGATCCAAGATAATTTGTTACTGCTGCAATAGACAGGGCCATGTTATTGCAGACTGTCCTGAAAGAAGGAAAGAATCCAGTGACAAAAAGAAAACACACTTCAAAGGAAAGAAGGAGAAGTCCTTTGTTGCAAAGATAGAGAAGACTCTTTCAGATATGTCTTCTTCAGACACTGAGACAGATGCTGAAGCCTATATTGGGCTATTTGCTGAAGAAGAAGAAGAGTTTATGCAGATCATGGAATCTATCTATGAGCAAGAAGACTGTCAAAGCCAAGGACTGATGGCTTTGACTGAAAGTACCAAAAACCTGGAGCAGCCAGGACCCAGTCAGGTACAAGGTTTAACTCAAAGTTCTGATTTCAGTTCTAGTTCAGAGTCAGATTATTCTTCATCAAGTGATGAGAATATATCTGAGTCTGAGGGAGATATTCATCAACTCCTAGATGAATATCAAGTACTATTGCAAGCCTATAAGAAAAGCAAGACCCTAGCCAAAAATTTGGCCAAGGAAATTGCTGATCTCAAGGCAGCTGCAATAGATTATGAGAAGAATTATGATCAAAAACTGAATGAAGTGGCTAGGCTGAAACACATTACTGTGATTCAGATGGGTACTATTACATTTAAGAATGATCAAATTAAGAAACTGGAGATTAATCTTCAGAAGGAGAAAGAGCTAGTAGCTAGGTTTTCAAAACCTAAATCAGTGCTACCCTTGATTGATGATTTTGTTCATCATAAAGGAAAGACTGGACTGGGATTTGTTAATCCAGCTAGGACTGTTCAGAATCAGTCCAAGTCCAAGGGCAAAGCCCCAACATTCACTAAGACTGCTGTAGTTAAGACAGCCAAGTCTGTACCTAAGCAAAGGTACAACAAATTTGAATGTTGGTGCTGTGGCAAAGTTGGCCACTTTGCTTTGGACTGTTGGCACAATGTTAGTGCCAAAAGTAGTAACAAGATACCTGGTGGAAAGCCAGTAGGTAGCCTTGTTAAGTTGCAAGCTAACAGTTACCAAGGACCCAAGAAACCATTGGGTTCTAAGGTTCATTAATTTGTTTTGCAGGAAAATCCAAGTGGCCATACCCCTACATGGTACTTGGATAGTGGATGTTCCAGACACATGACTGGAACTAGGGGACTACTGAAGGACTACATCCCAATCAAAAATGGTCCAAAGGTGACCTTTGGTGGTTCTGAAAAAGGAATCATCAAAGGGTTTGGTAACATTTCTTCTAACCTTGTTACCATTACTCAAGTGGCTTATGTTAAAGGTTTGAAACATAACCTCATTAGTATAAGTCAATTAAGTGATGTAGGGTATGACATCTCATTTGTTAAAAATGGTTGTCATATCAAGAGGTCAAGTGATCAAAAGATCATTTTGACAGGTTATAGGAAGAGAAATGTCTATTGTTTAGACATTATGGTTGAGAACAATAGTTCTCCAGTTTGTCTTGTAGCTGATGAGACAGTCTCTCAATGTGTCAAGTGGCACAAGAGGCTTGCTCATCTTAATTACAAGACTATTGGCAAACTCTTTAGTAAAGAGTTAGTGAGGAATGGTCCTCAAGTTAAGTGTGTCAAAGATGGCATTTGCTCAGCTTGTCAAAAGGGCAAGCAGACTAAATCCACCTTTAGAAGCATTGACAACAAGGATGCTGTGAGGTGTTTATACCTCTTGCATATGGATCTATTTGGTCCAATGCCAGTTCACAGCTTAGGTAGGAAGGTCTACACCTTTGTAGTTGTTGATGACTACTCAAGGTTTTCCTGGGTGTTCTTCTTAAAGCAGAAATCTGAAACACCTAGTGTCTTCCACAGTTTTGTTAAGCAAATTCAGAATGAATTGAACTGTACAGTGGTCAAAATTAGAAGTGACCATGGTACAGAGTTTCAATCTGAAAGCATGACAAAATTATGTGAAGACTATGGGATATTTCAAGAATTCTCTTCACCTAGAACACCTCAGCAAAATGGCATTGCTGAAAGGAAAAATAGAACCTTGATAGAGGCTGGTAGAACCCTATTAAGTGATTCATCACTGCCAGAATATTTCTGGGCTGAAGCAGTAAACACTGCATGCCATGTGATAAATAGGGCTACCATCACTAAAAGGTTAAACAAGACCCCCTATGAAGTAGTGAAAGGCAGGAAACCAAATCTATCCTATTTCAGGATTTTTGGTTGTAAATGCTTCATACTTAACAATGGGAAGTCTTACTTAACTAAGTTTGCTGCCAAGTCCCAAGAGGGAGTGTTTGTTGGGTACAGCAATAATAGTAAGGCTTATAGAGTCTACAACTTGACTACACAAGTTGTAGAGGAATCTGTGCATGTAGTTTTTGATGAGTCACAACTAATTAACAATGAGTTGTCTAGTAGTGTGTGCAGCCCCTCAGGTCTTATTAAGAAGATGGACAAGCTAACCATAGAAGATGTACCTGCTGCAAGACAGCAAGTAGAAGAAGATGGCTTATGTCCAGGGGGAGAACTACATGTACCAGGAGCTGAAGAAGTTCAAGGAACTCAGCATGATGAAGATGCTGAAGAAGTACAACCAGAAGTAAGGATGCCTCCAGCCAACAGGCATCTAAGAGATCATCCAGTGGAGCTGATCATTGGAGATCCAAGACAAGGTGTTCAGACAAGGAGCAGAAATCAGAATGCTGCAGTATATTCAAGTTTTCTGTCTCAAATAGAACCAAAGAAATTTGAAGAAGCAATACAAGATCCACAGTGGACTGAAGCTATGCAGGAAGAGCTAAACCAGTTCAAGAGGTGCAAGGTTTGGGACTTAGTTCCTAAGCCTAAAGATCACAATGTGATAGGAACAAAGTGGATCTACAGAAACAAGTTAGATGAACAAGGAGTCATCATTAAGAATAAGGCAAGACTGGTTGCAAAAGGATATAGGCAAGAAGAAGGTATTGATTTTGATCAAACCTTTGCTCCAGTAGCCAGACTGGAAGCCATCAGGATGTTCTTGGCCTATGCAACCTACCAAGGATTCAAAGTATACCAAATGGATGTGAAGTCAGCATTCCTTAATGGTAATTTAAAAGAAGAAGTATATGTGGAGCAGCCTTCAGGTTTTGTTGATCCTACTCTTCCACATTATGTCTATAGACTTAGGAAAGCATTGTATGGGTTAAAGCAAGCTCCTAGAGCTTGGTATGAAACCCTATCTAGTTTCCTCATTGAGAACAAGTTCACAAGGGGGAAAATAGATAAGACTCTATTCCTTAGGGAATCTAGAGGCAAAGTAATACTTGTCCAAATATATGTAGATGACATTATATTTGGGTCTACTGAAAGTAGCCTTTGCAAAAAGTTTGCAAAGCTTATGCAAAGTCAATTTGAAATGAGTAGTATGGGAGAACTGAAGTTTTTCTTGGGTCTCCAAGTTAAACAGACTGAAAGTGGCTTGTCCATATGTCAGTCAAAGTTCACCCTAGAACTCATAAGGAAATATGGTATGGATTCCTCCAGTACCATGAAGACTCCTATGGGGTCAAGTATGTCTCTAAGCAAGGATGATGCAGGGAAACCTGTGGATGAAACCTTGTATAGAGGGATAGTTGGCTCCCTACTATACTTGACTGCAAGTAGGCCTGACATTATGTATGCTACATGTGTTTGTGCCAGGTATCAAGCCTGCCCCAAAGAATCTCACTTGACTGCAGTCAAGAGAATCTTGAGATATCTAAAGGGCACACCTTATCTAGGCCTCTGGTACCCTAGGAATGGAGATTTTGATCTAACAGGCTATTCAGATGCAGACTTTGCAGGATGCAAAGAAGATAGAAAAAGCACAACTGGATCCTGTCAATTCCTAGGTGGAAGACTCATTTCATGGAGTAGTAAGAAGCAAACCAGTGTGGCCATCTCCACAGCTGAGTCAGAATATGTAGCTGCAGGAAGTTGCTGTGCTCAACTTCTGTGGATTCAACATCAGCTAGAAGACTATGGATGTCAGGTAAGTAGAACTCCACTTTATTGTGATTCTACAAGTGCTATTTCCATAGCTAATAACCCTGTATCACATAGTAGAACTAAACATATTGAGATTAAATATCACTTTCTTAGGGAGCATGTAGAAAGAAATGATATTGCACTTGAATATGTTAGAACTGATAATCAGATAGCTGATATGTTCACTAAGCCCTAGATGAAGCTAAGTTTAATAGGTTCAAAATTGAACTAGGTATGATAAACTTAGATTAAGTATACAGAACAAAAATTGGCTAAGTAAAAAGGTGTCGACACATAGACAAGTCTATGTCGACACAGAATAGTAAGTGTCGACACTTCAGGAAAATAGGTGTCGACACATCTAGGAAGTTGGTGTCGACACTTCAGAATGTTAGTGTCGACACATGTCGAGTAGGTGTCGACACATCAAATAAGGTGTCGACACTTAAGTTTTACTCAGAATTTTTCTAAGTAAAGTCTCGACAACATGTCGAGTATAGTGGTGTCGACACTTAACCAAGTGTCGACACATAAAATATGTTGACTAAACTTGTGTCGACACATGAGTGTCGAGACATTATAAGTCAGTGTCGACACTTATTGCCAGTGTCGACACATCTTTAGGATTCCATCTCCGCCTGTTCGTCTTCAAACTAGAAAGGTATAAATAGGGGTCTGTCTTTGTTTGTCGACACGCTTTCAAAGTTTCGAGACCTAAACTCTTGTGTCGACATTTCTCTCATCTCAAGACTAAATCTTCAAACCCTAATGGCTCCCAAGCTGGAAGAGAACGTTAACGAAGGATATGAGCTGGTGCGTGGCGCATTCGACGACTGCGAACAAGAAATCAAATCAGTGATAACCCTAATTGCCAATTCAGGATTGGAGTTCTTGGTTTCAGAACCAACGAAGATATGGAAGAAGGAAGTCATTGAATTCCTTACTGGCGCGGCTGTAGATGACTCAGGCTACAAAATTAAGTCAAGGGTGCATGGCACCAAGGTCAAGATTTCACCCAAGTCTTTAAGAAAGGTACTTCAGCTACCTAAAGTTCAAGATGAAGAGGAAGTAACTGCTTCTAAGACCAGGGAAGCTCTTACTTGGTGTGGACTGGATCCAAAGATGAAGGTGGGATCAGTCTTTAACAGAAAAGGTATGAATAATCAAGGCAAGTTCTTGTCAGAAATAGTGGGCAAGGTAATACTAAGCAAGCCAGGAGGACATGACAGGGTGTCTGCCTCCATGTTTGAAGTCATGACCAGAATCATCTTCAATCTGAAAACAGACTGGTCAATGGTGGTTTATGAAAAAGTGAAGGAAAGCCTGAAGAAGCCCAATCTGGGCAGGATACTAAGTCTCTACCTGGCTGGATCAATTCCAGAGGTAATGAGCACTGCTGCAGGAACTAAGATCAATCATATGAGGAAGATGGACTCAAGAATATTCTCTAGATGGGAAAGGGTGCTGGTGTCAAAGGAATTGACCACCCCTGAGAAACAAACTTCTAAGAAAGACTCTCCTCCCAGGAAGAAGAGGAAGACTGCTGCTGTGCCTCAAGAGCCATCCAGCAGCTCAGGCAGTGAAGAACATGTGGTCTTCACTCCTGATAGTCCAATGGATAAAGCTGCAGAAAAGTCACCTGCTCCTCAGGAGCCAGCTGACATCCAGGGGGAGCTTCCAGGTGTAGCAGAACCATCTACACTGGAGAGTGAGCAAGCCACCCTCCTCATTCAAGAGGTACTTGTTGACCTTAATACTTTGAATTTTTCTATCATAAATTCTGATTTGTCTGATGATCATCAGCAAAATCAGCCAGCAACTCAAGAACCAGATGTTGTTCTCCAAGACACATCTGTTGTAGCTGATGAAACCAGAACATCTCCTGCACAATCTCCACCAGAATATACCATGGAAGATCTATTTCTGAATTTAGAACAGGATGATTTTGATATAGACAAGAATGATGCTGATACAGTAAAGAATGCTGCTGCTGAGGGGGAGAACATAGAAGTTGTGGAAGAGCCTATAAGGCTAGATACTGAGAAGGCACAAGATGTGCATACTGAAAAGCAATCCAGCCCTAAGGATAGGGTGGATATAGCCAGTACATCAGACTCTGAAGATGATGAAGCTGAGCAAGCTAAGAAAAAGAAGTTCTTTGTTTTCAAAAGAAGAAGCCAGAGCTATAAGAAGGCTCTCCAAACAGTTGCTCAACATTCCTTAGTTCAACAAGCTCCATCCACTGATTACAGTGCTCTATTGCTTGCCTTGC
Source organism: Platanthera guangdongensis (assembly GCA_039583875.1). Taxonomy (NCBI): domain Eukaryota; kingdom Viridiplantae; phylum Streptophyta; class Magnoliopsida; order Asparagales; family Orchidaceae; genus Platanthera; species Platanthera guangdongensis. The sequence continues at coordinate 259,073,835 of CM077150.1, forward strand.
AAATCAAGATGGATGAACAAAGGAAAGCTTTAGAAACTTATGTTGATGAAGGGCACAAAGCACTACAATCTGATCTGGGCCAGGAAATCAAGTCAATAAGGTTTGAAATGAACCTTAATAAAAGGGAAATGACTGATTGTTTTACCAAGGGTGCTCATGCAGTAGTCTATCTGGCTAAACATCAAGAAACCATCAAAGAGAAAGTGGATGATATAGCACTAAAGCAAGGCTATGTGCTGGAGAATCAGTTGAGGATGAATGATAATTTGACTGCATCTCACAATGCAATAGTCACTGAACTCAAGAATAAGTCAGATGAACCTTCAACTTCCTCTGCTGCTGCCAAAGCTGATTTTGATAAACTCTTTCAAGCAGAGATTGCTGCTGTAAAGACTGCCATTAAAGACTCACAGAAGGTCATTTCAGAACAGCTTACAAAGCTTAGACCTTTCTTTAAAGAGGGCATAAGGTATTTGGATGGCCAAATCAGATTCCAGAAAGATGATGTGAGAGATCATGTGGCCCAAGAAGTCATAAAGGGGGAGAGAGTGTTAGTCAAGGCCAGTTCTGAACATGCAAAATGGATATCAAATTCCATCAGGGCTACACTGGGCTATCCTCCCCTTTGTGATGATGACAATGTAGCTGACTCTGGCATTCAAGGCACATATCTTGGAGGTGAGCAACAAGCAGTGGCTGATGTAATCTATCCACCTCCAGACTTTGACATGATTCATGCAGATATAAGCACAATGTATAGTCCACCTGCTGGCAAGCCTAATATTATTCTGGAAAAGGTTGTTCAACCTATCACAGCTGCAATGCAAGAGGCTTTGGACAAGGAAGAAGAAACTAGGCTGTCAAAGAAGAAGTTTAGGGAAATTGCTGAGCAAAAGCCAGATTTTGAACAGTGGAGCCCTACTTCTAGGAACATAATTCTTACAGCCTGGAAAGCAGCCAAGGACAATGCCCATGAGAGGAACAAGTGGTTCTCAGAGGCTGAATGGAGAAAGCATGAGAGTAGGCAGGAAGCAATTGTCCAATATAGAAGGAAGGCTAAGTTAGGAAAGCTACCTCCAACAGCTGTGGAGCCTAGCAAGTACTTTCCTAAGCCCTATCATTATTTTGAAAGACAAAAGATCAAGGCTGAAGAACAGAAGAAGAAGGACTCTAAAGGGAAGAAGACTGCTGAAGCTGAGCCTGCTGCTGCTGCTGCTGTGAAAGCTCAAGTTAAAGCTGGAAAAGGCATTGTTATTAAAGAACCTGATCAGCACTAGATTAGGAATTAACTTGATGCTTGTTGTAATCTGTTGAGTGAAAAACATTGTAATACTTCATTGAAAATGTATAAGGAACATTATTGGAACAGTATATGATAAATATAGTATGAATGTTCTGAAATATGTGTGTTTCTTAATTGTTCTGCAATGTTTAATAAGTATACATGTGTGCTTTATTACATGTTCAAGTTTACCCTGTTGTCATTTATATGTTTTACATCATTTTGTAATTTTTAATTATGAGTGGTGTATATCATTGACTAAGGGTTATGACTTCTCCAAATAGGGGGAGATTGTTGGGTACATTGGTCAAATGTACCTGATTTGAAGAAGCCTCACCTAACTCAATGATATACATCAGAATGTATTTGATGTTTGTTTGAGTTACTTGTGCAGGTTAGATATACACTGGACTGAAGCTGAAAATTTCTAAGTCCATGTGTCGACACCCAGAGGCAAAGTGTCGACACTTGAGAAAGCTTGTGTCGACACCCAGACATGCAGTGTCGACACTTGGAGTCATTGTGTCGACACCTGGGAAGAAGTGTCGACACCAGTCAGAAAGTGTCGACACTTGGAGCTGTGTCGACACTCAGTGTAGAAGGATGCAGAAAAGCTGTGTCGACACTTGGCGGAAGTGTCGACACCTAGAAGAGCTGAGTCAACATCAGTAAGTGTCGACACTTGGAGTTGTGTCGACACTCAGCATAATTCTGCAGAGACTAAGTACAAGTGTCGACACTCAACACTATGTGTCGACACTTAATCAGCAGAGTCAACATATGAAGAATGTGTCGACACTCAGCACAATGTGTCGACCCACACTCAAAGAAGTCAACACTTGAAGAATGTGTCGACACTCAGCACAATGAGTCGACACATAACCAGAAGACTCAACACTAGAAGAAAGTGTCGACACAAGGAGATGTGTCGACACTTAGCAAAGAACAGAAAAGTTGTAAAATATTCTAAGTACAAGTGTCGACACTAAAGGAATGTGTCGACACTCAGCTGAAGAATCAAGAATGAAGACTTGTGTCGACACCAAGAAGCAGTGTCGACACTTGACAGTTTCTACACATGAAGATGTGTCGACACAAAGGAGATGTGTCGACACTTAGAAGAATACAGATAAAGAATGAAGTACAAGTACTTGTGTCGACACTCAATTTCAGTGTCGACACATGCAGAAGAATCTGTGTCGAGACATACAAGGAATTGTGTCGACACCTTGTAGACTTGTGTCGACACTTACACAACATGTGTCGACACTTGGTCTATAAGTGTCGACACTTAAGAACAGAAAGTCTCGACACTAACTGACAGTTAGAGAATTTCAAGAAGTAACTGGTTGACATGACAGCTGCCAATCCAGCCGGTCTACAGCAACTGTCAGAGAAGTCAAAAGTCTGTTATAAACCGGATCATCCGGTTACCATAAAGGAAGCCTATAAATAGGCACCCAAAGTTTACAGAATAAAGTTGTTAAGTGGTTAAGTTGTTCACAATCATTACTTGTTGTGAGAACAATTGAAGTGGTTGATCAGATTAAATCAAGAAGTGATACATAGAGGATCAACACAAGAAGATCAGGCAGTCCAACTGCAGATCTAAGTAGTTGGAGAGAGAGAGCTCCAACCAAGGATTCAGTCTTTGGAACTAAGGCTGAGAAGAAGAATTCAGAGTCATCTGGATTTCAAGAAGCAGAGATCAAGGATCAACTGCAGAAGATTCAGACTAATTCAGTTCTACTCAAGAAGCTTTGAAGAAAGCTAAGTCAGTTTGGATCAAGCTGAGTTCTTCCAAGAACTCTTCAAGAAACTCTCAACTCCTCTCATCCTTTCTGAGTTGTAGAGTTAGCATTTGTAATTTCTATTTTAAACTTGTAAGATCCATTGGATCTGAGTGATTGTAAGCCTATTTTATAAAGGCTGAGGGTAGGGCTTGGTGCCTGAGTGTAGGAGTTGAAGAACTCTGAGTGTAGGCCTTTAATTGGCTGAGTGTAAGCCTTGATTGGCTGAGTGTAGGCCTGGGTGGCTGAGTGTAGGCCTTTTGGCTGAGTGTAAGGCTTTGGGCCTGAGGTAGGAACCTTGTTGGGTTCTGAGCTAGTGGAGAAGTTTGGCCGAATCTAGTACACTGCTAGATAGGCGAAGGGGGAAAGTGGATGTACCCAAAGATTGGGGAACCACTATAAAATTAGTGTGTCTTCTGTGCTGTGCTGTGAATTGAATGCTTAATTTCTGTATTTGCTGTTAGCTGTAGTAATCAGTGAAAAACTGTTGTGCTGCCAAACAAAAGTCAAAAAAGGTTTAGGTCACCTATTCACCCCCCCCTCTAGGTGTTTAGGTACCATATCTTTCAAAAGCTCACTGCATTCCCATCACAGTACCGAGCCGGTGGCTTAACCACCCTCTTCGATCTCCGAAGACATGGCTCCTTGCTCACGGCTTCCGTTGCTTCTTCGGGCTCCACTCCTACCTGGGGCAAGCATTGAGCAGTGCTCCCCCTGCTTCCTGAGCCAGAATGCTCAGCCTCGGAGTTCGAAGCAACAGGAGCTGCTGGTGAAACAGCAAGCTCCTCTTCCAAGCCTTCAGCAGCCACCACCGGTGCTTCATCAACCTTGCTACTTCCGGTTAGCTCCACCGAGCCACCTCCATATGACGTCAGCTCGTCAAAGACAACGTCTCGACACCACGAACTGCTTCGTCACAAGGTCCATGCATTTCCATCCCTTCTTCCGCTCATCATAGCCAACAAAGACAAGTTTCCTTGCCTTCGCATCCAGCTTTGTCCGTGAAGCATCCATGACATGCACATAGCTGGTTGAACCGAACACCCTAAGGTGTCCCACACTCGGCTTCTCCTTCAGCAACAGCTCAATAGGAGTCTTCATGTTGATAGAGCTGAGTGGCATCCGGTTGATAACATAAGCAGCACAAGACATTCCCTCCGCCCAAAAAGACCTTGGGATATCTTTCGAATGAAGCCAACATTTGCAGGTCTCCGTCAGATGACGGATCTTCCGCTCCGCTACCCCATTTTGTTGTGGAGTGTGAGCACAAGTAAGCTCCCGTTGGATCCCGTGCTTCCTGCAGAAGTTAGAAAACTCGGAGGAGACAAACTCACCCCCGTTATCAGTTCTAAGCTTCTTAATCCGCAAGCCAAGCCGGCCTTCTACCAACTCCTTAAACTCCACAAACAAACGAAAGGCTTCCGACTTCTCCTTTAAGAAGTACACCCAAGTATACCTTGAGTAGTCATCAACCAAGACAAGCATGTATCTGCTTCCTCCAAGGCTGGCAGTAACCGTTGGTCCCATCAGGTCGCCATGAATACACTCCAGTGGCTTCTTGCTCCTTGTTTGTGATTTATCAAACGGAAGGCGATGTGCCTTACCGTATTGACAGCCCGCACAAACATGCTCATCACCAAAGGAGGACAACTTCGACAACCCCCTCACCAGACTTCTACTCGCCATCGCCTTCAGCTTGTCCATGCCAACATGCCCCAGCCTCTCATGCCAGATAGCAGCGCTATCATTGGCCCTCATTTTATCAACATAAGCACTGGTGGAAAGAACAAACAAGTTCTTCACCCTCCTCCCAACATGAGCAACATCAGCCTTTACCGCTGATACGTTGCGAAGGAATCTCACGTCTGTTGGCCCAAACAGAACGTGATACCCAGCGTCCACCGCATTGGTCACCGAGAAAAAGTTTTTCTTCATGCCCGGCACGTGATACACACTCCTTAACGTGAGTGGCCCCTGATCACTACCCAAAGACACAACCCCCTCTTTCTCTACTGCATAAACAGTATTATCAGCAGTGATAATAACTTCATTACCTGAGTAAGCCTGCATGGAGGTGAACTTCGATTTGTCTCCGGTGAGGTGATGACCACACCCGGAGTCCACGATCCACTCGCTGTTGAAGTCCTCAGCAGACAAGGCCCGGACACAAGTGCCCGTCATAAAAGCTCCGCCCCATTCTGCTTCTTCACTTCTTGAGCAAGCTTCCTCCTTTCCCGCAGCATGCCCAGGCTGCAGTTTGACCTTGCAGTCCCGCTTGAAGTGCCTTCGCTGATGACACCGGTAGCACTTCAGATTCTTCTTCCAGTCCTTAGGAGCATTGCTCCTCTCCGGCGGATATGAAGTTGAAGTCTCCTTCTCACCAACGACCTGCACCTTCTTCTTCTTCCCTTCCCATCCTTTCTTCTTGCCTGAGAAGAGAGCTTCGCTGCCTTCCTGATTCAGGTTCACTCCAGCCATTTGCCTTGCTAAGCTCTCCTGCGAGGCAAGCAGATTCTCCAGCTCCAGCAACGACGGCTGAGTAGCCCACCCTTGAACAGATGTGACAAAGATCACATATTCCTTCCGCAAGCCGCGGATGATGTGCCTTTTCATCTTTGCCTCAGAGATAGGCTCATCAGGATCCCGTGCCGACAGCTCAGCACACAAGCTCTTCATCTTTAAGAAGTACTTGGAGATGGAAAGGTCTCCCTGAGTTGCCCTGGCCAACTCATTCTCCAGGAACTGAAGCCGCGCCACATTCTTCCTATTGAACAACTCATCAATGGTTGTCCAAATATCAGCAGCCGACTCACATCCAACGATGTGATCAAACAATTCCGGAGACACGACTCTCTTCAGAACGAACTCCGCCTTAGCATTTGTTCTTCTCCAGAGCCTAACCTGCTCAGCAGTACCGAATGCAGCAGTAACTTCCTGTCTGTCGTCACCACCGACGACTTCCCACAGCTCCTCGCCAAGAAGATAACTCTTCATGCACGACTTCCACTTCTTGAAGTTAGTCGGCGTTAAGAGTTCAATGCCAAGACCCCTTGCAAAACTCCCTTCCATTGCACAACCTGTTGGTCACCTTTCAGCAGCTCCGAGCAACAACACAGGTTGATCACCACTCAATCACTGAGTAACAACACTGGCTGACTTCCGCTCCCGCAACTGAACCTCAGAAACCTCAGAAACCTCAGAAACCTCCCTCTGATACCATGTTAAATTTTCTCAACGTGCTCAGCAAGATAGCCCAAACGCCAAATTAATATCTTCGGAACTACCCAGTTCGCACGTTGAACCAGCGGAAACCAAGGAACAAAGGTAACACCCAACAAACAATGGAAGCCCAAGCAGGTCTTTTATACATTCACTTCTTTACAACACGAGGCATACATAACGAGACATGATTTCGCTAGTATAACAGCTGTAAACAGAAAGCACCAAAAAACAAGCCGGGCGGACAGCACCGGAGTCCGCCGAGACCGCAGGGTCACCGAGGTCGCCGAGACCGCTGAGCTCGCCCAAGCTAAGCTGCAATCTGCTGAATAGACACGGAGTCCGCCGAAGCCGCGAGGCCGCGCGGACACACCGTTACTCGCCTCCTGCTGAACCTGAACTGAGGAACACCCCTACCCGCCTGAAGCCGACGGACAGGTTATTGAAGCTGACAAAGATGAAACAGAACTGACAAGCCGCAGAGCGACCTCCTGCTGAGTCCGCAGATACCGCACACTTCCAAGTACTTGACCGAAGTCACAGCCAAACTCCTGGCTCCTTGAAGCTACCCGCGCGACCTGCATACAGCAAACCGTCAGCCTGAAACAATCCACGCGGACTGACAAACACAGACCGCAGCACTTCGCTCAACCCAACTTACTGTTCACTCTAGTTACTTAGGTTACTGTAGATGTGCCAGGGGGGTCCTATTTATAGGCAAGGTGAGGAGTGTGGTCACCGCCCAAGAGATAGCGTCACCACCCCAGCCCGCGCGATAGCAAAACCCGTCCGCCGAGTCCGCATGGACTTAGCCGGATACCAAGGAAAACCGCCAGGAGCAAGGCAACCATTGACGAACCCTCTCCAGTCCGCCCAAGCTATGCGGACAAGGCATCAGCCCGCAAAGCTCCAACCACTGCAGGACAGCAACCCTCTTTAATGGCAGTCCGCACCAACCCGAGGCAGTCCGCAAGACTCACACCTCAATCCGCCACAAGTCCACGACCAAAGGCAGACAACAACAGTCCGCCCGGTCACAGCGGACTTGGCGGATACCGCGGACACCATGGTCTTGGCACAAAGTGTGACCAAGTCCAAAACCATCAAAGGCCAATGCGAGCATGGCGGACACAAACTCCCGTCCGCCAAACACCCTAGCACAGACCGCCATCAGTCCGCGAGCTCCTCGCACTCCTGTCCAACGCAGCAGCCATCCCCGGACTCCAAAACCAGTCCGCCAATCGATCTCCACAGCAAATCGCCTGCTGTGCCACCAGAGCTCGACAAGGCCTCAGCCAAGCTCTAAGCTCAGTCCGCAACAGCCCATACCGCGGACACGCCAGTCCGCAAGCTTCCTGCGAACATGAGCCAAACCGCCTATCAACACAAGCTTGCACCCGCGGCCACTGAGCAATGCACCAGTCCGCAAGCCTCCATCCGCTCAGGCCGCTCCTTGGCAAAGCCAATCAACAAACACCCTATCCGCAGAAACCAGGCCGCATAGTCCGCGGACTTTATGCAAACAACCCGCTCAGAAGACAGCCGGCTTCTCACTAGACCTTCCACCAGGCCGCACATCACAGTCCGCCCAGTCCGCCTAGTCCGCCAAAGCTGTCCGCCCCAGGCCGCCCGGCCTGTCCCGTCACCCACTTACACTTCACAAATTTCAACAAGAAAGACATTCTTCACGTCAAGCTGAGACAAAGACCAGTGGAGAACAACGACAAGAGCAATAAGAGTTCAGACTGTAGTCATCTGAGCAACTGGAGCAAAAGTCTCGTCATAGTCTTTCCCCTGCTCCTGATGAAAACCACGAGCAACTAAACGAGCCTTGTAGCTCTCCACAGAAACATCAGAGCGAGTCTTGACCTTAAGACCCACTTGCAAGTAATAAGAACAACACCAGGAGGAAGAGGAACAAACTCTCAAGTACGAGTATGCTCAAGTGCCTCTAACTCAGCAGACATGACAACCTGCCACTCTGATATCTGGGCAATCTCACAGTAGGTAGTCAGCTCTGGAGTGTTAGAATTAGTAGCAGGAAGGGCAAGAAGGTCCAACGAAAGTGTAGCAAGGCTAAGACGGTCGGGAGGACGTCGCTCACGAGGTGGGTTGCGATGCACAGGAGGATCGTCCACAAGACACTCGCTGGAGGAGGCAGGCACCGAGTCTGTGGGCACTGGAGGCGAGGGGACGAGAGCAGGAGGAGGACGACGAGTGTAATGATATGGAAGTGAGATGATGAGCGCGTCCGAGGATCACGCCAACAGTGGCAGTCCATGCCTTGTAGTTTCGTCCATCGAGGATGACATCCGCCTTCTGGAGAAAAGCATAGGAGAAAGAGGAGGCCATCAGGTAGGGCAGGGAGCAGCGACACGACACAGATAGCAGCGACACGACACGAATAACAACAGCACGGTACAAGAAGTAGCAACACAGTACAAGGAGCAGCGACATGACACATACGGGATTGGCACGGAGCAGTGGCACGACACCAAGGTTGTCAGGATCGCGATACAGATCATAGAATCTTACGATCCTACGATCCGGATTTTGTAAAGCGATCCTCGATCCAACTCTATTATCAGATCCGATCCTACCTCGAAACGATCTCATCTAGGATCTCGATCCTGACAACCTTGCACGACACAGACGGGATCGTCACAGACACAGGTAGCAGCGACAACCACCAAGCGGAAACAACTGTTTCGATCGATCGAGGAAACTGTTTCGATCGATCTATCTGGGAGACAGAATCGATCGGGAAGCAGCAGTTTCGATCGATCGGGGTGACGGAATCGACCGGGAAGACAGAATCGATCGGTCGGGGAGACAACACCGACGAGATTGATCGACTTCAAAGTCGTGCGGAAGGGGGCGGGACGGGAACAATGTGGTCGGCTAGGGTTCGCTTTGATACCATGATAGGAGAAAGAATGAATGCAATCTATTCACAAGAGTAAGGTATATATAAGTACATGGGAGAGTTTTCACAACACCCAAGATGAACATAAGACTAACTCTACTACACAGTAAATACACTACATTTAACAAGTATCAAATTTTTTTTTCATTTATTTTAAGCGGCTGAGTGTTAATATTTTGTCTCGTACTTCATTTCGTGCATTTCTCTGAGCCTAACTTTACCGACTTTCTCATCTTTCTCTCATTTTGTGTTTTTTGTCGTTTACTATGGTCGGTGTTTCTTTCTTTTGAGGTAGTCTACATGTACTTCTCAATAGATTGCATCCTGATGTGGTTGTAGGCTTGTAGCTGACCTCACTGAACTTCATCATGCGCTCTTTTTATATGCAATTTATGTACAGCTTGAGAGATTCTTGTCAATGTTTTCAATTTGAGATTGTAGTTCTCTGATACATTTTTTTAATAGAAATTTGTCCTTTTAGAAAGCCTATTGAGAGTTGATACTTCTCCCAACTGTATAATTTTTATGTATAGTTGAACTCCACATGCCCTAAAAGGCTCAGCTTATATAGTTAGAAATATTAGATATATGTCTGCACGTAGAGCTAGACTATATGTTGGAGATACTGTATAAATCCTATTTCAAATTTGATAGGGCATATGGACTATCTTGAGAGGAGTCAAACCCATCTACAATATATACTGCCATTTTTATGAATTTCTTCATTTTTAATTTGAGATTTAGTCTCCGTTTGGCGCTGTGGTGACAGTCATGAACCTGGTGGTTAAATTGTTATTCGTTAACGCCCATCTAAGAAACTTCATCCACTTTTATGTTCAAACGGATGATGTTTGTTAGGTGCTCCTTAACGAATAACAGTTTAACCCATGCATTTACAACCGCTACGATCATGCCAAACAGTGCCCATATCTGCATGAATGTGGCAACTTTCATGATCACTTTTAACCCATCGTTTCTATCGTCCTTCAACAGAAACGACCGCTACCGCTTTCAAATGTTGTTTGTGTTATCTAAAATTGCGCTCACTACTACTGTCACATTGAAATCACTCTATTAAACATGGCCTTAGTTCGTTCTTGCATTATTCTTCTTCTAACACAAGTCATCATGGAAGTTAATCATGATTTGCTTCTTGGCACTCCACTGCCCCCAGAGTACCCACAGTCATCCAGATGTCCTCTTCAAATTCGGGATGCGACGAGAGCTCAACCAACATTTCTCGAATGTCATCAATCGTTCTAGTTTTTCCCGAGTTACTCCGATTCGGCCCCTTGTGAGCGATCTGTCTTTTGGGATATCTGATTATGTTCTTTGTTTTTGCAGTAGAATTGCTCAATAACACTTGCAAGCATCATTGAAGCAGGTGGAACTAAATTGTGATGTTTTTGAATTTATTTATTTCTGTTAAATTTTTTCAAAGTGATCAGCAAGATAGCAAAAAGTCAAATGAATATTCTCAGAACTATCCAGTCAACACCTTGATCATGCGGAAGCCCAAAGAGCAAACTTAACACTAAATGCAAATTGAAGAACAAGCAGATCTTATATTCATTAACACTTCATTACAGGGCGAGGTATACATAACGAGACATGATTTTGCTTGTACACAAGTTACAAACAGAAAGCAAAACAAGTCGGGCGGACATCACTGGAAATTGCCGAGACCGCCAAGTCCGCCAAGGTCGCCGAAGCCGTCCGAACTGCTGCTGCTACAAGCCGAATAGCACACGGAGTTCGTCGAGACCGCGAGGTTGCGCGGACACACCGTTATTCGCTGCCTGCTGATGAAATGAAGAACAGACCGCCTTCTCGTTTGAGACCAGCGGACAGGTTATTGGAACTTGGAAAAGCTGAAACAGAAAATCACTGACAAGCCGCAGAAGCGACCAGCTGAGACCGCTGAGACCGCTGATACCGCTGAGACCGCACACTTCAATGTACTTGATCGAAGTCAAAGCCAAACTCCTTGCTCCTTGAAGCTAGCCGCGCGACCTGCACACAACAAACTGTCAGCTCCACTCAACCCGCACGGACAAGGAAATCCAGACCGCAACAAATGATCAAGCCCCACTTACTGTTCACTCAGTTACTGTAGACATGCCAGGGGGGTTCTATTTATAGGCGAGGTGAGGAGTGTGGTCACCACCCTAGTGAATAGAATCACCGCCCCAGCTCGCGCACTAGCAAAGACCCGTTCGCTGAGTCCGCAAGGACTTAGCCGGATTCCAAGAGAAACCTGTCAGGAGTAATAACGAAGATGTTCACCAACAGGCGAACTCGCATCACTCCGCCCATAATATGCGGACAAGGCATCAGTCCGCATAGCCCGCAAACACCTCACCACACAGGAACATCCACCACTGCGATAGTCCACACACTATATGCGGATAAGGAGGCAGTCCGCACAGCTCGAAAACAAAGTCTCCATCCGCCACGAGTCCACGACCAACAGGTAGTCCGCCCGATCAACAATGGACTCGGCGGATACCGCGGACACTGAACTTGTCACTGAAAGTCACCAAGTGCAGAAAATCACCAAGAGCAAACGCGAGCTCGGCGGACAAAGCCCAGTCCGCCTGCCCCAAAGCAGATCGCCAACACTCCACCAGAAGGCAGAGCTCGCAAGCCCTTACTCGCACAGCTGCCAAGACAACGACGACCTGCCGGACTTCGACACCAGTCCACGCAGTCCTCCACAGCAGCTAACACCCGCTGCACCACCAGAGCATGACAAAGGCCGCAGCCGAACTCCAAGGCCAGTCCGCATCAACGAACACCGCAGACTCAACCAGTCCGCAAAGCCTCCCGCGGATAGAACTCCCAATCCGCCGGTTAACAAGCTTGCAGACTTACAAGGCCGCAGATCAACTAAGCACTGCCAACAGCCTGCGAACCACAATCTGCTCAGTTCGCTTCGCTAGAAGCCCAACTTCCTTGGCCAAAGGCCAACCAGGCCGCACAACAGCCCGCCCAAGGCCGCTCACCAGGCCGCATAGGCCGCTCCTCAAGAACAGCCAAGCCACCAAGACAGCAAAGGTCACCCAGGCCGCAACCAGCAGTCCACTCAGGCCGCGGACTCAGACCGCTCAGGCCGCACAGTCCGCCCGGCCTGCCCATCACCCACTTACACTTCACAAATTTCAACACTCCCCCTTGAAGTGAGAAGTGGTGATCAAGCCCGGCAAGCTTCGTAACCGCTGAAATGGCCCCTTCGTCAGCGGCTTCGTGAAGATGTCAACCAGATTATCTTCACTCTGAACATTCCCGACCAGAAGAGATCCCTCCAACACCTTCTCCCTTATGAAGTGGTGCTCGATCTCAATATGCTTGATCCTTGCATGACACACTGGATTGTTTACCAGTTTGAGAGCACTCTCATTGTCACCCCGGAGCAAAGTAGACCCTTGCACTTCTTCATGAACATCCTTTACAAGCCTTCTTAACCAGATGCCTTTCCGAGCAGCCAAGGCCGAAGCCTTATACTCAGCTTCTGTAGTAGACACAGACACTGAGTCCTGCTTCTTGCTACACCACGAAATGCAAGCTGATCCACAAGTGAAAACATAACCCGAAGTTGATCTCCGATCATCCGAGTCACCACCATAGTCATCATCCGTGTATCCAAGCAAAGCAAAGTCCGCATCTCTACTATAGAGGAGTCCCATATTAGAAGTTGACTTGACATACTTCAAAATATTCTTTGCCGCCACCAGATGAGACTGCCTTGGTTCAGTCAAAAACCGACTTACTCGGCGAACAGCGTAAGCAATGTCCGGCCTTGTAATCGTCAGGTAGATCAAGCTTCCAACTAGAGCTCTGAACACCAAGGGATCAGGAAGAATCCTTCCTTCATCTCGTCGAAGCTTCAGCCCATGTTCCAGTGGAGTAGAGCAACTCTTTCCTTCGCCCATGCCGAATCGACTCACAATGCGATCCACATAACCCTTTTGGCAAATGAGTATCCCGCTCTCATTCCTCTCCACTTCAAGACCAAGAAAGTGATGAAGCTCTCCCAAGTCTTTCATCTCGAAGCATATAGCAAGCTCAGCCCTGAGCCTAGCTACTTCCTCATCCGAATTCCCTGTGATGATCATATCATCCACATACAGCAGGACAAAGACTTGAAGCTCCCCCTTCTTTTTGACGAACAAGCTAGAATCCGAGTTGGAAGCAAGATAACCGCAGAATTGAAGATACTCTGCTATCTTCCCATACCAAGCTGTAGGAGCTTGCTTCAACCCGTAAAGAGCCTTCCTGAGTTTGCAGACATAGTCCGGATGATCTTCAGACACAAATCCAAGTGACTGATCCATGAAGATGTCCTTGTCAATCTTTCTGTAAAGAAAATCATTCTTCACATCAAGCTGCCACATCCTCCATCCCTTGCAAGCAGCCAATGCGATCACCACCCGAACTGAAGTCATCTTTGCAACTGAACTAAATGTCTCCTCATAGTCTTCTCCATACTGCTGTGAGAATTCTCGAGCAACCAGGAGAGCCTTGTATCTATCAATGCTCCCATCAGCCTTCTTCTTCAACTTAAACACCCACTTGCAAGTCACTGGAGTAATGCCATTAATCTTGGGCACAAGATCCCAGGTTTCATTCTTCTTGAGAGCAGCAATCTCCTCCTTCATGGAATCTTCCCACTCCTTGACTCCAGTGGCCTCATTGAAGTTTGCAGGCTCTCACTCATCTAGAGGACCTGCAAAGAAGCAGGAGACAAAACTCACTGCATTACCATCACAGTACCAAGCAGGTGGCTTGATAGTCCTCTTCGACCTTTGCAAGGTCTGCTCCTTGCTCACTACCTTCGTTGCTCCTTCAGGCTCATCTTCACCTTCAGGCAAGCTGTGAGCAATGCTCCCCCTGCTTCCTGAGCCAGAAGACTCAGCACCAGAGCTTGAAGCAACATGAGCTGCTGGTGAAACAACAAGCTCCTCTTCCAGACCTTCAGCAGCCACCTTCTGCTCTTCATCAACCTTACTCTCTGAAAGCTCAACTGAGCCTCCTCCATACGACGTCAGTTCATCAAAGACCACGTCTCTTGATACAACAAACTTATTCGTCGCAGGATCCATGCATTTCTATCCCTTCTTCCGCTCATCATAGCCAACAAAGACAAGCTTCCTTGCCTTTGCATCAAGCTTTGTCCTTGAAGTATCCAAGACATGCACACAACAAGTTGATCCGAACACCCGAAGGTGTTCCACACTTGGCTTCTCCTTTAGCAACATCTCAAAGGGAGTCTTCATGTTGATCGGGCTGAGCGTCATCCGATTGATGAAGTAAGAAGCACAAGACATCCCCTCCGCCGAGATGGACCTAGGAATGTCTTTCACATGAAGCCAACATTTGCAAGTCTCCGTCAGATGACGGATCTTCCGCTCCGCTACTCCATTTTGTTGTGGAGTGTGAGCACAAGTAAGCTCTCTTTGGATCCCATGCTTTCTGCAGAAGTTAGAAAACTCGGAAGAGACAAACTCACCACCATTGTCTGTTCTAAGCTTCTTGATCCGCAAGCCAAGCCGGCCCTCCACCAACTCCTTGAACTTCACAAACAAACGGAAGGCTTCAGACTTCTCCTTCAAGAAATATACCCAAGTGTATCTTGAGTAGTCATCAATCAACACAAACATGTATCTGCTCCCACCAAGGCTAGCAGTGGCGATTGGTCCCGTCAAGTCTCCGTGGATGCACTCCAATGATCTCTTGCTTCTCGTTTGTGATTTATCAAACAGAAGGCGTTGAGCCTTGCCGTACTGACATCCCGCGCAAACGTGACTGTCGCCAAATGAAGATAGCTTAGGCAAGCCTCTTTCAAGGCTTCTGTTAGCCATAACCTTCATCTTATCCATTCCTACATGCCCCAGCCTTTCATGCCATATAACAGCGCTATCGTTTGCTCTCATCCGATCAACATAAGAGTTAGTTGCAAGAACAAACAAGTTCTTTACTCTCCTCCCAACATGAGCAACATCAGTCTTAACCGTTGACACGTTGCGAAGGAACTTCACTTCTGTTGGCTCAAACAGAACGTGATAACCAGCGTCTACCGTATTGGTCACAGAGAAGAGGTTCTTCTTCATGCCCGGTACGTGATACACACTCCTTAACGTGAGTGGCCCCTTATCACTACCCAAAGACACAACCCCCTCTTTTTTTACTGCATAAACAGTATTATCTGCAGTTATGATAGCTTCGTTACCTGAGTAAGCTTGCAAGGAAGAGAACTTCGACTTGTCTCCAGTGAGGTGATGACCACACCCAGAGTCCACGATCCACTCGTCGTTGAAGTCGACAGCGGACAAAGCATGGATACAAGTGCCCGTCATGAAAGCTCTGCCCCATCCAGCTTCCTCACTCTTCGAGCAAGCTTCCTCCTTGCTTGCAGCATGCCCAGGCTGCAGTTTAACCTTGCAGTCACGCTTGAAGTGTCCCCGCTGATGATACCTGTAGCACTTCATGTTCTTCTTCCAAACCTTCTTAGGAGCATCGCTCCTCTCTGGTTGATAAGAAGTTGAAGGCTCATTTTCAACAGCAGTCTTCTTCTTCTTTCCTTCCCATCCCTTCTTCTTCTTGCCTGAGAAGAGAGCTTCACTGCCTTCCTTAGTGACAGTGACTCCAGCCATCTGCCTTGCCAAATTTTCCTGCGAAGCAAGCAGGTTCTCAATCTCCTGCAGAGATGGCTGAGTAGCCCAGCCTTGAACAGATGTCACAAAGGCAACATACTCCTTTCACAAGCCGCGGATTATGTGCCTTTTCATCTTAGCCTCAGAGATAGGCTCATCAGGATCAAGTGCTGATAGCTCAGCACACAAGCTCTTCATATTCAGAAAGAATTTGGAAATGGTCAGGTCTTCTTGAGTTGTCCTAGCTAACTCATTCTCCAGAAACTGAAGTCTTGCTACATTCTTCCGATTGAACAACTCATCAATAGTTGTCCAAATATCAGCAGCAGACTCACATCCAATGATGTGATCAAACAGTTTTGGTGAAACAGCCCTCTTGAGAACAAACTCTGCCTTTGCATTTGTTTTTCTCCAGAGCCTCACCTGCTCAGCAGTACCAAAAGCAGCAGTTACTTCCTGTCTGTCGTCACCACCGACGACCTCCCATAGCTCCTCGCCCAGAAGGTAACTCTTCATGCACGACTTCCACTTCTTAAAGTTAGTCGGCGTTAAAAGTTCAATACCAAGACCTCTTGCGTAGCTTACTTCCATTGCAACAACCTTTGGTTATGCCTCCAGAAGCACAGAGCAACAATAGAGCAACATCAACCGTTGATCACTGCTTAAGCAACTGAATCTGACTCTGATACTATGTTAAATTTTCTCAAAGTGGTTAGCAAGATAGCCTAAAGCCAAATGAATATTCTCAGAACTATCCAGTCAACACCTTGATCATGCGGAAGCCCAAAGAGTAAGATTAACACCTAATGCAAATGGAAGAACAAGAAGATCTTATATTCATTAACACTTCATTATAGAGCGAGGTATACATAGCAAGACATGATTTCGCTAGTACACAAGCTACAAACAGAAAGCAAAACAAGCCGGGCGGACAGCACTGGAAACCGCCGAGACCGCCAAGTCTGCCAAGGTCGCCGAAGCCGCCCGAACTGCTGCTGCTACAAGCCGAATAACGCACGGAGTCCGCCGAGACCGCGAGGTCGCGCGGACACACCGTTATTCGCTGCCTGCTGATGAACTGAAGAACAGACCGCCTACCCTCCTGAGACCAGTGGACAGGTTATTGAAAATTGTAAAAGCTGAAGCAGAAAATCACTGACAAGCCGCAGAAGCGACCAGCTGAGACCGCAGAGACTGCACACTTCAATGTACTTGATCGAACTCAAAGCCAAACTCCTGGCTCCTTGAAGCTAGCCGCGCGACCTGTACACAACAAACCGTTAGCTCCACTCAACCCGTGCGGACAGGGAAATCTAGACCGCAACAAATGACCAAGCCCCACTTACTGTTCACTCAGTTATTGTAGACGTGCCGGGGGGTTCTATTTATAGGCAAAGTGAGGAGTGTGGTCACCACCATAGTGAATAGAATCACCACCCCAGCTCGCGCACTAGCAAAGACCCGTCCGCTGAGTCTGCAAGGACTTAGCCAGGTTCCAAGAGGAACCCACCAAGAGTAATAACGAAGATGTTCACCAACAGGCAAACTCGCATCAGTCCGCCCATAATATGCTGACAAGGCACCAGTTCGCATAGCCCACAAACACCTCACCACACATGGACAACCACC
Source organism: Platanthera guangdongensis (assembly GCA_039583875.1). Classification (NCBI taxonomy): domain Eukaryota; kingdom Viridiplantae; phylum Streptophyta; class Magnoliopsida; order Asparagales; family Orchidaceae; genus Platanthera; species Platanthera guangdongensis. Next base: position 259,091,334 of record CM077150.1, read on the forward strand.
ACTGCGATTGTCCGCACACTATATGCGGACAAGGAGGCAGTCCGCACAGCTCGAAAACAAAGCCTCCATCCGCCACGAGTCCACGACTAACAGGCAGTCCGCCCAGTCAACAGCGGACTCGGCGGATATCGCGGACACACTGAACTTGTCACTGAAAGTGACCAAGTCCAGAAAACCACCAACAGCAAACGCGAGCTCGGCGGACAAAGCCCGGTCCGCCTGCCCCAAAACAGATCGCCAACACTCCACCAGAAGGCAGAGCTCGCAAGCCCTTACTCGCATAACTGCCAAGACAACGACGACCTGCCAAACTTCGACACTAGTCCGCGCAGTCCTCCACAGCAGCTAACACCCGCTGCACCACCAGAGCACGACAAAGGCCACAGCCGAACTCCAAGGCCAGTCCGCATCAGCGAACACCGCGGACTTAACCAGTCCGCAAAGCCTCCCGCGGATAGAACTCCCAATCCGCCAGTTAACAAGCTTGCAGACTTACAAGGCCGCAGATCAACTAAGCACTGCCAATAGCCCGCGAACCACAGTCCGCTCAGTCCACTTCGCTAGAAGCCCGACTTCCCTGGCCAAAGGCCAACCAGGCCGCACAAGAGCCCGCCCAAGGCCGCACACCGGGCTGCATAAGCCGCTCCTCAAGAATAGCCAAGCCACCAAGACAGCCATGGCCACCCAGGCCGCAACCAACAGTCCGCCCAGGCCGTGGACTCAGACCGCTCAGGCCGCACAGTCCGCCCGGCCTGCCCATCACTCACTTCCACTTCACAAATTTCAACAATTTCGGTAGTTCGTCGTCCTCGTGAAAGATATCATGTGCATTAATCAGGTTGTTTCAATTCTAGTTTTACTTTAACAAAAATTTGGTCGAGCCAGTTCATCATAGAGATTAATCTTGAATGATCCAAATTGAGGCTTCGTTTGATTTGGCGTTCCACCGCTTCCGTTTGGAGCAAACGCCGCTGGATGGCGGGTAAACAAACGGGTGCTGGCGGCGTTTGCTCGGTTTGCACTTGCCGGACAGAGGAAGTCACTAAATTGGAGCTTTTCCTGCCCGGCCTCTCCCCTCCGGTTCGACACCTCCGTTTGAATCCGCCGGCTCCTCCCCCACCGCTCAATCAAACGAAGCCTTTGTCAGACAGACAGACTGCAAAAAAAAACATATGTAAGTTTATATTGCACGATTATCTATATGAGAGGTTGAAAATTTTATTAGCACATGATCCGAGTGTCACGGTGCACCGTGCCTAGTTGGTCATGACCATCAATAGAAAGTGTCATTGGAGATGACTATGCCGAGTAAGGCATGTGGGTAGAAATATAGATGTCATCAATTAGCTATGAAGGCATTTGGGAGGTCTAAGAAGAAAGAGATCTAACTTGAATTGTGATATGGGTATTAAGGCACCGTTCGTGTAGGATTTTGCCAAAGACGCGCCGCTCCCTGCTGCCCATACCATACCCGAGAATGAAAGATCAACTCGAAGGCATGAAAATAGTGTGAAACAACATTGACCAACTGCACATCCTAAACAGTGTGGTAGTATGAGGGCATTACGTATGGTTCAAGGCGACCACGACTAATCATGACTTTCAATTGAGTATTGATGAGGTTCTCCCGAGCGGGTTTGATTGAACCATGCATTCTTTGAGTGTAGCCACGACCACCGGCCGCCTAGATCAGGCTCCTAGCCACCCAGATCCAGGCGGCCCCCTTTTTTTGCCATGGAGGGAAACCGACCCTTCGGCCTTCCCGCCACCGGCCTTCGTCACCCGGAATTTTTCTCGCCGGTTGGATTTCCCCTTGGCCAATCCTCTGCCGTCCGATCGCGCTTCTGTGATCACCACTGTCGGTTACGTGGGTAGCAACCTACGTAACCGCCTGCGTAACCACCTAGAGTGGGGGGAGCGGGTAGCCAAAAAATAGGACCGGTCTGCATTTAATAAAATCAATAAAATAATGTGCACATAATACATTATAAGATTGGTCTGCAATTAGTAATTACAGTTGTTAAGGTCTGTGAATAACCAGATAATCACCGTAACTATCCCTGGGTCCTATAAATATGACCTCCTTCATTTCCACCTTTCTCTCCCAGAAATTCCTCCTACGAGTTTCTCTCTCCTCTCCAATTTTTCCTACGATCATTTTCTCTCCTTGCGCGCGTCACTTTGTGCGCACGTCCTTCTGTGCATACATTCCTCCTTACGCGTGCTCCCCCTTGCGCCTGTCCCTCTGTGTGCTCGTCCTTCCGTGCACACGTTCCTGCTTGCGCGCGCTCCCCATGGGCACGTCCCTCTGTGCGCCTGTCCTTCCGTCGGCACGGTCCTCCTTGCGTACGCTCCCTCTTGAGCGCGTCTCTCTGTGCGTATACCCTTCCGTGCACACGTTCCCCCTTGTTAGTGCTTGTAACGCCCCAAAATATTCCACCTGGGGACTGTGAGTGCTGGTTGAGGCAGCAGGTACCCCTTTTCCCTGGTCTAAAAGGCTAAGGATTATGTCGTCGTGTGCGTCATGTACGTTTTGAGTATACGACGATATCACCGTGTGGGTCGGGTACGTTTAGAGTACACGATGATATCGTCGTGCGCGTCAGGTATGTTTCGAGTGCACGACGACATCGTCGTGTTCATCGGGTATGTTTCGAGTACATGACGACATCGTCGTGTGCATCAGGTACGTTTAGAGTACATGATGACATCGTCGTGTGCATCAGGTACGTTTAGAGTACATGATGATATCGTCGTGTTTAGTGAAATATCGCTGTGTGCGAACCCGAGCTTTGTTTTTTAAGTGTTGTGAACTGGTTTTGTAAATAGACATCTTCTGGAGGTTCGATTTTCTTGGGACTTGATCCAATGACCCAGATTTCATGCCTTCGAACCTTAAATACGGCAGAGGAGTCCGCCCCTTGGGTTTTTTCCAAGTTCTGTATCCTGATGACCCGTGAGCGAGGACGTGAGCAAAAGAGGGAGAAGACCTAGACCCATCATTATTGGAGCTTCAGAGTTCCGTTTGACGATTCGAAATCAGATTTGTGGAGAGGGCTTGAAGGCGAACACAGTCATCCGTGCTATTCCAAGCTTCCATGGCAAGGAAGAGGCATCGTAAGGTAACAACATCTCTTCTCCCGGTCTTACGATGCGTGCATAACGTATTTTATCAATTCCATAGTTTTCTTGCAATTTCTTGGCACTAGATTTCTCAAATGAGAGGGATTTGGGTTGCCTTGGTTCAAGAGGAACCACCGAGTCAATTGTGTCTGTCCCCGACATTTTCTTTGCATTAGAAATCTGTTTCGTTGGTGGATTAGACATTGTAGATGAAATCGAAGTCGCAACCGGTGGTCCGTTTCGGTGATGTTGTGGCGTGCATATTAGAGATTTTTGCTAGAAATCTGATAGCGGCGAAGACACCGTCACGATGCCCTTTTATTTTTGTATGAGAACAAACATTGGCTAGGGCGGGAAAATATAAGTGGTGGATTGTGATGTCCGTTTGTATGTGAGGGCATGACTTTGCCTTTGTGGCCTACCGGCTAGCCCGTGATGTTGTGATTCACGTGTGGAGAGATTCTCGGCAAGGCTAGCCCCCTCTTATGAAAACTGACGAGGACGTCTACGCCTTTGGACAAGCCTGATGGTGTTGTGATCTGTGTGGGTGAGGTCTAAGAGAGAGTCCTTAGCATCGGTTGTGCTTGACTTGGCAAGAACGATGGAGCTTATGGATAGGGCTGAGCATATTATTCGAAACTCGAAAATCGCTCGAAAATCGTTCGAAAATTGAGCCGAATCGGAATCGGTTAAAATTGATTCGACTCAATTTGACTCAATTCAATTTGACTTGAATCTGATTTCGAGTTGATTTCGAGCCAGCCCTGAATCGCTCGAAATATGATTCGAATCAACTCGAATTAATTAAAAAAATTATGTATTTATTAATATATTCTTATTTTAAGATTAAAAATAATAAAATTTAAACCTAAATAAAAAGAATGAAGACTTTAAGTGTTTCATTTGCTAAATTTATAGGTTGCCCAATTTTATTTTGAGAAAACTAGGAATAAAATGAAAAATTGCTAAATTTCGAGCCGACTTGATTCGATTTCGAGCCGACTCGATTCGATTTCAAACCGACTCTATTTGATTTCGAGCTGACTCGATTCAATTTTGAGCTGACTCGAAATCAATTTCGAGTCGATTTTGATCCGAGTTCGAGTTGAGAATTTCGATTTCGAGCCGAGCCAAAATCGCTCGAACTCGACTCGATATCAGCCCTACTTATGGACAAGACCGATGGTGTTGTGATCCATGTGCAGATAGGGTCTTAGCGGGAGTTCTCGGCCTTGGGCTTGTACACCTTTGGGGAAATGAGAGTACTATTGTGATTGATGTGACATGATTGTGTGTGATGATATGTTAGAATCATATGCGCTATATGGTGCCTTGGGTGAAACCTAGGTTTGCATACATGCTTCATTGCCCTTTTATTTAAATGCTCAACATAGACACATGTTTGATGTTTGTGACACTCATCCATAATGTTTCTGTCATTTTATGTTTTATTACATATGTATACGAAGTGCTGTCCTGCAGGGTGATGAAGTACCCCGAGGTCCGCTAGGGAAGGCCGGGAGGAGGGGTGTTTGTTACACAGCTAAGGTCAGCCATAGCTGACCCATGTTACATCAATTTTTTACAGGGCAAGGATCACAAGCTAGAGCTAGCTTGCCGACCAAAAATGCCTAAGCCTCACGAAGTGTACCTCCTCCTATTTTGGTAATGTGTTTTGTTTGACTTTGTTTCCTACTTGCATGCTGATATAACATAGGATTACTGCACTCTTTACTTGATGATGTGTTGTATGTTGATTTGGACATTATAATGTTGTAAGACCATAATGTCATTTGGACTCCTATGGTTGTGTGGACACCTTCTGGTGTCTAGTTAACATTTCTGCTATTTTATATTCTGAGTTTTGAAATGAGTAGTATTCTATATCATTTTATAATACCAAAGTTGTGGCGTCTATATGATGTGGGGCCCCGGCCAGACCCAAATTATATGGTTGTCATAGGGGAGGTGTTACAGTGCTCCTCCTTGCGGGCGTCCCTCTAAGCGCACGTCCTTCGGTGCACATGTTCCTCCTTGTGCGCGCTCCTCCTTGCATTCGTCCTTCTGTGTGCACGTCCTTTCGTGTGCACGTTCATGCTTATCCCCGCGCACTCCTCCTTGTGCGCATCCCTCTATGCACATGTACTTCTGTGCCCACGCTCCTCCTTGCGTGCGCTCTCCCTTGCGCGCGTCCCTTCGTGCGCATGTCCTTTAGTGCGCTTGTTCTTCCTTGCTCGTGTCCCTCCTTGTGCGTATTCCCTGTATGCTCCACTCTTAAGACCGCTCCTAGCGTGTCGCTGCGCGCTCTGCTCTCAAGACCGCTCCTAGCGCGTCGCTGCGCGCTCCGCTCTCAAGACCGCTACAAGCGCTCCGCTCCCTCAACTCAAGAACAAGTATACCAGCCGACTACTAGACCAACACTCCAGACTCCTCTCAACTAAATAGCAGACAAGCTGCAGATACAAAGTCACACAGAACTCGACGCTCAAGCCTCAAAGCAGTAGTCAAAGATTCCAGAACATCCAGAGTGTGAAGCTCCCTACTACAACAAGTGAGAAACTTAGCTTCTTGAGTGGTGGCCTGTCACCCTTCGAGCACCTCTCTCTAATAATTGTAATGAGAAGTGGTTAGTCGCCTTCGCTTTCTTCAAAAGCCCTATGACACGACAATGAATATTGGAAGTTTGAACGACATTGATCCGATCACGTGGTTTTTCACCCAATTTACGAGTTTTTCACATTAAAAAAAATTACCTTGTCAGTTTTTTATTTTTTGTGACTGTTTGTACGCTTGACCGGTCCACGGGCTTAGGCGATCGAGTTTAGTCCGGTCTACCAAGAGCTTTGAGTGGTCCGCAACGGTTTGGTGCCATCTGTGTGAACAAAGCTCCTCCAAAGCTTGAAGAAGATTCAGAAGACAGTACCCTATGCACAACAGTACTCGTGACTAGAGAAGGAAAAGCCGCCCGCATTTCTGAAAGATCAGTCCCTGGGGGGCATGTCGATTCGGCTCCCCCACCCGCTCACCAACCTGCCCCTAGTGGAAGATGATCTCCCCAATACAATTAGATCAGAGCACCCAATCTGCCTAGCCAGTAACCTGAAGCTCAACATCGCTGCAACCGCTCAGAAATAGCAGGCATCAAACATATAGATGGTGAAAGGATCACACTCGAAGAAGTTCGCGGCTTAATCGCCGAGGAGCGTGAACGGGACAAGCAACGTACCACAACAAGTCGCCCTCTCCATCATTGCTCACCATTCACACCTGAGGTCTTGGCACATCCAATCCCCCATGACTTCAAGCTCCCAAAGATCGAGGCATACGATGAAACAGACGACCCGTCAGAGCACGTTAGACACTTCGCAATCATGATGCAACTCTATAGTGCCCTCGACTCACTGTTATGTCAAGCATTGCCAACAACTCTGAAAGGACAAGCTCGCACCTAATTCCTTTCCCTAAAGGAGGGAGAAATCAAGAATTTTATTGCGCTAACAAAAAAAAATTCACAGACCATTTCATCACCAGCCGTTAGTCAAAGATCCCTCCCACTTGTTTGGGTTCCGCTAAAGAGAAGGAGAAACCCTTAAAGATTTCTTCCGACCCTTCACCGCAGTGGAACGACAAATCACTAGGGTAAACTCAGAGTTCCTACGCCATAGTCGCTTCTACTCCACACTAATGCGGGAGACCATTCCAAGCTACCCCGACCACATACTCCGGGTTGAGGCCCAGATTGCCGCGGACAAAGCAGTTGAAGTACACCGCCATCAATTCGAAAGGAGCTCAAAGAGGCAGAAGGGGTGTGATTCATCACCGCTGCCAGTTACCCAGAAGAATGATGCGCGCCAACGCAACCCCTCCAAGTTCAAGGTCAACGTCAACATCAGGACTACACTCCCCTCAGCATTACTCAAACCAGCACACCACTCACCATCCATGATAATAAATCCCTTGCAGGCCCGGTCCGATTGTACCAAAAAGAGGAGATCAGTCCCAATATTGCAACTTCCATCAGGTACACGACCATAACACAAAAGGCTATCATATGCTGAAGACGGAGATCGAACGCCACATCCGACATGGACTTCTCAGAAAATTTCTACTAAACTAGGACTCAAACTAATGAGCGCCCTAGTCTGACAACTCAATAGAGGACAACGTTGTACCCCAACACGGATAAATCAAAGACCTTGGGCAAGGGGATTTTCCCTAGTAAACCGCTCAGAGTCTGCACCTCATTTACCTATAACTTCATTGTTTATTGTTACTTTGTTTTGGTATAGCAAACTACTGACATATGCATATACGCTTTTGTGGGAAGAATGCTTATGATTTACCCCAATAATTTATTTTATGTGATTTCACATCCAATGTTTATTACCCATAATATATAGAGAGGATAATATGGTCTTAGAAATCCTAGGGTGTTATTTGTATAAAGGACATGAGAAAAACACACTGAATTTAAGAGAAAAGTCATGAAATGGTAACATGCGTCGGCTTAAAGTCAACACAACTTCGACTAGAGGTCGACGCAACTTTGACTAAAAGTCTACATTAACTAAAGGATCAAGTCGACACATACTCTGATATGAAATCGACGCAACGTCAATTACAAAACTTAATTGACAGAATGAAGCCAGAATATGATGCCACATCTATATGAACTCGACGCTATGTCGATTAATCTTCTTAACGAGAATTATTTTGAGGATTAAATAAGAATGGCTTCAAAAAAGGTTTAGTTGTTATAACTAATTCTTGGAGAGAGAGAGAGAGGCATGAATATACAATGAACAACAACGATCATTATATTAACATTAGATTGAGAGTCAAATTTTGACAGAAAAATATACATTGAACAACAACGATCATTATATTAACATCAGATTGAAGTTTTGAGAGACAAATTTTGACAGAGAAATAGATGAAGATTATCATCTGAATTTGAAGTTCATCCTTGGATTAGTCAATCATCATCTTATTGCTGAATCTATAGAGAATCAGTTCTTCTTCTTCTCAAGAGTAAATCAATTATTGCATCAGATTTAGTGGAGATCAAAGAGAAATTTGGATTAAGGACGTATAATCTTTGAGATTTTCTTATTCAAAGATTCATCAAATTACAGATTTCAGATTCACTCACAGACATACAGTCCTCAAGATTCTATTGAGATAACTCATTAAGAAGATCATTATATCCACAAATCTTCAACAATTTTCTGATTTAATTATCATTTTTAGTTTGTGAATAGAGTTTTAAGAATCTATCTTCAAAGAATTCAGTTAGAGGTTTTGAGAGACTCCTTATGAAAAGACTCATATTGTATTGGTTCAAAACCTCCTTATCAAAAGATCTAGTGTTTGGTTCTAAAGGTCTCCTAATCAAAAGACGCAGACACTGTGATAGTGAATTCCCACCAAAGGAGGCAGAAGAGTGGATGTACCTAGATTTTGAGAAATAATTATAAGTTGTGTCCTCTATGATTTTGCATTTTTTGTGTTTATCTTGTTGTTGTGTTGTAATTTTATTTTATTTGCACCTATCTCTGGTTGATAGTTGCTGTACATGCAAATTTTCTGAATTAATTTTAGTATTTGAAACAAAATTTAATCTTTATTCACCCTCCTCTAGAGAAAACTCTGAGGTATTTAATAAATGTTCACACATTTCAATTGATATCAGAGGGAGATTGATCATTAAAAGGTTAATCTAGAGAAGATTAATCAATAAAAGGTTAACATCTTGATCAAAAGATCATATCAGTTACATCAGTATATGTTTTTTTAATTTTTCAAAAATGTCTTCAAATACATTCAGGCTCCATTCGTTTTGATGGAATTGAGGCTTTGGAATTGACATTCAATTGCCAATTCCAATTGTGACTGTTCCGCGACCATAAAATTATATTGGAATTGGAATTCATTTTGGAATTGATTATAGAAGAAACACGATTCCCTCAATTCTTACCTCATGAGGTCTTCATTCGTGATTCCCACCCCTACCAGTACGACCCCGACTCTCTCAAAAAAAACATCAACCCAAATTCTGTTGTTCGCCCATGACCGAATTTTTTGCCGAAGAGCATATTTTTCGACGAGGCACACATTTTTCTGTGCGGGATCACATTTTTCGCTCGGGCACACATTTTTCGCTCGAGCCTGCATTTTTTGGCCGGACGCGCATTTTTTCCCCGGATACGTTTTTTTCGCCCCGACACATTTTTTGCCTGGGCGTGATTTTTTCGCCCAGGAGCGAATTCTTCGCACTGACGCGAATTTTTCGCCCTGGCGTGATTTTTTCACCCACACACGAATTGTTCGCCCGAACACGCATTTTTCGTCCGGGGGCGCATTTTCTGCCCGGGCACGAATTTTTCGCCCGGGCACATATTTTTCCCCAGGGAGCGTATTTTTTGCCCGGGCGCGCATTTTTTGCTCGGGCGCGCATTTTTCGCCTGGGAGCGCATTTTTTGCCTAGACGCTCATTTTTCGCCCGACGCGCATTTTTCGCCCGGGCTCGCATTTTTCGCCCGGACGCAAATTTTTCGACCGGGCGCGCATTTTTCATCCCCCGCGCTAATATTTCCGGCCACACATTTTCTGGGTGGCCACGCATTTTCTGGCCGGCCGCGCATTTTCCATCCAGTCGCGCATTTTCTGACCGGACGTGATTTTTTTGTCCGGGCGCGAATTTTTCGCCTTTTCCCGAATTTTTCGCCCGGACGCGCATTTCTCGCCCTGTTGCGCATTTTTTCGCCGACAGGCGCGAATTTTTCGCAGTGGCGCGTATTTTAGCCAAACGACAGAATTGCGAGCCCAGACGAAAAAATGCGCACCTGGGCAAAAATGCGCCTCCGAGCGAAATAATGTGCGGTTGGGCGAAAACTGCACATTTTGGCCAAAAATGCGCGTCCTGGCGAAAAATGCGCATCCGGGCAAAAAAATATGCGGCCGGACAAAAAAATGCGCGCCCGGGCAAAAAATGTGCGCTTGGACGTAAAAATTCTAATATGGAGTCTAAAAGTGGAATTACTAATTCCAATTCCCGTGACAGAATTCATGCATTTAGCCGAACGACATAATTGGAATTGACTTCAATTCCAATTTCTGCGGGAATTGAAATTGAAGTCAATTGCAATTCATGCATCTTAATTCCTGCGAAACGAACGAAGGCTCAAAGAATTTGCATCTACTAGGCCACCAGTTTGTAATCTTGAAAAATTTACACTCTGGAAATCTAGAATTAGAATATACATGAACTATATTGATGAATGTATATTTGAGTCAATTTTGACAGGACCACCATTGCCATATAAGAAGGATGCAGAGGGAAATATGACTGTAGAACCTGTACCAAGAAGTGAATGGTCAAATGTAGCAAAGAGAATAAAAGATTGGGATGCAAAAACTATGATCATACTAGTCTCAACCATGTCTAATGATGTTTTTCAAAAGGTTGCAGATTGTCAATCAACAAAAGAAATATGTGAATCACTTTTTCAAAGGTAGCATATGTTGAAGGAATTCAACATAATTTAATCAGTATTAGTCAGCTATATGATGATGAATAAAAAGTTGTATTCACTCATAACCTATGTCAAATAGTCAACCCCATAACTGATATTATATTATTATCTGGTTATAGAAAAGATAATATCTATGTAGTTAATTTTTACTCAACCACAGAGGAAATATGTCAGTTTAATGTTGAATTAGATAGGAAAGAGCTATAACACAAGATGCTTGGTCGTGTCAATCACAAGACCATAACAAAGCTTGCAAAAGATGATTTGGTAAGAGGCTTACCAAAAGGTAAGTACAAAAAACTTAATCCTTGTAGGGCATGTCAACAAGGTAAAAAAGTTAAATCATCATTCAAACCAATTGGTAAGAATGATATCCCTAGGATTTTATATCTACTACATATGGATTTATTTGGTCCTCTTACAACTCAAAGTTTAGGAGGAAAGTCTTATACTCTAGTAATAGTGGATGACCACTTAAGATTTAGCTAGGCGTTCTTCCTAAAAGTTAAGTCTGAAACCTTTTTAGTCCTCTCAAGATTTATCAAATAGATTCAATCTGAATATGATACAAAAGTGTCTTTGATCATGGTACAAAATTTGAAAATCAATTGATCTGTAGATTCTGTGAGGGTGAAGAAATTAGACAAAGTTTTTCAACTCCTAGAGCTCTTCAACAAAATGAAGTGGTTAGAAGAAAAAATAGAACCCTAATTGAATATGGTAGAACCTTATTAGTAGAATCAAATCTGCCTAGGTCTTTTAGGGCTGAAGCAGTAAACATTATTAATTATGTTCTCAATAGAAGTCTAATTCACAAAATCAAGTTAAATACCTCTTATGAACTTTTGAATGGTAAAACACTTATAGTCTCTTATTTTAGAATGTTTGGCCATGCTTGTTTCATTCTTAATAATGGAAAAAATTATCTTGCCAAATTTGACAAGAAATTGATGATGAAATATTTTTAGGATATTCTTTGACAAGCAAAACTTATAGGTGTTATAATAAAAGGACCCTTAGAATTGAGGAATTCATGCATGTAGTATTTCATGAAACTCTTTCTTGTTTCAGGGGGAACTTCCACCAAGAATTTTTTGCCGGAACATGATTCTTTAAGTGATGATTTCAAAGAGCTGATGATTAAAGAGATTACATAAAATTCATCTAAGATGCTTATTCATAAGTCAGAAGATATTGTAGAAAGTTCAGATGATGAAGCACCAGTTGAAGGGATGCTTGGTCCATCTGTTATTACAAATCAAATTAATGACCAAGCGACTGATATTTAACATATAGAAGAAATTGTTGAACAACAAGGGGATCATCATCAAATTGTTCAAGATAGAATAAATCCAGAGAAATCAATTCTTAGAGACCATCCACCAACTCAAGTCATTGGAAATGTGAATTAAGGAGTAAAGACTAGTAAGCAATTAACTGCAGAAGATATGTTACATTGCTTTCTCTTACTGTATGAACCTAAGAAGTTTGAGGAAGCAGATAAGGATTCTCATTGGATTGTTGCTATGCAAGAAGAGCTTGCATAATTTGAAAGAAACAAAGTGTGGACACTAGTGGAGAGACCAAAGGTTTACCCAATTATTCGAACAAAGTTGGCATTTAGAAATAAAATGGATTCTAATGGAGTAATAATAAGAAATAAGGTTAGACTTGTTGCTCAAGGCTATAAACAACAAGAATGAATTGATTATAATTAAACTTTTGCACCAGTTGCCAGGCTTGAAGCAATCAGATTATTTCTGGCCTATGCAGCATAAAAAAAAATCAAAGTTTATCAAATGGATGTAAAAAGTGCTTTTCTTAATGGAAATCTTCAAGGGAAAGTTTATGTTGAACAACCATCAGGTTTTGTCAATCCAACTCACCCTTCTTATGTTTATAAACTAAACAAAACACTTTATGATTTAAAACAAGCTCCAAGAGCTTGGTATGAGACTTTATCCAATCTCCTCTTAGATCACACTTTCACAAGAGGAAATGTGGTTAAAACACTATTCACAAAAACACATAAGGATATGTTGATTATTGTCTAAATCTATGTGGATGATATTATTTTTGGCTCAACAAACACTGGTCTTTGCAAAAGGTTTGCTTATCTGATGCATTTTAGATTTGAAATGAGTAGCATGTGAGAATTATCCTTCTTTCTTGGGTTACAAGTAAAGCAAAGTGATGAAGACATTTTTATATCACAATCCAAGTATGTAAAGGAACTGATAAATAGATTTGGTATGGAAACTGCCTCCATCATGAAAACTCCCATGACTACTATTACTGTTTTAGATAAAGATGTTTCTGGTAAATCTGTTGATCAGAAAAATTATAGAGTAATTATTGGATCTCTTCTTTATCTTACAGCTAGAACACCAGACATAATATTTGCCACAAATGTCTATGCAAGGTTTCATGTGGATCCTAAAGAGTCTGATCTTAGTTCTGTAAAAAGAATTTTAAGATAGCTTAAGGATGCACCTGAGATGTGATTATGGTATCCTGCAAAATCAGAGTTTGAATTATATGGATATTCTGATGCTGATTATGCAGGATGCAGAATGGATGGAAAAAGTACCTCTAAAACATGTCAATTCATAGGTGTTAGACTGATATATTAGTTTAGTAAAAAAACAAACATCAGTCTCCACTTCTATAATAGAAGCTAAGTATATTGCTGTTGGAAGCCGTTGTTCACAGATTTTGTGGTTGCATAATTAGTTATTTGATTATAACATGAATTTCACTAACTTCACAATATTCTGTGACAGCTCAAGTGCTATTTCAATTGCCTCAAATCCTGTCTTATACAGCAGGACAAAGCATATAGAAAGTAGACATCACTTTCTCAGAGACTGTGTGGAAAAAAGAAATTTTTTCCTGAAATATATGACTTTTGAAAATCAGAGGACAAATATTTTCACAAAGTCTCTTAATGAAATCAAACACACCTATTTTATCAATGTTTTGGGCTTTCTTGATAAAGCTCCATAATTGATTTTAAAACTTTTAATTTTCATTACAAATATTGCTCGAAAAAACCTCCAAAATTTTTAAAAATTTAAGTCTGGTATTCGACGTAACGTTGAATACAAGTCGACGGAACATCCACTTTTATTCAACGCAACGTATAAAGACGATGTTTATTAAGAGTTTTAAATCTTGTCAATGCAACGTCGACGTCACTCAACGCATGCATCGACTATGATATTTTCTCATACGTCAAAAAAATCAATGTTGTTGAAGACAAAAAACTGACCTCAACGAGAGTTCGGACCTAAGGATGTAGCTGTCACCTATTTCTCCCAAACCTTAACTCCTGACTAGTGATAAAGAACCAAGAACTGACCCTAAGCCTCAGCCGGGAGGTCCCTCCTCTAAGCCGAAAGTTCTCTGAGCGCTTCCCCTCCAATGCCAATTGCTGGGCTAGGAGTTCTTCAGAAAGCACCAAAAAGGAAATTTGTGGAAGTATTAAAAACCTGCCTTATGAGGAACTCTATGAGTCTATTTATAGGTTTTCAGTATCCGGTCTACAAAAAACATAATTCTGATGCCCTAAAATTACTAAAATGCCCTTGGTATGGTCTGCCAATAGCCAAACTCCGCAGTTCTGAGGAGCTAAATGCAGACCCATGGCTATTTAGGTAATTTCAGCTCTGGGTCCATATGGCGGAAGCTCTTCTGCTGAGCTCTGCAGAAACCCTGCTCGCTTTGAGCGCGAACCTTCATGCTAACACCAGGCAGGATCTAAAGGAGACTACAGGGGGCATTGAGTGGAGAAACATAACTCAACGCCGAGGGCTGATGGGCTCCGGCCGACCTGAGATGCAATCCCTTGCGCCTGCCTCAAGTGGGAACCTAAAGACTGAAGGGGTGTTGAGTGAAGAAGCATCACTCAACGCCAAGGGCTAGTGGTAGCGTTGAGTGGAGAAACATCACTAAACGCCAAGGGCTGGCGGGAGCGTTAAGTGGAGAAGCATCACTCAATGCCAAGGGGTGGTAGGTGGCGTTGAGTGGAGAAGCATCACTCAACACCAAGGGTTGGAGGCAGCGTTGAGTGGAGAAGCCTCACTCAACGCCAAGGGCTTCCACCAGCCCGAGGTACGAGCCCTTTTGCCTGCCCAAGGCGGGAGCCTTCCCGCCCATTTACTTATCTGATCCAGTTTTAGCCCAAAGCTAGCCTAATCCGAGTACTTGGGGCATCTTGGACCCACCCAACGAATATGAGGTTATACACAATCTCCGCTCTTTGTGAGCTAGCCTTGCGCTCGAAAAGATACGTCCAACCCCTAATATTTAGTGAGTGCTTGCTGATCTGGTAGGGAATCTTTTTGCAGACCCTACCTTGGTCCTATATATACACCGCCGAGTCTGCTCTCAGGCCATCCCTGTCGTCATTGCCCTCTGCTTGAGCTCCTGCAAGGCCTTGAAGATGCACACCAAGTGTGTCGAAAAACCTCTCCCGCAAGAACTTCAGGCTCGCCTTGCCACGACCCAGGTGCGGGCTCGCGCCAACTGCGCCAAGGTTGCTCCTTGGCTGACGGGCAAGAGGCCAGCCGACGAGATCTCCCACCCAAAAAAAAAGAAGAAGGCCAAGTCGGTCAGGCGAGACCGCTCAAAAGAGAACCAAGCCTCGCCTACCCCGACCCCTAACCACGACGAGAACCCTTCTTCCTTGCTGAAGGTACTTTTCTCGCCTCCCTCATTGGCGCGAACTGTTAAAGAACGAGGTTGCGTACTGATTTATCGTTCTTCTCGCAGGGGACGATTTCAAAATACATCGCCGACTTTCTACTGGCGGGTACCGAGGCAACCCTCCTTCTTAATGAGGATCCGCCGTCAGTCTCGGGGGCTGCACCACCAGCCTCGGGGGCTGCCCCTCTGACTAACCCAGCCGATCCGGCAAGCTCTCCTGGTATTTATCTCTTTTGCTGGCTCAATTTCCGCTTTAGATGATCTGTTTCTTCTTTTCGCTGACCTGACCTCTCACAACACCTATTCTTGGGAGCCTGAACCTCGTTAGCCAGGGGCCCAGGATTCCCCCTCCAAAAATCCTACCAATATGGCGCCCGATCTCACCCACCCTACCAGAGGGTTTGTCGCCGAGCCATCAGCACCTGCACCGCGATCCCAGCCCCCGACGGGAGAGGGTGCCTCTGTTCCCCCACTAGCTGAGACCGAGACCTTGGAGCCCAAGACGTTTTGTCCGGGTCGGTGCAAGCCGCTCCACCTGCTCTTCGGAAAAGGTTCTGAGAGGTAGCCCGACCCTTCTAGACATCCATCGGGGGAGGGTCCCCATCGCTCTTTAGGTATGCGAGAACCTTTTAGCTTTCCTTTTGCTCCCCTCCCAATCTGACTAAAAAACGTCCCTCCAGATCCGAAGGTACAGGGGAAGGAAGCTGAAGAAAATGAAGATGAAGAAGAATAAAATGGGGAAGACTCGCTCCTCCCCTCCTCTGGCGAGATGGAGGACTTTCTTGAAGCCTCCGAGAGTGGAAAGACGCAAAGTAAGAGGATTGTGGCGATCTTGTCAAAGCTTGCGTGGCGGCAGCGAGCCAACTCCATGGCGATGAAGAGAATCCACAGGACGATGGAGTAGCGGCTGGCGACTGTCGAGCGGGACTACACCTACCTCATTGGCGAGACGGAGCCCCAGGACATGCTTACCGCCGAGACCTCCCCATGAATATACATCGCGCGGATTCGAGATAAACTTCGCCTGGCCAACCTGGAGCTGACCGCCCTGATGGCCTTCTTCAATCCACGAGTGCCTCCGAGGTCAGGGAGGCGAGGTCAGGGTCATTGGCGGTGGGAGCAGTACTGAGCCCTGTGGGGCTCACCTATTCTTTACCCAACCTCCCAGCCTACCCTTCTCTCTTTGTACCCCATGTGCCTCACGACGATGAACAATTATTTATATTTGTTATTGTTATTATTTTGCGACTCTTGCCCAGCGAGAGCCCCTTTAGGTTTGTACTTCACTTTCTGTCTGCATTTCATGCCTTCATATCTGACGCTATGCGAACGCTTGACTCTCGCGCCCTGCTCATCACTTATCGCCCGCTGCCAATATTTGCCTTTACCCTGGGATCTTCCCGGAGGTTCTCGATTTCTGCAGGTCCTAGGAGAGCCGTTGAGGCAGGATGGAAGAAGAGGAGTCAGAACATTGGGACTTGTTGACCGTACCCCCGCTGCATTTAGGAAAAAACTCATAATTACCAAATTTTCTATAAATAGGCTGATACACCTACCACATTTACTTATATGCATTCACTTCTCTGATTCCAAGCTTTCGTCCTCCTCCCGACTGCTCTCGCCGATCTCTGCAATGCCAAGGCTCTCGCCTACCTGCCTTTTTCTCTACTCTCGCCTTCTCTTCAAGATGTCTGGCGAGGGTGAATGCCGCTCAAAGTACGCGCAATCCTTCCTAGAACACAAATTCCCTCCCTATTGGCTGACTCTGAATGAGTATGACACGATAGCCGCCAACTACATCCCTACCGGGTTTGCTGCGCGGAACCTTGGGAACGATGATAATGTCAATCTCGCACTGTCTGGGGATCTAGCCATCCTCTTGGAGCACTTCGAGCTGGGCTTCCGCCTCCCCCTCTAGTCGGAAGTGCGTCAGGCCCTTCGGTACTAGGGGGTGGTACCAGCCCAGCTCAACCCAAATTCTGTCGCAATCCTGGTGGCGTTCATATGCTACATACGGGCAAAAAGGATCGAGTTCAGCCTGCCCATCTTTCGGAAGCTATTCAACTTCCGCACAAAAGGTGGGGTGATCTTCTTCTTGGGGCAGTTGGTGAAGATGAGCGGTCTCGCCAACAAGAACCACCATTGGGGGAAGAAGTTCGTTTTTGTCTCCGGTAACTTTGGCAACATCCCGCTTGTGCCAGTTCAGTACGATGACACGACCTACAAGCCTCCCGCTCTCAGGGAGCGCGAGGGCGCCCTCGTCAAATTCTTTGGGACCAAGACTTTCGACGCCCGCTTCCTTTGGCAAGACCTGGATTCCCTCCTGTCGGTACCTCCCGACGAAGGTATTATTTGGGTCTAACCTTGCAACCAACCATTTGACGAGACCAGGGCGCTCGCCGACCCCTTAGCTCACGCCAAGTCTGCCGCCGCTGCCTGCCGGGAGGAGCCGGGACCTTCTTCCGAACCGAGTGCCCAGAAGCAGAAATACTGCTCCCTCCCTACCGCCCCTCCCAAAAAATTAAAACTGTCAGCAACGGATAAGGGCAAATCCATTGCACTAGCTTCCACCGAGACCCCTCCGAGTACCTTTCAGTCGCAGGCGAGATGGGTGTCGCTGGGCCGGCGGTCGAGACCCTTGCTGAGATCCCACCCAAGCCGGTGCCGAAAGGCCACCGAAATTTTGGCTTCGGCGAGAAGTTCCTGGATGCGGAGGGCAAGCCCTTGCTCTAGTGGGACCCTACCTCCAACCGCATCGCGGTTTCAACACTCCTCCCCTCCTGGAGGGAGTGGGACATGATCACTGGCGAGTCCTTTGCCCTGGGATATGGGCTCTACGGTCGGGAGGACGCCGACACGTTCAATCGGTCGACTACCCGAGCACTCATCTACGATGCCGCCCAAGCCCAACTTTGCGCGGTCCAGCTCTCGCATATGGCTGGGCGTCGCACCTTCACCATCGAGCGTAACACTGTCGACATGCTCAAGGCAAGGGATGCCGCTGTGGCTGAAGTGGCCACCCTGAAGGCCGACTTGGCGGCTTCCCAACAACTTCTCTCCCTTCGCCCGACCGGCAAGGTAAGCGGTACCCTTCAATATCTCTCGCCCTCTTAGTATACATATTGTTTGCTTAACATGACCTTCTCGCAGTACTCCGCTTAAGCCCAGCTATCTCGCGCTAGGGTGGCCGGCGTCGAGTGAGAGAACTAACTACAATAAGCTGAGGTGAAGCATATGGAGGGGGCCCTGGGCCTGGCCCGACCGTTGCTGGAGGAGAGAATCGAGCACCATCATTACTCAGCATACGAGATCGATGTGATAGTTCAGGAGAACGCGCAGGCCACCGCCAAAATGGTCATCGAGGTGCTACGGGAATCAACGCTTTTGAATGAAGGTGACGAGACTCTCACGGCGCGAGGGATCTTGCCCTGGTTGTTCGAGCCCATCCACAAACCAGCGGGAGAGGACGACTCTCCGGTCAAAGTTGCGGCGGAGCTTGACCTGAATGACGATTCTGGAGGCAGCTCTTATGGAGAGACCTCCGACTACAGCCCCAGTGAAGCCTCCAGCGGGATCTCTAGTGGGACCTCCGACAGGATCTCCAGTGACCTTGCCCGATAGACTCTCGCCACTTTTTTCTTTCCGCTGTAATTTTCCTTTTTGAATTTTCAAAGGTGCATGGGCCGAGAACCCTTGAGACTTATGTAATTTTTTGGAAGTATATTTTGCAAAACGTTTATTTTCTTTAGCCTTTGCAGGATGCTTTATAATTGCTCCCTTTCTTCTTCTCTTCTCGTTCTTGCTCGTTAGTCACGGAATGGTTCCGCACCATCGTTAGGACCTTAGGTTTTTGGGCGATAACTGCGAACCCGTTCCTGCCGAGCGACAATTCATCGAATAGAACCTGTCGAAAAGACTTTTGACGAAAGGCCCTTGCCGAGATGCTTTGTGCCGAGAGGCCATGAAATTCCCCCTCCCGGCTTAGAGTCAATACTGACCATCCGCCAACCTGCTAGTGAAGCTCAGTATAATGTTTTTTTCCTTCTTCCCCAAGGGGCCTTTGACCGTGCCAGCTAGTGGGAGCCTGGCAGCAGGTCTGCTCGTGGCTTAGCAAACCACATTCTACCTTTCCTTTCACCCAAGCGAGCCTGCGGCCCTGCCTTCTAGTGAGAGCCTGGAAGCGGGTCTACTTGGGGCCGAGTGCGTCTTCCAGCCCTGCCAGCTAATGAGAGCCTGAGCAGCGGAAACCTCTCGTGGTATTTCCTTACCCCCAGGCGAGCCTACAACCCTACCAGCTAGTGAGAGCCTGGACAGCGGGTCTACCCGGGGCCGAGTGCGCCTTCCAGCCCTGCCATCTAATGATAGCCTGAGCAGCGGGATCCTCTCGGGGTCTTGCAAATTTCCATCTCCCTTTCATTTCCCCCCAAGCGAGCCCACGACTCTGCCAGCTAGTAAGAGCCTGGCAGCAGGTCTATTCGGGGCCGAGTGTGCCTTCCAGCCCTGCCAGCTAATGAGAGCCTGAGCAGCGGGATCCTCTCGGGATAGTCCCTTACCCCCAGGCAAGCCAACAACCCTGCCAGCTAGTGAGAGCCAGGACAGCAGGTCTACCCGGGGCCGAGTGCGCCTTCCAGCCCTGCCAACTAATCAGAGCCTGAGCAGCGGGATTCTCTCGGGGTCTTGCTAATTTCCATCTCCCTTTCCTTCCCCCAAGCGAGCCTACGACCCTGTCAGCTAGTGAGAGCCTGACAGCGGGTCTGCTCGGGGCAGAGTGCGCCTTCCATCCCTGCCAGCTAATGAGATCCTAAGTAGTGGGATCCTCTCGGGATATTCCCTTACCCCCCAGGCGAGACTACAACCATGTCAGCTAGTGAGAGCCTAGACAGCGGGTCTACCTGGGGCCGAGTGCTCCTTCCAGCCCTGCCATCTAATGAGAGCCTGAGCAGCGGGAGCCTCTCGGTGTCTTGCAAATTTCCATCTCCCTTTCCTTTCCCCGCAAGCGAGCCTATGACCCTGCCAGCTAATGAGATCCTGGACAGCGGGTCTACCTAGGGCCGAGTGCGCCAGCTAATGAGAGCCTGAGTAGCGGTATCCTCTCGGGGTATTCCCTTAACCCCCAGGCGAGCCTACATCCCTGCCAACTAGTGAGAGCTTCGACAGCGGGTCTACCCGGGGCCGAGTGCGCCTTCCAGCCATGCCAGCTAATGAGAGTCTGAGCAGCGGGATCCTCTTGGGATCTTGCTAATTTCCATCTCCCTTTCCTTTTCCCCCAAGCGATCCTCCAGCCCTGCCAGCTAGTGAGAGCCTGGTATCGGGTCTACTCGGGGCCGAGTGCGCCTTCCAGCCCTGCCAGCTAATGAGATCCTGAATAGCGAAATCCTCTCGGGATATTCCCTTACCCCCCAGGCGAGCCTACAACCCTGCCAACTAGTGAGAGCCAGGACAGCGGGTCTACCCGGGGCCGAGTGCGCCTTCCAGCCCTGCCAGCTAATGAGAGCCTGAGCAGCGGGATCCTCTCTGGGTCTTGCAAATTTCCATCTCCCTTTCCTTTCCCCCCAAGCAAGCCTACGACCTTGCTAGCTAATGAGAGCCTGGACAGCGGGTCTACCCGAGGCCGAGTGCGCCTTCCAGCCCTACCAGCTAATGAGAGCCTGAGTAGCGAGATCCTCTCGGGGTCTTGCAAATTTTCATCTCCCTTTCCTTTCCCCACAAGCGAGCCTATGGCCCTGCCAGCTAGTGAAAGCCTGGCAGTGGGTCTACTCAGGCCCGAGTGCGCCTTCCAGCCCTACCAACTAATGAGATCTTGAGCAGCGGGATCCTCTCGGGGTATTCCCTTACCCCCCAGGCAAGCCTACAACCCTGCTAGCAAGTGAGAGCCTGGACAACGGGTCTACCGCGGGCCAAGTGCGCCTTCTAGCCCTACCAGCTAATGAGAGCCTGAGCAGCGGGATCCTCTCGGGGTCTTGCAAATTTCCATCTCCCTTTCCTTTCCCCCCAAGCGAGCATACGACCCTGTTAGTTAGTGAGAGCCTGACAGCGGGTCTACTCGGGGCCGAGTGCGCCTTCCATCCCTGCCAGCTAATGAGAGCCTGAGCAGCGGGATCCTCTCAGGGTATTCCCTTACCACCCAGGTGAGCCTACAAACCTGCCAACTAGTGAGAGCCTGGACAACGGGTCTACCCGGGGCCGAGTGCACCTTCCGGCCATGCTAGCTAATGAGAGCCAGAGCAGCGAGATCCTCTTGGGGTCTTCCCTTACCCCCCAGGCGAGCCTACATCCCTGCCAGCTAGTGAGAGCATGGACAACGGGTCTACCCGTGGCCGAGTGCGCCATCCAGCCCTGCCAGCTAATGAGAGCTTGAGAAGCGGGATCCTCTCGGGGTCTTGCAAATTATCATGATTCTTTCTCCTAGCCACCGAGCGAGCCTTCGGCCCTGTCGGCTTGATGGGAGCCTGGACAACGAGTCTACTCGGTGCCCTCAAAGCCATAGATATACCATAACCTGCGAAGAAACAATTTTGGAAATAACATATTACAATGGTTTATACAAGTTTACCCATCCTACAGTTATAAGCGTTTCAGATCATAGTCGCTCCAAACATGACTCATGGATACACCCTCCATATTCTGGAGGTGGTATCCCCGGACCCCAGGACTTTTTCAACAATGTAAGACCCCTCCCAATTGTGGTTGAGTTTACCAATGGGGGCCGATCTTCCGACAGCGTGAACTTTCTTTAGGACTAGATCTTCCGGCAGCGTCAACTTTCTTTAGGACTAGATCTCTTTCGGCAAATTGTTTGATCCG
Source organism: Platanthera guangdongensis (assembly GCA_039583875.1). NCBI lineage: Eukaryota > Viridiplantae > Streptophyta > Magnoliopsida > Asparagales > Orchidaceae > Platanthera > Platanthera guangdongensis. The sequence continues at coordinate 259,113,503 of CM077150.1, forward strand.
TACATGCTTGTCAAAGTACTTTTCCATCCGCCGCTTGACCTCCTCTTGTTTGACGGCGGTCACGTCGCGAAGTTCCTCTACCATGTCCAATGAGAGCCATAGCTCCCCTTCATTTTCATCCCTCCATGTCTCGTCTCCTTCGCCAGCGGCCGCAACTCTCGGGGATCGAACCTCAAACTCCACGGGCAGGACCGCCTCGCACCCGTGCGAAAGCTTGAAGGGGGTCTCTCTAGTGGCTGTGTTTGGGGTCGTTAGCAAGGACCACAACACTGAGGGGAGTTGCTCCACCCAGCTCCCCCTCAAGTTCTCTACCTTCTTTTTGGAGCAGGTTCACTATGATTTTGTTTGCCTCCTCCACCTGGTCGTTGCTCCTAGGGTGGTGGACGGAGGAATACCTGAGGTCGATCCCCGACTGGATACAGAAGCCGATGAACTCCTCTCTTGCGAATTGTGGCCCATTGTCCGTGACATTGGCCTGAGGCAACCCATGCCTACAGATGATCTCTCCCCAAATGAAGTTTCTGATGACCTAGGAGGTTACCTTGGCCAACGCCTTGACCTCTAGCCACTTTAAGAAGTAGTCGATCATAACCAGGAGGAACCTTCTCTGCCCGCTCGCCAGGGGAAACGACCCGACCAAGTCCAGTCCCCAGATGGTGAAAGGCCATGGCGTCGTGATGTTTCAGAGCCTTTGAGCGGGCAGGAGTTCGAGGGGGCGTAAAGCTGACACTTTTGACACCTCTTCGCAAACTCCGCCGCATTCTTCCTCAGGGAGGGCCAAAAGTACCCCTGTCTGACCACCCTTGCCTCCAACGTCCTTCACCCCGAATGGCTAAGACATTCACTGGAGTGTACTTCTTCTAGAATCCTTGGGATTTCCTCCTCTGTCACGCAACATGCCAAGACGTATGACAGGATCTTCCGATGTAATCCCCCTTCATGCATAAGGTAATGAGTCGCTTTGTGCCGAAAGCCTTTTGCTTCCTTGACCCCTTCAGGAAGGCTGCCTGCAGTGAAGAAGGTCACGAAGGGATCCACCCACGAGGGTTGCCGATCCACTTCCATCAGCTCCCCCTCCTCAATCGCTGGACAAAATAGCTCGGTCTAGGTTCCCCCCGGGGTCCGAACTTGGCCAATCGGTCAGCCGCTTCATTCTACTCCTTGGGGACGTGCTGAATTGAGAACGCTCGAAATCCACCGATAATCACTCTCATATTGGATAAGTACTTCTGAAGGGTGGGCTCTCGGGCTTCATATTCTCCCCTGATCTACGACGCCACTACTAGTGAATCTGTGAGTACTTTTACGTCGTGAATCTCGAGCTCCTTGGCCAACCTTAACCCGACTATGTCATCCTCATACTCCGCTTGATTGTTTGTGATCGGGAAGTGCAGTGTCACTGCTTGCTCTATGGTGACCCCTTGAGAGCTTACCAATACTACACCTCCTCCCATGAAGTGTTTTCCCGAGGCTCCGTCAACGAACATCTTCCACGCTTCCCTTACCGTGTTTCCTCGCCCTACAGTTCTATGACGTAGTCGGCCAAGAAAACTACCACTGCCTGTGCCGTGATAGAGAGCCTTGGTACGAAGGAGACATCAAACTCACTGAGCTCAATGGACCACTTGGCCAACCGCCTTGAGTGCTCCACCCCCTTAAAAATCTTGTGCAGCGGATGGTCCGTCACCACCTTGATTGAATGGGCTTAGAAATATGGCCTGAGCTTTCTGGCCGAGATGATCAGAGAGAAAGCCAACTTCTCTAGGATGGGGTAGCACAGCTCAACCTTCTTCAAGATCCTACTGACGTAGTAAATGGGTAGCTGTTTCTTACCTTCTTCCCTTACCAAAACGGAACTCATAACCTCAGCTCCTACCCCATGGTACAAGGCTAGTCCTCTCCCTCCTTCGGGCTCTTTAGGAGCAGTGCTTGGGATATCTGAGCCTTCAAGGCCTGGAAAGCCTCCTCACATTCCTCTATCCACTCAAACTTTTTGTTCCCCCGAAGTAATTTGAAGAAGGGCGAGCACTTCTCCCCAGCACGGGAGAGAAACCGACTCAACCCAACTAGCTTGCCTGTCAAAAGCTGAACTTCTTTGGTGCTGCGAGGTGATTCCAACTCCACGATGGCCTTCACCTTATTTGGGTTAGGCTCGACCCCCGCCAGGGTTAGAAGGTGTCCACGGAACTTGTCTCGGCTTGCCCCGAAGACACACTTCTGGGGGTTTAGCCTCATCTTGAACTTTCACAGGGTCGCGAACATCTCCTCCAAGTCAAGTAGGTGTGAACTCACATCCCTGCTCTTTACCATGAGATCATGAACGTAGACCTCGTGGTTCTTACCCCTTTGTCCTTGGAAAACCCGATCCATCATGCATTGGTAGGTTGCCCCTGCCTTAAGCCCAAAGTGCATCATTTTGTAGTTTAAGCACCCTTCCTTGGTAATGAAGGAAACATCCTCGTCGGGGCGATGCATCCGAATCTGGCGATAACTCGAAAAAGCATCCAAAAAGCTCATAATAGAAAAACCAACGGCTGAATCAACCAGCATGTCGATCCGAGGCAGGGGGTAGCAATCCTTAGGTCATGATTTATTTAATAAAGAGAAATCTACACACATACGCCACTTCCCATCACCCTTCTTTACCATTACCACATTGGAGACCCAGTCTGGATACTGGATCTCCGAGATGAAACCTGCGTCGAGAAGCTTCTTGACCTCCTCGCAGATGGGCTCCTCCAGCTTGGTGGCGATGATTCTCATCTTTTGACGGATGGAATGCATCTCAGGGTCCAGGTTCCATCTGGGGTTAGGTCTTCACCTCCAGCCTTACATGTTGTTCGTACATTTTCCCAAAGCTGATCTGCTCCAAGGAGAGATAGGTGCATTACACACATTATACATTATGCACATTACGCGTTGCGCACATCACGCCTCGCGCACATTGTGCCCAATGCACTTATAAAGCACTTCAAGCATATTACCCCATATGCACATAAACCCCTATACACATCTCACACACAACACTTCTAGCGCACAACACACACGGTACACATTCCACTCACTACACCTCCTGTGCATTTTACTACACACTCGACACGCTCATCACCATGCGACAAGCCCACAATTTCTGACACTTAGCAGAACAATAAGCACATAATCGTGCCAGGAAAATGACCTCCGAAAATTGGAGGGGGGCATCTAATCAGGTTCCCCAAAGCGGGTTTGATTGAACAATGCGTTCTTTAAGCGTTGCCTTTGTAAGACCCCACCACCACATCGGGGAGTACCCGAGTCTTAAGCCCAGGACCGCTGCCTTACGGTGACACCAACTACCGAGTTAGTAATCTCCGCACGATGCGGATCATGTCGGCTAGTACAATCATTTCACAAATAGGCCAAAAAGGCATTTAAGCAATAGTAGTACACAATCACAGTATGTCTGTATATATATATATATGTATATATATACCATTATAATAGAAGTATGAAAGACATGAATTTTAAAGTCATAGAATTGATTTCGGCCGTCCGATTTGAATGCATTATTCAACAGCCGTCTGATCAAAAGCACCACTTCTCTCCACTTTTTGTAGGGCTCCTAAACCTAGGAAATGTTAAATTTTCTCAAAGCGGTCAGTAAGATAGCCTAAAGCCAAATTAATATTCTCAGAACTACCCAGTTCACACTTTGATCATGCGTAAGCGCAAAGAGCAAGTTGAAAGTGAAGGTTAGATCTGAAATACTGTAGAGGGGGCGTGAATAGAGTATATGTGCAATAATAAAAATTATTACAGCTTTTGCTATAATCAAGCAGTGCACAAACAGATTAAGTAAATAGGTTAAACAAAACAATCCTGAGATCACAAACACAGCAAAAACAAAAGAAAAGGGCAACTAGACGACACAAGAAATTATAGTGGTTCCCCAACCTAGGTACATCCACTCTTCTACCACCCTGGTAGGAATCCACTCGGGTTTTTGATCAGGTGCCCTGTCACCAATGAGCTTTTGATCAGGTGCTCAAAAACCAGGAATCACTTTTGAAGGGAGATGATAACCCTTTATACAGGAGGGGGAAGAGAGTGATGGAAGTCTTCTCTTTCTCAATTTACAACTGAGAAGACTATATGGATTCAATGATGTTGTCAAAGCTCCCCCTGAGATTGACAAGGGCTGAGAAGCTTTGCACAGGGTGATAGGCCTTCAGACTTTGAGCCTTGACCAGAGGAATCTTTAGGAGCTTCTGACTGATATGTTGTTTGTTGTCCTTGAAGTTTTCCTGCAGTGATAAGAAAGAAGAAGACTCTTGATATTGATAGATTGTTCTTCTTCTTCTTATAGCTGATCTGCTTCTTTCCTCTGGCTTCTACTTTGTGTCCAAATCCTGAGAGAGGACCAAGAGAATGTATGATGCAGACTGTTTTTCTTTGATCGTCTGACTGTGTGTTCTTATTCTCTGCAGTCATTTATCTCCTTTCTCTGTCTCTCATATTTGTTCTATCTTCTTCCCTTTATTTGAATTCCGTAGACTTGATGATGGAAGAAACATTCCCGAGAGTGAAGATGCTTTGGAAATTGATCCTCACTTCATTCTTCTGTAACTGTCCGTTTGAATGGCTATTTTTACTGGGAATGTTGACTGTAATTAATCCTCAATAAATTCTTCCAACTGTTACCGATTGCATAGAAATCGTCGACCTGAACTTTCGTCGAGCTCATCAATCATCGACCTGAGTTCGACATTCGTCGAACTCAGCTAGACTCGTCGAGCTGGATATTCTGTTTAAGATTTTCGTTCGTCGACCGGAGCTTGAAGTTCGTCGAGCTCAACTTCTGTGTACCTCGAGCAGATGTATGGCTATCTTGTGTTCAGCGATCGTCGACCTAAGATTGTCGTTTGTCGAACTGCGTTCGACGATCGTCGAGCTGATTCTCTGACTTTGTTTTAACTGCATTTCTTTCAGTAATTCTGGAGTTCTTCTAACTGACAGTAATTCTCGAGCTCAACTTCTGTGTTCGTCGAGCAGATGTATGATTGTCTTATGTTCAGCGATCGTCGACCTGAGATTGCCGTTTGTCGAACTGCGTTCGACGATCGTCGAGCTGATTCTCTGACTTTATTTAAACTGCATTTCTTTCAATAATTCTAGAGTTCTTTTGACTGACAGTAATTCTGGAGTTCTTCTGACTGAACTAAAAATTCTATGACCCATGACTATGCATGTTGGGTCAATCTAATATTCCTAATAGTGTTCCTTGCCCAAATCAGAACTAGGGTTCCAACAATCTCCCCCTATTTGGGTGAGAACACTATTTACATAAATACAAGTAAAAGATAATTAAATTTGGATCCTGTATTTCTGCTGTTGCTGTTGCTGCTGTTACAGCTGTTGTTAATACTTGCCCAAATCTGTATCATTATAATCTGTTGTATAGAACTGCTGCTGTAATTGCTGGAATTTATGCTACTGCTGGAACTACTGCAGCTTCATTTACATGCATCTCCCCCTGCCTGGTTGCAGTAAGCACTGGAGCCAAGCCCCTAAATGAATATGGGGGCAACAGAGAGGGCAGAGATTTGAGCAGATAGTGGTCCTGCTTGAAATGCCATGAAATCACTTTGCCTTGCCCAAATCTCATTTGGATCATAACTTTAATAACATCTCCCCCTATATGCATATCCTTGCTCAAATTATTCAGCCACTGATATCCTGTGTATTGGCTGGACTGAATTCTTTTCCTGCAAGGAGATGTTATGAGTTCTAGACCCAGATAGACTTGGGTAGTGATAAAAGAGCATTTAGGTTGATTCTTGTATCCAAGTGGATGATATTTCCTAGGAGGGATTATCCACTTAGTGAAAGGAGTATTAAAATGCTGACTTTGATGGTAAATTTTAACATAACAAAAATTTCTGTTAATAGAATCTGGGATCGACGATTTCTGGTTGGATCGTCGAGCTGAGTTCGACGATGTTGGATGAGATCTTCGATCTCTGTTCACATAATGATAATGGTTGTTTTCTGTGGTCCATTTTCGTCGATCTCTGTTCGACGAATTATATTCATTTCATCGAGTACAGATTCCAGAATAGTTCAAGTCAAAATCTTTGTTCAGAGTTCGTCGATCGGAGTTCGACGAATAGTATTGATTTCGTCGATCTCCGTTCGATGAATTATTTTGAACCAAGATTTGCTGAAGATTTTTACCTAATAATCTGAAGTCAGTTTTAAATTTTTCTGAAGAGAAATCAAGGTTATAGATTACTTGATCTGCTGATTCTTCAGCAGACTCTGATTCTCCATCATATTTAGATTCTCTATCATAGTTGCTGCAAGATGCATTGATTGCCATCAGACAAAATTCCTTTGCCTTGACCTCCTCTTCTTCTTCACTGGAGCTGGAGGATGTGGATTCATCTTCTGTGTCACTCCATGTGGTAGCCACAAATCCTTTGTCCTTCTGTTTGTGCTTGCTGGAAGAGGGCTTGCAGTAATGCTTGCTTCTTGATTCCTTCTCTCTAGTAGGGGATTGGTCATATCTTGGCTTGCTGTCATTTCTGGATGACTCCTTTCTGAAGTCCTTCTTTGCCATCTTATAAAATCTTGTAGCAAACAGGCTCATCAGTTCTTCATTTGTTGATGCAGCCACTGTCTTCTCAGCAGCCTTGAAAGCAATGTTGTGTTCTCTTCTTGCTGGAGGAGAAATTCTTTGCTCTATAGCTTCTCTGTTCTTGATTAACTGCTCATAAGATTTGAGCTTTCCCAGGAGAGATTCAGTTGAAATCTCATTCAAGTTTCTAGCCTCTTTGATTGGTCAAATCCTGGTATCCCATGAGCTTGAGAAGCACATTAGGATCTTGTCATTTACTTCAGTCAATGTGATTTCTTTATCCAAGGTTCTTAGCTCACTGATGATGGAGCTAAGCCTATTGTACATCACTTCAATTGTTTCTACTTCATCCTTTTTGAAGTGTTCATATAGTGTGATGAGGTGTGATCTTCTGTCTTTCCTCTCATCTACTGAGCCAGCAACCATTTTATTTAGTGAATCCCAGATTACTTTTGCAGAGGTGCACTCAGCCAGCTTTTGAAAGATGTCATCTGACATGGTCTGAGCCAATATGTTCATAGCTTTGGCATCAACAAGCTTTAGCTTTTTCTGTGCAGCTGTCCATTGAGATGATGAGACAACATTTGTATTTGTAGATGTTGCAGATGTTGAAGCCTGAGAGGGACTTGTCAAAATAGAATTGTAGATATCTTCATCAATAGAGTTCATATACAATCTAATTCTTGCCTTCCAGATGGCAAACCTATTTAGGTTGCATACTGGAGGTCTGGTGCTTGCATAATCCATGTTCTTTGTTGTAGCTGTGTATAAACTCTAAATGGAAATAAATAAAATAAAAAAGTAGATCTAACAAGAGGGATCTTTATGATTCAGGTGTTAGCCTGTGGAACCAACAATAACCAACCTCCCTCTGATACCAATTGAAAGTGAATGTTAGATTTGAAATACTCTAGAGGGGGGGGGGATAGAGTATATGTGCAATAATAAAAATTATTACAGCTTTTGCTATAATCAAGCACTGCACAAACAGATTAAGTAAATAGGTTAAACACAGCAGTCCTGAGATCACAAACACAGCAAAAGCAAAAGAAAAGGGCAACCAGACGACACAAGAAATTATAGTGGTTCCCCAACCTGAGTACATCCACTCTTTTACCACCCTGGTAGGAATCCACTCAGGTTTTTGATCAGGTGCCTTGTCGCCAATGAGCTTTTGATCAGGTGCTCAAAATCCAGGAATCACTTTTGAAGGGAGATGACAACCCTTTATACCGGAGGGGGAAGAGAGTGATGGAAGTCTTCTCTTTCTCAATTTACAACTGAGAAGACTATATGGATTCAATGATGTTGTCAAAGATCCCCCTGAGATTAAGATGGGCTGAGAAGCTTTGCACAGGGTGATAGGCCTTCAGACTTTGAGCCTTGACCAGAGGAATCTTCAAGAGCTTCTGACTGATATGTTGTTTGTTGTCCTTGAAGTTGTCCTGCAGTGATAAGGAAAAAGAAGACTCTTGATATTGATAGATGGTTCTTCTTCTTCTTATAGCTGATCTGCTTCTTTCCTCTGGCTTCTACTTTGTGTCCAAATCCTGAGAGAGGACCAAGAGAATGTATGATGCATACTGTTTTTCTTTGATCGTCTGACTGTGTGTTTTTATTCTCTACAGTCATTTATCTCCACTCTCCGTCTCTTGTATTTGTTCTATCTTCTTCCCTTTATTTGAATTCCGTAGACTTGATGATGAAAGAAACATTCCCGAGAGTGAAGATGCTTTGAAAATTGATCCTCACTTCATTCTTCTGTAACTGTCCGTTTGAATGGCTATTTTTACTAGGAATGTTGACTGTAATTAATCCTCAATAAATTCTGCCAACTGTTACCAATTGCACAGAAATCGTCGACCTGAACTTTCGTCGAGCTCATCAATCGTCGACCTGAGTTCGGCATTCGTCGAACTCAGCTAGACTCGTCGAGCTGGATATTCTGTTTAAGATTTTTGTTCGTCGACCGAAGCTTGAAGTTTGTCGAGCTCAACTTCTGTGTTCGTCGAGCAGATGTATGGCTGTCTTGTGTTCAACGATCGTCGACCTGAGATTGCCGTTTGTCAAACTGCGTTCGACTATCGTCGAGCTGATTCTCTGACTTTGTTTTAACTGCATTTATTTCAGTAATTTTGGAGTTCTTCTGACTGACAGTAATTCTGGAGTTCTTCTGACTGAACTAAAAATCCTATGACCCATGACTATATATGTTGGGTCAATCTAATATTCCTAATAGTGTTCCTTGCCCAAATCAGAACTAGGGTCCCAACACAAGTTTACCACCAACCACAAATGGAAGAACAAGCAGGTCTTATATTCATACACACTTCTTTACAAGGCGAGGTATACGTAACGAGACATGATTTTGCTAATACACAAGCTACAAACAGAAAGAACAAAACAAGGTGGGCGGACAGCACTGGAGACCGCCGAGACCGCCTAGTCCGCCAAGGTTGCCGAAGCCGCCCGACCTGCAACTGATACAAGCCGAATAGCACACGGAGTCCGCCGAGACCGCGAGGTCAAGCGGACACACCGTTATTCGCTGTTTGCTAAAGAACTGAGGAACAGACCGCCTACACGCCTGAGACCGGTGGACAGGTTATTGGAACTTGAACAAGCTGAAGCAGAAAACTGACAAGCCGCCGAACCGACCAGCTGAGACCGCAGAGACCGCACACTTTAGTGCCCAACTCCTAGCTCCTGGAAGCTAGCCACGCGACCTGCACACAGCACACCGTCAGCAATACTCAACCCGCGCGGACAGAAAACCATAGACCGCAACACTTGCCCAAGCCCAACTTAATGTTCACTCCGTTACTGTAGACGTGCCGGGGGGGGGGGGGTCTATTTATAGGCGAGGTGAGAAGTGTGGTCACCACCGTAGTGCATAGAATCACAACCCCAGCCCGCGCACTAGCAAAACCTCCGTCCGCTGAGTCCGCAAAGACTTAGCCGGATTCCAAGACAACCGCCAAGAGCAAGGCACCGATGTTCACTACTGGAAGCCTAGAACCAGACCGCCCACACTGTGCGGACATGGTACAGTCTGCACAGTCCGCACACATAAACATATGGACAACCACAACTCCTTCAGTGACACTCCGCACATGCAAGAGGCAGTCCGCACAGCACAAGAGCAATGCCTCCATCTGCCACCAGTCCATGACCGAAAACAGTCCACCCGGTCAACAGCGGAATTGGCGGATACTGCGGACACACTGGACTTGTCACAGAATGTTACCAAGTCCAGTGAAGCACCAAAGGCCTAGCGCGAGCTCGGCGGACAAGGACCAGTCCGCCAATACCCAAGGCAAATCGCCAAAAAACCACCAAGGTAAGTAGCTCGCCAATACACCAAGGTAAGTAGCTCGCCAATTCCACCAGGGTAAGCAGATCGCCAAAACTACTCTCACAGCTGCCCAAACAAACGACCAACTGTCGGACTCCGACACCAGTCCGCGTAGTCCTCCACAACAGCTAACATCTGCTGTATCACCAGAGCTCGGCAAGGGCCACAACCAAACTTTAAGGCCAGTCCGCCACAACGGACATCGCGAACAAGCCAGTCCGCAAGCCTCCCGCGGATAAGGCACCCAACCCTCCGGTTAACACAAGCTTGCAACACAAGGCCGCTGAACAAGACACTACCTACAGCCCGCAAACCGCAGTCCCCTCAGTCCGTTTCGCCAGAAGCCCGACATCCTTGGCCATAGAACAACCAGGCCGCACACCAGACCGAACAAAGCCGCATACCAGGCCGCTCAAGCCGCTTCTCAATCAGCCAATCCACCAAGACAGCCAACACCCAGGCCGCAACTCGTAGTCTGCCCAGGCCGCAGACTCAGACCACACAGTCCGCCCTTAACAGCCAAGCCAACAAGACAGCCAACACCCAGGGCGCAACCTGCAGTCCGCCCAGGCCGCGGACTCAGACCGTTCAGGCCGCATAGTCTGTCCTCAACAGCCAAGCCAACAAGACAGCCAACACCCAGGCCGCAACCTGCAGTCCTCCAAGGCCGCGGACTCAGACCGCTCAGGCCGCACAGTTCGCCCGGCCTGCCCATCACCCACTTCCACTTCACAAATTTCAACACTCCCCCTTTAAGTGGGAAGTGGTGATCAAGCCCAACAAGCTACGTAACCGCTGAAAAGGCCCCTTCGATAGCGGATTCGTGAAGATGTCAGCAAGATTATCTTCACTCCGAGCATGCCCGACCAGAAGAGATCCCTCCAACACCTTCTCCCTTATGAAGTGGTGTTCGATCTCAATATGCTTGGTCCTTGCGTGACACACTGATTGTTTACCAGTTTGAGAGCACTCTCATTGTCACCCCGGAGCAAAGTAGGCCCTTGCACTTCTTCATGAACATCCTCTACAAGCCTTATTATCCAGATGGATTCCCGAGCAGCCAAGGCTGAAGCCTTATACTCAGCTTCTGTAGTAGACACAGACACTGAATCCTGCTTCTTGCTATACCACGAAATACAAGTTGAACCACAAGTGAAAACATAACCCGAAGTTGACCTCCGATCATCCGAGTCACTGCCATAGTCAGCATCAGTGTATCCAAGAAAAATAAAGTCCGCATCTCTACTGTAAAGGAGTCCCATATCAGAAGATGACTTGACATACTTCAGAATGTTTTTCGCCACTACCAGATGAGACTTCCTTGGTTCAGCCATAAACCGACTTACTCGGCCAACAACATAAACAATGTCTGGCCTTGTAATTGTCAGGTAAATTAAGCTCCCTACAAGAGCCCTGAACACCAAAGGATCAGAAAGAATCCTTCCTTCATCTCGTCTAAGCTTCAGCCCATGTTCTAGTGGATTAGAGCAACTCTTACCTTCTCCCATGCCAAATCGACTTACAATGCGATCTACATATCCCTTCTGGCAAATAAGAATCCCGCACTCCTTCCTCTCCACTTCAAGACCGAGAAAGTGATGAAGCTCTCCCAAGTCTTTCATCTCGAAGCGTATAGCAAGCTCAACCCTGAGCCTTGCTACTTCCTCCTCCGAATTCCCTATGACAATCATGTCATCCACATACAGCAGAACCAAGAGTTGTAGCTTTCCCTTTTTCTTGACAAACAAGCTAGAATCCGAGTTTGAAGCAAGATACCCGTAGAATTGCAAATACTATGCTATCTTCCCATACCAAGCTCTAGGAGCTTGCTTCAACCCATAGAGAGCCTTCCTGAGCTTGCAGACATAGTCCGGATGAACTTCAGAAACAAATCCAAGTGGCTGATCCATGAAGATGGCCTTGTTAATCTCTCCGTAAAGAAAAGCGTTCTTCACATCAAGCTGCCACAACCTCCATCCCTTGCAAGCAGCCAAGGCGATCACCACTCTAACTAAAGTCATCTTTGCAACCAGACTAAATGTCTCCTCATAGTATTCTCCATACTGCTATGAGAATCCTTGAGCGACCAGGCGAGCTTTGTACCTATCAATGCTCCCATCAGCCTTCTTCTTCAACTTATACACCCACTTGCAAGTCACTGGAGTAATGCCATCAACCTTGGGCACAAGATCCCAGGTTTTATTCTTCTTGAGAGCAACAATCTCTTCTTTCATGGCATCATTCCACTCCTTGAATCCAGTGGCCTCATTGAAGTTTACAGGCTCTCGCTCATCCAGAGGACCTGCAAAGAAGCAGGAGACAAAGCTCACTGCATTCCCATCGCAGTACCGAGCTGGTGGCTTCACAACCCTCTTTGATCTCCAAAGAGGTTGTTCCTTGCTCACTACCTCTGTTGCTTCTTCAGGCTCAACATCACCTTCAGGCAAGCTTTGAGCAATGCTCCCCCTGCTTCCTGAGCCAGAAGTCTCAGCACCAGAACTTGAAGTAACAGGAGCTGCTGGTGAGACAACAAGCTCCTCTTCCAAGCCCTCAGCAGCCACCTTCTGTTCTTCATCAACCTTGCTTCTGGTTAGCTCAACCGAGCCACCTCCATATGACGTCAGTTCATCAAAGACAACATCTCTTGACATAATAAACTTCTTTGTCACTGGATCCATGCATTTCCATCCCTTTTTCCGCTCATCATAGCCAACAAAGACAAGCTTTCTTACCTTTGCATCAAGCTTTGTCCGTGAAGCATCCGGAACATGCACATAGCAAGTTGAACCGAACACCCGAAGGTGTTCCACACTAGGCTTCTCCTTCAGCAACAACTCAAAAGGAGTCTTCATGTTGATCGGGCTAAGCGGCATCTGATTGATGACGTAAGAAGCACAATACATCCCCTCTGCCCAGAAGGACCTTTAAATGTCTTTCGCATGAAGCCAACATTTGAAAGTCTCCATCAGATGACGGATCTTCCGCTCCGCTACTCCATTTTGTTGTGGAGTGTGAGCACAAGTGAGCTCTCGTTGGATCTCGTGCTTCCTGTAGAAGTTAGAAAACTCAGAGGAGATAAACTCACCACCGTTATCTGTTCTATGCTTCTTGATCCGCAAGCCAAACCGGCCCTCCACCAACTCCGTGAACTCCACAAACAAATGGAAGGCTTCAGAATTCTCCTTCAAGAAATATACCCAAGTGTATCTTGAGTAGTCATCAATTAGAACGAGCATGTATCTGCTCCCACCAAGGCTTGCAGTGACGGTTGGTCCCATCAAGTCTCCATGGATGCACTCCAATGGTCTCTTGCTCCTCGTTTGTGATTTATTAAACGGAAGGCGATGAGCCTTGCCATACTGACATCCCGCGCAAACGTGACCATCGCCAAAAGAAGATAGCTTAGGCAAGCCTCTTACAAGGCTTATGTTAGCCATAGCCTTTAGCTTATCCATTCCTACATGCCCTAGTCGTTCATGCCATATAGCATCGCTATCGTTTGCTCTCATCCGATCAAAATAAGAGTTAGTAGTAAGAACAAACAAGTTCTTAACTCTCCTCCCAAAATGAGCAACATCAGCCTTAACCGCTGATACGTTGCGAAGGAACTTCACTTCTGTTGGCCCAAACAGAACGTGATAACCCGCGTCGACCGCATTAGTCACAGAGAAGAGGTTCTTCTTCATGCCTGGTACGTGATACATACTCCTTAATGTGAGTGACCCCTTATCACTACCCAAAGACACAACACCCACCTTCTCAACTACATAAACAATATATCAGCAGTTATAATAGCTTCACAGAGAAGAGGTTCTTCCGTCGTCACCACCGACGACCTCCCATAGCTCCTCACCCAGAAGGTAACTCTCCATGCACGAATTCCACTTCTTAAAGTTAGTCGACGTCAAGAGTTCAATACCAAGACCTCTTGCACAGCTTACTTCCATTGCAACAACCATTGGTTAAGCTACCTTCCAGAAGCACAGAGCACCAACACAGGTTGATCACCACTCAAGCACAGAGCAACAACACTGGTTGAACACCACTCAAGCAACTGAACTTCCCTCTGATACCATGTTAAATTTTATCAAAGCGGTCAACAAGGTAGCCTAAAGCTAAATTAATATTCTCAGAACTACCCCAGTTCACACTTTGATCATGAGGAAGCCCAAGGAGCAAGTTTACCACCAACCACAAATGGAAGAACAAGCAGGTCTTATATTCATACACACTTCTTTACAAGGCGAGGTATACGTAGCGAGACATGATTTCGCTAGTACACAAGCTACAAACAGAAAGAACAAAACAAGTCGGGCGAACAGCACTGGAGACTGTCGAGACCGCCTAGTCCGCCAAGATTGCCGAAGCCACCCGAGCTGCAACTGCTACAAGCCGAATAGCACACGGAGTCCGCCGAGACCGCGAGGTCAAGTAGATATACCGTTATTCGCTGCCTGCTGAAGAACTGAGGAACAGACCGCCTACCCGCCTGAGATCGGCGGACAGGTTATTGGAACTTGAACAAGCTGAAGCAGAAAAGTGACAAGCCGCCGAAGCGACCAGCTGAGACCGCACACTTCAATGCCCAATTCCTGGCTCCATGAAGCTAGCCACGCGACCTGCACACAACACACCGTCAGCACTACTCAACCCGCGCGGACAGAAAACCGCAGACCGCAACACTTGCCAAAGCCCAACTTACTGTTCACTTCGTTACTGTAGACGTACCGGGGGGTTCTATTTATATGCGAGGTGAGTAGTGTGGTCACCACCCTAGTACATAGAATCACCACCCCAGCCCGCGCACTAGCAAAACCTCCGCCCGCTGAGTCCGCAAAGACTTAGTCGGATTCCAAGACAACCGCCAGGAGCAAGGCACCGATGTTCACTACTGGCGGCCTAGAACCAGACCGCACACACTATGCGGACAAGGTACAGTCTGCACCGTCCGCACACATCAACATATGGACATCCACAACTCCTTCAGTGACAGTCCGCACATGCAAGAGGCAGTCCGCACAGCACAAGAGCAATGCCTCCATCCGCCACAAGTCCATGACCAAAAAACAGTTCGCCCGATAAACAACGGACTTGGCGGATACTGCAGACACACTGGACTTGTCACAGAATGTGACCAAGTCCAATAAAGCACCAAAGGCCTAGCGCGAGCTCGGTGGGCAAGGACCAGTCCGCCAATACCCAAAGCAGATCGCCAAAAACCACCAAGGTAAGCAGCTCGCCAATACACCAAGGTAAGCAGCTCGCCAATTCCACCAAGGTAAGCAGATTGCCAAAACTACTCGCACAGCTGCCCAAACAAACGACCAACTGCCGGACTTCGACACCAGTCAGCTCAGTCCTCCACAGCAACTAACATCTGCTGTATCACCAGAGCTCGGCAAGGGCCACAACCAAACTCTAAGGCAGTCCGCCACAACGGACATTGCGAACACGCCAGTCCGCAAGCCTCCCGCGGATAAGGCACCCAACCCGCCGGTTAACACAAGCTTGCAACACAAGGCCGCTGAACAAGGCACTACCTACAACCCGCAAACAATAGTCCACTCAGTCTGTTTCGCTAGAAGCCCGACATCCTTGGACATAGGCCAACCAGGCCGCACACCAGACCGAACAAAGCCGCATACCAGGCCGCTCAAGCTGCTTCTCAATCATCCAAGCCACCAAGACAGCCAACACCCAGGCCGCGGACTCAGACCGCTCAGGCCGCACAGTCCACCCTCAACAGCCAAGCCAACAAGACAGCCAACACCCAAGCCGCAGCCTGCAGTCCGCCCTGGCCGCGGACTCAGACCGCTCAGGCCGCACAGTCCGCCCTCAACAACCAAGCCAACAAGACAACCAACACCCATGCCGCAACCTGCAGTCCGCCCAGGCCGCGGACTCAGACTGCTCAGGCCGCACAATCCGCCCGGCCTGCCCATCACCCACTTCCACTTCACAAATTTCAACTGGAAAGGGGTCCTAAAGCTATGTAAATAACTTCAAAATTGGGTTAGCAACACTACCAGCTAAGCTAAAGGGGTCCTAAAATTATGTAAATAACCAGCTAAAAGCACGCGATAGCAACACCACCAGCTAAAACCCGCCCTATTAGTCCGCCGGGTATAGTCCAACAACTTAAACACGGCCCGCCAGCCCGAAAGCCTGCCGGCACGGCTGATTTCAAACACAGATTACGGAAAATGCAATTTAAACCCGAAAACATAAAAGTTACTGACAGTGTGGGACTATAGCAGAAAATGGTGCCTTTTAAATAATTAATAATATATTTTATTTATATATATATATATATTACGCCACTGTCAGAAAAAGAGCAGGCGGGTGAACAGTGCTCACGCCACTGTTCACACGCCTGCAATGAAATGCAATATTTATATATATAATAATATACATTATTTATAATATTTTTTTTTTTACTTTTTTAATTATTTCAATGAAATGCAATATTTATTAGGTTACTGTCGCGGGCGAGCAGGTGTTTTTTTAATTTAATTATTTTATATTTATAAAAAATGAGCCGAGCAGAGCCCACCAGGGGCGGGTTGGGTACTGTCGCGGGGGTTGTAGGGATGGATTGGGTACTGCGTAGCCCGCAATGACCCTCCGGCGGGGCGACATCGGGGGTACTGCCCACCGTGGGGGGGGGGGGGGGGGGGGCGAAGCCCGCCGTCGCCGGCCGGGTACTGTGGCACGTGGCCATCGGGCCAGAGGCCTGTGCCTGCCACTCGTATATATATATATATATATATATATATATATATATATATATATATATATATATATATATATATATATATATATATATATATATATATATATATATATATATATATATATATATATATATATGTAAAGCAATAGTCCACAATGAGTAAATAATGAAAGAGAGTAACATTCTTTTGCTCGGCACAAGTCCAAAACAAATAGCTCACTCTCTCAACTATGAACAAACTAAGATGAAGCTACAAAAAGTCTATCATCAACCTGTCGATGAGTAGTCACGGTAGCTCGCGACAACTGCTCCTCAGGTCCTGCCTCCTAGTGCGACTAGTGCGTCTCCTCAAGCTCCTACAGTCACAACCGACCCTTAGTCATAAAGATTAAGACATTTTATCCTCCCCTCACCCCTGCGACTCCTAGGCATCGTGTGAGAGGATGAAAGTGGAGGGCAACAAGGACAGTATCAACATGAAATCATGTGACATGGAATAATACTAGCATGAGTATATATGTATAAAGAGAATTACTATAAAGCAATAATAGTAAAGTAAGAGCTGTGTAGTAATGCACAGTAAAGTAAAGTAAATGAAATACACTACCATCACAAAATCTACCTTAACTTATATGAATTCACATACAAACTTATAAGTTAAAGGTTCTAAATTAACTCATCATATAAAAGAGTTCATACTAATTTATATGATGAGGGTCTGCAGTTAAAATCTAAACTATACTAATTAATGAATGCCATACTATGCAATGCAATGCAATGATTTATAATGCAACTCACACATCTGACTCTGTGTACGGATCTTTCAAACATTCCCACCTTTTGGAGGTAGCTAGTCTCTCAGGTACTAACCATCATAGCTCACGGTGGCAGAGGAGCGGGTATCTCCACTCCTAGGCGAGCAGGCACACTACAAGCGCTTGACCTTACATACGCCTCAACGCTAAGAACACAAAAGCGAAGCTCCGCGTTCTCTTGCTGGAAATCCACCAGTCTTTATGGTAGGGTGTGCATTTAGAGGATAGCTCTCTAGACCACAGTATAAACAACCTACTGACCCCTAAAACATGCATTCCTCACCAGAGTCAACTACTCTCATCGGTGTGCCGACTGGACCAGTACCGAATCACCCACCATAACAAGCACAATCCAGGTATAACAATACATATCCGTGCCTCCAGCCCGCAAGACCCTCACGTCCTCAAAGCTTATACATCACCGAGCCTTCAGCTCGCAGGAATAACACGTTCTTAATTTATCACTACCCCGAGCCTCTAGCTCGCAGGACTAACGAGTCCTGAATAACTCCAACCCATATACGGGTTAAGTTGCTACATTGTTCCTTCATCCTATTAGACTATTCTTGGCTAACTTTTAGTTGTACATATCGATTTATGGTTAATCATGGACTTCCCGAGGTCTACCTGGTGAAGGGCTCGCAATGGTATTAGGAGATACGATGAGCTGAAACCTAAATCTCCCTTTCTCAAGATATTTAATAAAATTGGTGCTGCCCTTATTCAAAACCCCTCTCTCAAGGTTACTCTTGGATTTACATTAAGTGTTTTATGATCTCAAGGGGAGGGCCGATCTTTTGTCGGACTCCTGATATAACTACCCCTCTTAGTGTTCATACATGTTACTCTTCTCATACTTAACAACATGCCTTAGGACTTCAACTAGAAGTCTTTGCCCATCAAATCATTACTCTAATTCAGATATGAACCACTCTTGTGATCACATTCACGTCTACCCCAACACTCGATCTATTGAATGGTTCGACCCTTAATTCTTACTTTATTAAGTGTAGTGCTAACTTACACTCATTTATCTAAATGACCCAAGATTAACTCCAATGATGCACTATGATACTATCAATGTCCTCCTCTGAGTTGGTAAATCGGTAATATGATCGTGGTGACATATATACTACTTCAAGGTTTTGCTAAACACACACCGATTTTCAATGTAACTGTTTGTAATCTATAAGTGTGACTACCAAATGCCTTGTCCAAATGATCTATAATTTTTACCAGAGGTTCATCCTGATGAATATAATGGACTATCAGAAGATTATAATTTTCCTAATTAAAATTGGGCAAAATTAAAATTAATTAAATGAATGACATAACCAAATTTGTTCAAGAAGTACCAAGTTCAGATGTTCAATGAGTCTAATAAAATTTCCATAAGTACATAATGATGAAATAACATATTGGACAGAGATACATAATTTTCCAAGGTATATTGACCCATGATTTCTATAAAACAACAATATTACCAAAATGCACTTATTCAAATAAAGTACTATAATCACTCACCCAAAAATTCTAATAAAATTCATAGAGTTTCAAAATACTATGGATATGATCTAGTTAAAATTCCAAGACTTTACTAGTAAAATTCTAATTTGCACAATACACTTAAGGGTCATATATGTAATTTTTGCTAATCATTATCTATAGAAATTTGAAAAATTCCAAATAAATTTAACTGAGGTGTAACATGCCATTATAAGACAAGTGGAAGAGAACTAGAATTTTCCTAATTAATTTACTCATTTTTATTTCTTTAATTTAAAAAGGCTACATAATTAAAATAAATTAAAAACCCTAGTATTTTTTGTCCCAAAATCCTAACATCACTATTGATGATGTATTTCATCATCATAGGTCCATGACCAAAGTTTCGTTGGCATACCACAACTTAAATAGGCTAAAATCTCAATTTTTCCCTTTTTGCTAATTGCACCCCAAGATCTCTACACTATCTCAAGATACAAGTTGGATCCACCAATATGCAGAGGTTCAAATGACTTGGATTTTTTACCAGGGCTTTATAATGACCTAAGGAATATCCCACCCAAAATTTTGAATCATAGGATTATTTAAACCAGAAATATTTTATTAATATTAAAAACCACATTTTTCCTAAAACTATAGAAAATTATTATCCAAAAATTCTCATTTTTTGTAAAGGTGTACCTATGGTACATTCTTAAATTTCCCAAATTTCAGTTTCATAACCCTAGCCATTTAAAAGATATTAACAAAATATGGTCTGTCCCTTCCTAAGAACCAATCCCACTAAAAGAGACCTACAAGAAACTACAATGCTCCAAATGGGCTTATTCAAGTTCCTACTGAAAGTAAACTCTCAGATCTGCAAATGTTGTCCCAGGCAAATTTTCATAATTGGACCTCTAAGGGCCTCAAATTTTAGTTGAAATTTGTGTATAAAGTGTGACAAATTATAAAAACTATACAGTATATAGTATATATATATATATATATATATATATATATATATATATATATATATATATATATTAAATAGCACGAATCTTAAAGCATGATGGAAGCTCCTTGTTCATCTTCTTCCTTAGGCCGATAGACAAGATTGCTCTAGGCCTGGAGCTTCTTCTAGTGTGATTTCTCGGCCACCCAGCCACCTCCCTGACTGACCATCGCCACCACCAGCTCTGTTGAGGTGGTGGCTATCGATTGACGGTGGTTTGGCCGCCGAAAGGTAGTGTTTTTCGGCAAACCCGACACCATGAAGATTTCGAAAATTCTCCATTTTTATTCACATTGGATCGGGCTCAGTTGAGTCTGATTTCTCTCCTAATGGATCTAGGATGCTAGTACAAGGGGAGAGGAGGAGAAACAGACGTGAATCCGGGCTTGGTGGCGAGTGTTGTGTCCATGATCCATGGTGGTGGCTATCACAGGCGAGCTTGCTCCAATCAGTAGTTCTCCAACAAAAACTCTGCTCTAGAGGGTGGGCTCGATTGCTCGTGAGGTGAGGAAGAGGTTGAAAGACTTGAATGGGTCTGGGGAGGGGTGTATAAGAAGAGCCAAGAGAGGGGGTGATCGACCATGGTTAGAATGCTCCTCTCCCTCTCTCCTTGCCGTCAGCTGGCTAGAATTGATGAGGAGGAGTTCCCATGCACGAGGAATCCTCTTGGAAGCCATTAGGAAGAGGAGGAAGGTGCCAAGTGGCAACCATTCCATGAAATCCTCCTCTTTATCCCCCAAATAGGTGAAAACCCCATTTTGCTTTCCAAAAATTCCTCCATTAAAATTCAGAGGGTCTTATGGGGTCATTTGGCTCATGAGCCTGCTGAGTGGGCCTTGGGATAGGCCTTAGCCCAATTGATTTTGACTTGAGATCCTAATTTGTTCTTTAGGGCTTAAGTTTGACCAAGGTTGACTTGAGGGGTTGACCTGGTCAATTGAAGGCTTGACTGGTCCAATGTGTGTGTGTTGAGTCTTTTGACGCCACCCAATGTTGATTGAGCCATGGTGGTGCCCTAATTGGGCTAATTTGACAAAAAAGTATGATTTTGACTAAAATTGGGGAAAGATTGGCTTTGGTCAAATTGGACCAGTTGATGACCCCATGATGGGGGCTTTTGGGTCAATTGGGTCCCTTATGATGTCCTAAGACTAGGGGTGAGGTCAATTTAATGTTTTTGGGGACAATTGGACCTGATGGTGAAGGATTGACCTATGTTGACCTAAAGGATACTTTGGTCAATTTACCCAATTTGGTGACCCAATGATGGGGATTTTGGGTCACTTGGGTTTATTTTAGGGTTAGAGATCTATTGGTAAGTTAAATTTGAGTTGGTGAATCCAATTTGAGGTTAATTGGCCTAGGTTGACTTGTGCACCTTTGAGGCGCCTATAACAATTTCCTAGGTTCAAGCTAACCTAGGGTCATCTCATGACCTCTACTCACAACTCAAGTCATAACCCTAACCCAAGGGGGTCCATAAGTGAGGGGATGTTACAAATCCCAATAAACAAAAAAAAAATTTCATCCCTGAAATTTATGTTCGGGTCTACGGGGTTTAACACACAAAGAACTGGATCAAAATATCTAGGAGGTTTAGGTTGTACCTGAGGTGAAGAGCTCCGGATGTTGCTACATGAGGTCCATGGGCTCCCAAGTGTTCTCCTCCTGCCCATTATTAGACCACATCACCTTGAACAAAGGGATGCTCTTCTTCCGCAAGACTCAGACCGATGTATCGTCAATCCGGATCGGCACTAAATGAATTGACCGATCAGATGCTACCGAGTCCGCTGTAGTTTGTGATTTTATTCTCCGACCGAGATAAGGCTCTCCGAAGCGAGGAGACGTGGAAGACGTCGTGCATGTTCTCTAACTCCGGCGGTAGCTCCAACCAGTATGCCAAGTGACCAATCCGCTCTAGGATCATGTAAGGTCCCATAAACCGAAGGCTGAGCTTCTTGTGCCTCCGTACCTGCGAAACCCCATGCACCAGATGTATCTTCATGAAGACCCTGTCCCCCACCTAGAACTCAACCTTATGATGCTTCACATCGTAGTACTTCGTCTGTCGGCTCTGAGCCTTTAGCATCCTGTCCCTGATCAGTTGAATGTGTGTGTCCATGTCCTCGATATAATCCGATCCAAGTGCCTTTAGATCCTCATCCTGGACCTAAGATAGTGGCGTCCATCACTTCCTCCCACATAAAACATCGTAGGGAGCCATTCTGATGCTGGTCTGATGGCTGTTATTGTAAGAAAACTCAATCAACGACAACAGCCGCTCCCAAGATTCCGTGTCCAGAATGCACAAGCATAACAAGTCCTCCATGGTCATGTTTGTTTGCTTCGTCTATCTGTTGGTCTGTGAATGAAAGGCGGTGTTGAAAGCAAGCTGAGACCCCAAGTATGCCTACACCACCCTCCACTCGCTAGAAGTGAACCGACCGTCTTTATCAGAAATGATAGTCCTAGGAATGCCGTGGTATGCATGAACTGCTCCACGAACAGCCTCACCAGCACATCAACTAGAGCATCATTTCAGATCGAAATGAACCTGGCTAAAATGCTACACTGGTCAATCTATCCACTATGACCCAGATGGAATCGTGCCCAGAGTAGGAGCGAGGCAGTCCATGTACAAAATCCATCAAAATATCCATAAACTTCTACTCCGGCACTGATAGTGGTTACAGTAATCCTCATGGGCTCTTGCACCTTCAACCGCTGACATGCCTTACAGTGTGTAACAAAGTCGATGACATCCCTCTTCATCCCAGGCCAATACATCGAGACGATTCAACTCAGTAATCCTAGCGTTGGCTTCGCACCTGAGTTTAGTAATAACGTAAGCGGCCAGCTGCTCAAACAAGCGACAAAGTCTGTGCATAGCTTTTGGAAAAATAAAATGATAGCATAAAGTATAAGGAATACAAACGCTAACAGTTTGACCACTTAGATTCAGTTGCATGAGTAATTTCTAACAACAAGGAGCCAGAAAGTTATACCTGTCGAGATTCCGTAGAGCAGATGAATTTTTCACGTTCTGGAGCAATTGCTGTACGAGGAAGGGGTTTCAGACATCTGAAGTGGCCGTCGGGCTATGGAAGAGTAGGAAAGCTGAAACAGAGGGGGAATCAGGAAGCGGGCTGGGTGCAGACTACGAGTGAGGGCAATCAGAAGGGAAAAGTTGGGCGGTTGGGGTGGTTGCCGAGAGGAGAATGATGGAGTTGGAGTGGGGTGGTTGCCGAAAGTAGAATGACGGAGTTGGAGTGGAATCCCAGGCGTGAACTCGTCGGGTTATGTCATGACTCGTCTCGACAAAAGTCAGAGTGCGCTTCAGGCGGTTCATGATGCCACATGCATGGGTGGAAAGAAAACCATGTCTGCTAAGGCGGATGCAGAAATGCTGGTAATAGATTTAAAATAATTACTTTTAAGTAAAAACAATTTGATTTTTTATGCGGAAGCTTTTAGAGTTTAAAATAGTGAGAGTTTTAAATGCGCATGTATTTTGTAAAATTCATGTTTTACAAGGCACTGCTATAGATTTCATATAATTATGATTCAAAAGAGAATGCACATGCATTAATATCAATTTCTAATACATAAAGTATTTAAAATAGCCTAGCAGTTGTCCATGATACCAGAGAAAATGTCTGATTGCAATTATTACATAAAAGAAATATTTGACAGTAAATGAAATGTAAATATAGAACCTAGAACTCTAAGCAGATCGGGCTCGAGGACGTGGCGGCGTTGTCACGAACGCTAAGGCAATTCCAAAACAGAAAGAAAAATCTCAAAACATTAAAATAACCAGGGTGAGCAAAGTAATGGTAAAGACAGTAATAGAAGCAAAAATATATGAGTGTACCAGTTTTCATAAATCAGAGCTACTAACTCAGACAGGTAGAATAGTCATATAGAAATAACTGAGTTAAGTTTACTTCGGAGCATAACACATAATAGAACAAGTAATATCATAAGTTGCAATCAATGAAGTGTGTAGGTGTTTTGAGTAATGCGCATGGTTCATACTCAGTCCGGATACAAGTCTTATTAGAAAACTTCTTTCCTATAGTGACCATCGTCACGGCCCAGGGCCGACTCAAGGAGGCTTAGTGGGTCCCAACTGGCACTGTGAAGGCTGCAACCCAAGTGACCCCAACACGTTTCAATGTTTGCTTATGATTTTATGAATTACATGATTCACACTATAGGAGATTCCTAACATATCAAGACCTGTTACAAATTTAATAATTAAGTTGTACAAGATTAGAGTTCATAAACGCGTCAAGAGAGAAATTGAGTTATGGAGCAACATTCGCTCAAGTCTTAAAACCAGACAGACCTAAGAAACATAATTCAGTTACACAAGGAAACTAGATAGTGGATTTATGGTTTGCGGGTCCAAGCATTCACGAGTGACACGATTACAATACGTTATTTTCCTGGACACCAAATATTCATTTAAATTGATCTATTCCAGGACACGATTATCTCCCAAGTAAACATGTGTTTGATCTGAACATTTAATATAAAATAACAAATCATCAATTTGGTTGCTAACAAGAAATATTTTAGATTATCATTATGACACAAACATCTCCCAAGAGAAACATGTACGATATGAGCATTATATAAAGACACCAATCATATATCTGCTAACCAAAATTCGTTACAATTATCATCATGACATTTGTTGCTCGTGATCGATATTCTATCATTCTTCTCATTATTCATCAAATGAGATAAAATCATTCATCTAAATTAATATCCAAATAAAACCATTCATCTAAGTTAAAATCTAAATAAGAGTCAAGTATAATCTCAAACTCATGACATTCCAACATATTGAACCCTAAACTACTAATTTATCCAACTAGCCATTCATGAATTAAATTCATTTGACAGATCAATTATAACATGAATGCATACATGTAATCAAAGAACAAAGGTATTAATTTAAATTCGATGCTTTCAAGAGAGAGAGAGAGAGAGAGAGAGATCTACTTGCTTTAAGGAAGCTGAAACTGGCGGTGACGGCTGAGCGGCACAAGCGAAATCAGAAATCATGTTTTGAACCTGTACAAGAACGACGGAAGCGATATATCAAATACCACTACACTAGCATAGAAAATTTATCATCAAATAACTAAACATGAGAGGGGTCATAGAATTTACCTCCCTCAGAGGTGAGGGGAGAAGAGACTACTACGCGGAGGCGGAGACTTGACGGCGTTTGAGTATGGAAAAACCCTAATTTGGAGAGGACTTCACATGATTCCCACCAACTGAATCGAGGAGCGGCGCCGGAAAATATGAACATAACACAGTTAGACAGTCGCAAGGGGGCAAAAAAATCTGAATAGAGGAGGGGAGTGACTTTCTTACCCAAGGAGAACAAATCCATGCCCAAAATCTGAGTGGAGGATTTGAGCAAACCCTAGATTCAAGCGGGGCGCAAGGAGGAAGCCAAAGTTGATGCTGGCCCTATTGAGGGGAAGATAAGAGGTTGTTGGACTGAGGAGAGGGAGGCTTGATGTTGTCGGCCCTAATGGAGGAGAGGAAAAGGAGCAGTCGGCGGCCTGAGGAGGAGAAGTCGCAGGAGGTTGCCGGCCCTTTCAGAGGAGGAGGGGAAGCCGCCGACCAGAGCAAGAGGAGGAGAAGCCGGAGGCCCTAACATCGTCTATGGCAGGAGGAGGAAGGGGCAGGATCGGCAGACGCAGGCGGAATAGGGAGCCGTGCAGGTGCGGGAGACGGAATTGGGACGAGTTGCGGGAGAATAGCGGGAGACGGGCGCGTGAGAAAAGCCCTACCCGATAAAAATAAAATAACGGGGGGGGGGGGGGGGGGTCGGTTTATGAAGGAAAAATAGGAGTTTTTTTATTTTGGTTTTATTTTATTTTATTATTATTATCATTATCAAATAAATTAAACCAGGTTGTTACAGGTTAGTTGGCGCCTCGGTGGGGAGGAGCCGGAGGAAGATCGGGAGGCGGCGTCGTGGTCAACCAACCTTCAAAAGAGGGTCGGGGCCGCCAGGTGCCCCTGGAGGGGTCAACGGGCTTCACAGGGAGGGAGGACAGAGGTGGCGCTGAGGCCGGCAGCACCGGAGGTCGGGATTGTCGTCGACAGGAAAGGGTTGATCGCGCTGGAGAGATCGGTGTGCATAATGTCTCACACTAATCTCTTTTCCAGGTTGTCTGTCAGCTAAGGGAAAAGTTTAATAAATAGGGGAATTAAAGATTTCAACGTAAGGTGGGGGGGGGGGGGGGGTGGGGGTTACAAGGGATCTAACTAAAAATAACTTAAACATGGATTAAATGTTTTGAAAGGGTTTTAAACATAGTTAAATGTAAGGGAGGGGTGGTTACAAAGGTTTCAAAAGGTTTTTGACAGGAAATTAATAAAATAATGTTTCATTCCACCCCCTCCCCAATCAAATCTGATTTCATTCAAAAAAATAATCCAGCTTTGACTGTCGCTTCATGCAACAAAACTAAATATCATTGCGCCCATAACCCAACTGTTAAAGCAAAAAACTGACCTCAACGAGAGTTCAGACCTTGGGGTGCCGCTGACACCTACTTCTCCCAAATCTCGACCCAAGACTAGCTACAAAGAACTGGAAACTGACCCTATGCCTCAGCTGGAAGGTCCCTCCACTAACCCGAAAGCTCTCTGATCACTTCCCCTCAAAAGCCAATTGCTGGGCTAGGAGTACCTTAGAAAGCTCTTGAAGGCAAAAATGAGAGTATGAAAAACTGCCTTCTGAGGTATCCTGTGGGTCTATTTATAGATTTTTTGTTGTCCTAAAATTACTAAAATGCCCCTGGACGGGTCTGCCAGTAGCCAAATTCCGTTGTTCTGAGGAGCTAAATACAGACCCAAGGGTATTTAGGTAATTTCAGGTCTGGGTTGAGCGGGAGCGTTGAGTGGAGAAGCATCACTCGATGCCAAGGGCTGGCGGGAGCGTTGAGTGGAGAAGCATCACTCGACGCCATGAAGCATCACTCAAAGCCAAGAGCTGGCAGGAGCGTTGAGTGGAGAAACATCACTCAACGCCATGAAGCATCACTCAACGCCAAGGGCTGGCGGGAGCGTTGAGTGGAGAAGCATCACTCAACGCCAAGAGCTGGCGGGAGCGTTGTGTGGAGAAGCATCACTCAACGCCATGAAGCATCACTGAACGCCATGAAGCATCACTCAATGCCAATGGCTGGCGGGAGCGTTGAGTGGAGAAGCATCACTCAACGCCATGAAGCATCACTCAATGCCAAGGGCTTCCGCCGACACGAGGCGCGAGCCCTTTCGGCTGCCCAGGGTGGGAGCCTTTTCACATCCCCTTGTTCAGCTATGGCTTAAACCTAAACCTGTTCGAAGAAAATAACTTAAGTCGAAGGCTCAGTTCGACGAATAACGTTTGACGAATGACGTTCAACGAAAGGAGTTCGACGAAATGGCGCTCGACGAAACGGCGTTCGACGAATGGACGTTCTCAGCACGATAAATTGAACCTTCTCAGTTTGCCGAATTATGTTCTCAGCTCGACAAATTGAGCTCGACGAACTGGCGTTTCTTGACCCCCTGGGCGAGAGCCTTCCCGCCTACTGACGGCGAGACCCCTCATACCCGCTTTCTTACTTGACCAAATTGTAAGCCCAAAGCTAGCCCAATCCGGGTCCTTGGGGGATCTTGGTCCCACCCAGCGAATATGGGGTTATACACCAACACTTCGGACTATCGGACCTATTTATTAATGGTCGTGCTGGCCGATCACACCAATAAGCTTTAACAACAAAATAAATCTCGCTTGCGATTTAGTAGTGGAACGATTCTTTGAGCTGTTATAAGCAAATTCCGCTTGCGGTATAACTAAATCTCATTGCTTCAGATGCTCTCCCGCTAGACATCTAAGAAAATCGCCCAAGCTTCGATTCACTACCTCAGTCTGCCCATCCGTCTGCGGGTGATAGACGCTACTAAATTCGAGCTTGCTCCCAAATTTTCCCCATAAAATTTTCCAAAAATAACTCAAAAATCGAGTTTCGCGGTCAGATGTGAAAGAGCGGGGAATCCCGTGTAAACGTATGATTTCCGGAAAAAAAGAACGGCAACATGCGTAACATCGATCATTTTCTTACAAGGAATAAAATGAGCTATCTTCGAAAAATGATCAACCACGATAAAGATCGAATACACTCTTCGTTTGGTTCGGGGTAACCGTACAACAAAATCCATAGAGATTTCATCCCAAGGCCGCTCGGGAACGGAGAGAGGGGTGTAAAGGACTGTATTTTGAGCGTGTCCTTTAAACAATTGACAGGTTGTGCACGTCCTAATGAAATTAGCAATATCCTCCCTCATTCTAGGCCAATAAAATCGAGAGTTAGCGAGGTCCAGAAGTTTATTTTGCCCAACATGACTTCCTAACCCAGAAGAATGAAGATCTCCTAGTATGGTCTTCCTGAGTGGCCCCTTACAAATGCAAAGGCGGGTCCCTTTGAATAAAAAACTCTCACTCAAAATATATTCTGTGGTGGAATCGGTACCACTAAATTGAAAAGCGTTCCAAATCTTACCGAAATATGGATCGGAAAGATAGAGGCTCTTTTGCTTATCAAAGTCGAGGATATGCGTGTAACACCCCAAAAATGAGAAAACAGAACTTTTAGTGGCTATCACCAGATGACAGTGGGTATCGCTGGCGATAGTGATAACACTTGACGCACTCGACACACTCGACGCTCTCAATGCACTCGACAAAGTGTTGAGTGAGCTATCAGAGTGGCGACAGTGGATATCGCTGGGCGATAGTGCCACATGGCATCTAGACACGTGTCAGATGGCCGGAAGGTGGCCGATGAGCGGTGGTTGACTGGGGTCAAAGCGCACGCTGGCGTTATCACCAGGCGACGGTCGATATCACGCGGCGATATCGTTCAAATTGACTGGTCAACTGAAATCATGGCCTTTGCTTTCTCTGGATGAAATGATCCTGTGGCTGTGATTAATCCCGAAACCACTTAAGTAGAGGAGTGGAGAAAAGAGATGTCATTTCTCTTCTTCTCACACTCTCTCCTATTCTTCATCCAAACTCTTGAGAGAAAAAGAGCTAAGGAAGAAGAAGGCTGAGGCTGAGCTTAGCAAGGCTTGGTGAAGGAGATCCAGGAGTCGGAATCAAGAACCGAGGCAAGATCCGTGAAGAGGAAAGTGAGGCGCTCCTTTCCATCTGGATAAAAAGCTCGTTCATGGCTCTGAAACGAACTCCAAGGGTAACGATCTTCCTTCTTGGACAAGTGAAGTCCTCCTTTTTGCATATGCATTGAATCCCCCACCAAATGGTGGAAAAGCGAAGGGAATTCCGATGGGTTAATACGTGATATCCCCAGGTAGTTTTGCATATAGAATCTGAAAATCGCAGTACGAAATAGACATGCTGTGTGAAGCCCATCCAGATAGGTTGGTCTGGATTGGTGATGTTTTAATTTGCCTGCCAGAGAAAACTTCGAGTATAAACGAGTAGTTTATGGAGTCTGAGGGGTTGTGCCTGTGAAATCAGTACTGAGGATGCACTACAGGAAAATACCCAGAAAATACCACAATTTTTGGATAACTCTGGATATCACCTGGCGACAGTGAGTATCGCTGGCTATAGCTCTGTGTGAGCTATACTCTATGGAAGTCCAGTTTTCTGGCACTACAGGATGTTGCAGTTGTGTGTTGGAAGGATGTTCCAACTATGACTGAGTCTGGAGATAGAAGAAGTATTTTGTTGTTAATGCCAGGCGATAGTGGCTATCACTAACGATAGCTCCCAGATTGTATTGGACTTGCGAAGCCTGTCTCGAGAAGACCGTGTGGCTAGCAGGTGAGCTGTGAGCCTGGGTGCCCAGTTATAGCCGTGAGTGCCATTGTCTTTCGATTGTGGGCTCTAGTCCTAGGGACTTGGTAGGAGGCAGTTGAAGCTGAGGACTTGAAGAGCCCATCTAAATAAAGGCCAGAGAGCCGAACGAGAAAGGGGAGGCTGACCCACGTCCTGTCGTTCACCATGATGGCTGTGACCGTCGGCGTTGACATGACGATTTGAGCAATGGGATGTGGTTGAACTGTACCCGTGTTATGTCCGTTTGACTAGAATGCCTAAAGTAATTGGCATCATTGGAGAGCATAATGAGAGTCTTAGGCTTGCGCGCCGTAAAGATTAGTAATGCTCAAAGTTGACCATCATGTCTCGGACCTTTGAATGATGGTGGGACCCTGGCAATCCGGTACACCGAGAATGTGCCCTGAGTTCAAGGAATGTTTGGCCGTTGAGGCACTCGTTTGTGATATATTGAATGGTGCTTGAGTGTGCCTTCTTGTGATATTTCTATGTATTAATGCTATGCTTGCAGGGAAGGAATACCGCTGTCCCGAGAATATGGTTGTTATAAATTGGTCAGCCGAAAGCTGACCGTTGCCTGTTTGCCGCCCGTGTGGTGGATTGTCCATGTGCATGTGCTGGAGAGCCGAGCGGGAAATAGCGGGCTGAAACCCTTGATGCTATGCCGGCCCTTGAAGGCCAAGCAGAGAACTTTATTGTTTTCATGTGTGGTCGGCCTGCGCACCGATGTCTGTAAATCACACTTTTGAAGCATAACTGTAAGGCATTAAGGTCGTGATTTTTGTGTACTTTTGTAAACATTCCTGATATATATTTATAGTGGACATTCACATGTATTGAGTTCAAGTTAACCCATGAAACTTCCGCTAGAATGCTCTGAGTTAGGATTCGTTTAGTCTTTGATATTAACATGTAACTCTGCCGACTGTCTGTGGGATATGGCGTGGGGCTACGACCGGACCCTCTGTTATATTTCACATGATGGATGAATGTGTTACAATTTGGTATCAGTTTGTCTTGGTCTTCCTTTTGGGAATTCATGGTCGAATTCTTTTGAGGGGTGACGAGCACGTGTATGTGCTTACCGTTATAACAAAATGAGCTCAAAATGCCCACTTATGAATGAAAATACACATGTTTGAGGAACCTGTGCATTCCTAATAGTCGTTGTTTGCCTTTTTAATAGTCGCTAAATTGTGTATTTTACATTTATAGGTGTCTATAAGTGGTGCGGGCCAGTCTGAACCCCAACGTTCTATTGAGAGTGCGACACCAGCTAATGTGCCCACACCTACTCCTTCTGCAAAAACAGTATGCTTAGTTGCTAAGGCAGTGTTTGTAATGATGAATGCACAACCGACTGGGCAGGTGCGACCTGCGATGATGCCAGTATAGGTTGGTGTAGCCGATCCTATAACTGCTAGGCAAGTGCCTATTGAGGCTTTTATTGATAAGCGAGTAAATGAAAGGCAACTGAAGCAATTCATGAGCTTTAGTTCTCCAATATTTATGGGTGCAGGATCCCCAACACAGGCAGAGGACTGGCTTTCGCAAGTCAAGAGGATATTGACGGCGATAGAGACAAAGGAAGGATAGAAGGTCACCTTGGCCACTTTCCTGTTGGAAGTAGAGGCTCGACTTTGGTAGGATGAGTTTGAGTTACACCACTTCGCGGGAAGACAACTATCGGAGATCTCGATCGAGGAGTTTCGAGATTATTCTTGCAAAGCATCTGTCGTCATCGCAACGGATTGCCATGGAAAATGATTTCCAGCGTTTGACTCAGGGCGAGGGTAGTGTGGATGACTACATGCAGCAGGTTGGGACGATATGCAGGGTCTACTTTTGCTGACGAAGAGCATAAGACCAATAGGTTCTACGAGGCACTGCGGGATGAGCTGAGGTTACTGCTCCCGTGTCCGATGAACCAAGGATTTCAAGTGTTGGTTAATACAGCTCGTTCGTTAGAAAAAGACATGAAGAGAGTACATGGCAAGAAGGACTTGGCTGTGATAAAGCCCGAGTTTAAAGTGCTGACTTCTTCAAAATCACATTTTCTGAGGTGGAAGAAGAAGTCCAAGTCTTCTGGACAAGCTCCATCTGCGATTACTTCTGGAGCAACATCAGGGTGAGGTCCGCTCACATGTTACACATGTGGCAAGGTGGGACACATAGCCCGAAACTATTGGAGTGGTCCTCCAAAGGTTGATAAGAAGGCAGGAGAATCGTATGCTGAGAAGGGAAAGGCGGTGGAGTCCACGACATCCCAATATGCTCCAGCTCAGGTAAGGGTGTACAATCTTGGCCAACAAGAGGCCATCAAATAGGTCGATGTCATCACAGGTACAAGTAGTATATATTTTTCATGCTTTATATTCTTTATACCTTGTGAATTGCTTGTGAATAACATGATAAATATAAGCTTTGTCCTTATTCGGAACTATCCAGCGAGAGCACTATTCGATACAGGTGCTTCTCATTCGGTTCTATCTGCGGACTTCGTATCGCGGATCAGAGTGCCTACTCTTATGTCGACAGATAAAGTAAAGGTGTTGTTACCTAACAGATGTGTGATGCGTGCGGATAGGTCTTGCTATCTTGAGGTACGAATTCGAAGTTAGGATTTCAGATTGGAAGAGTCTGTGCTGCCGATATCTGAGTTTGATGTAATCTTCGATATGGACTGGCTCTTGGAGTAACGTGCCTATATAGATTGTAACTCTAAGGAAGTCACACTGGGACAGAACACCGAACGAGAGACTAAATTCTCTGGTATGCGAGGATCGAGCAAGATATTTATGTCTGCTATCCAACTAGTCAAGGTTGTTTGCAAGGGCGCGAAGTTATTCTTCACGCTGTTGGAGGCTGTTGAGCCGAAGTCCTATTTGGGTGACGTTCCTATTGTATCAGACTATGCAGATGTTTTTCCTAAGGATCTCCCTGGGTTACCCCCCCCCCCCCCCAGCGGGAGATTGACTTTGCTATTGAATTGGTGCCAAGTGTGAAACCTTTGGCCCGCTCACCGTACCGAGTAGCGCCAAAAGAGATGGAGGAAATGAAAGTTCAATTGCAAGAATTGCCAGAGCAAGGTTATATACGTCCAAGTATGTCACCTTGGATTGCACCGGTCCTCTTTGTGAAGAAGAAGGGCGGAAACTTGCGTGTATGCATTGACTCTCGAGAATTAAACAAGTTGACGGAGAAGAACAAGTATCTGATTCCACAAATTGATGACTTGTTTGATCAGCTGGTGGGTTTAACGGTATACTCGAAGCTAGACTTAAAGTCTGGCTACTACCAGTTGCGGATTAGGGAATGTGACATTCCCAAGACACCGTTCGGTACACGATATGGTCATCATGAGTTCACTGTAATGTTGTTTGGGCTAACAAATGCGCAATCGGTATTCATGTACTTGATGCATCGGACCTTTCGGGAGTACTTATACCTATTTGTGATCGTCTTTATTGATGACATATTGATGTACTCTCAATCAGAAAAAGATCATGCAAATCTCTTGAGGATGGTTTTACATACCCTGAGAAGG
Organism: Platanthera guangdongensis; assembly: GCA_039583875.1. Taxonomy (NCBI): domain Eukaryota; kingdom Viridiplantae; phylum Streptophyta; class Magnoliopsida; order Asparagales; family Orchidaceae; genus Platanthera; species Platanthera guangdongensis. The sequence continues at coordinate 259,146,961 of CM077150.1, forward strand.
CATAAGCTCTATGCCAAGTTCTCAAAGTGCAAGTTTTGGCTGTCGTCGGTGGATTTTCTTGGCCATGTGGTTAGTGGAGAAGGTATTGCGGTGGTCCGGCGAAGATAGTTGCGATACGGGAGTGGCCTGTATTGTGTACTGTAGCAGAAGTCAGGAGCTTCCTTGGACTTGTTGGCTACTACAGGCGCTTCGTAAAGAACTTTTCGTAGATAGCCTTACCTCTCACCACACTGACGAGGAAAGATCTGAAGTTCATTTGGATGCCTGAGTGCGCATGAGATTTTGAGGAGTTAAAGAGTCGTTTGACCACGACACCGATCTTGAATTCGCCATGTGGTACAGACGACTATGAGATTTATAGTGATGCTTCAGGGAGCGGCTTAACCAGCGTTCTTCTTCAGTTCGGAAAGGTTATTGCTTATGACTCATGCTAGTTGAAAGTGCATGAGCAAAACTATCCAGTCCACGAATTAGAGTTAGCGGCTGTGATTTTTGCACTTAAGTTGTGACGTCATTATTTATATGGCGTGAAAGTTGACATCTTCACGGACTATAAGAGCCTTAAGTACTTAATAGATCATAAAGATCTGAACATGCGACAAAGAAGGTGGATCCAGTTCCTCGGGGACTACACCTTCCAGATACATTACACTCCCGGGAAGGGAAATGTGTTCGCAGATTCCTTGAGTCGGCGGACTCCGATACGGGCAAGTTGGTTGCAAATGCATGATGAACGTCTGATCCAGGAGTTGGAGGCCTTAGAGATTTCTTGTATTGACAAGAATTCTACTACAAATGCGTGCCTGAACTGGACAGAGGTACAATATGACCTTGCGGACAGGGTTCAGCGCGTAACAGAACTCGATGAGAGTATGAAACTCTATACATCGGATGGGTCAAATTCCCAATTCCCCTTGGATGACGGTCTTTTGAGAAAAGACGAGCGTTTGTGCATCCCGAATGTGGGTAAACTATGAGAGGAATTGATGTATGAAGAACACTTCACGAAGTACTCAATTCACCCAGGGAGCACAAAGATGTACATGGACATGAAAAAGATGTTCTGGTGGCCGGGTTTGAAGAAAGACAGCTCTTTATGTGGCAAAGTGTCGAACGTGTGCCTTAGTGAAAGCAGAATGTCAGAAGCCTAGCAATTTCCTGAAGTCGTTACCAATTCCAGTATGGAAGTTCGATGATATCTCTATGGATTTCATGCACGGGATGACGAGATCACAGAGCGGAAACGATGTCGTGTTGGTGATCGTTGACCGATTGACAAAGGTATCGCACTTCATACCGAACAAGAAGGATGATTCAGTGGAAAAGTTGGCTAAGTTGTACATGGACAACATAGTACGGTTGCACGGTGTGCCCTGTAGCATCATCAGTGATCGAGACAGACGCTTTACTTCGAATGATTGGAGGCTAATCCACCAGTTGTTGGGTACGAAACTGCAGTTCAGTACGACCTTTCATCCGCAGATGAATAGTCAGACCGAGAGGACCAATAGAATAATGGAGGATATGCTCCAGATGTGCGCCTTGGATTTTGGGAAGAGGTGGGAGGACCATCTTTATATGATAGAGTTCGCCTACACTAATAGCTATCAAGCTAGTATTCAGATGGTGCCCTTTGAGGCTTTATACAGTAGGAGATGTCGTACACCTTTAGCTTGGGCGGAAATAGGCGAATCGAAGTGGTATAAAGGTAAGGAGGTCGAAGATGCAAATTCGACTATACGCTTGATACGTGAGCGACTATTGGTGGCTCAGGATATGCAAGCTAAATACTACAACGCCAAGCACTGAAACGGGTAGTTTGCGGTGGGCGATTGAGTATATCTGAAGATAAAGTCATTCAAAGGCGTGTCCAGGATTCGGCATTTGAAAAAGTTGAGTCCGAGGTATCTTGGTCCATTTGAAGTGGTTGAGCGGATTGGAGAAGCTGCCTATCGATTAGCTCTTTCGACAGAGTTAAGTGGTTTGCACGATGTGTTTCACATATCGGTGATACATAAAGCTTTGAAAGAGTTAACACAACTAATGGCTCGTGATCAAGTACCGGTCGTTGGTGGGACGACGACGAAGGTTAGACCCATTCAGATCGAGGATACGGAGGTCAGGCAACTACGAAACAAGACAATTGGGATGGTCAAAGTCCATTGAGACAATTGTGGCCGTGAAGAATTGACATGGGAGCGTGAGCAAACCATGCGAGATGAGTTTCCTGAGTTGTTTTTTTAAGTAGAGTTGTAATAGTTTTGTACTGTTTTCCTACAAATGAATAAAATTTCGGGACAAAATTTCTATAAGGAGGGGAGGTTTCTAACACCCCAAAAATGGAAAAAAATAGAACTTTTAGTGGCTATCGTCGGGCGACAGTGGGAATCGCTGGTGATAGAGATAACACTTGACGCACTCGACGCACTCGACAAGGCGTTGAGTGAGCTATCATGGCAGCGATAGTGGATATCATTGGGCGATAGTGCCACACGGCATCTAGACACGTGTCAGATGACTGGAAGGAGACCGATGAGCGGTGGTTGACTGAGGTCAAAGCGGCTGCTGGCGGTATCACCAGGCGACCGCCGATATCACGCGGCGATATCGTTCAAATTGACTGGTCAACTGAAATCGTGGCCTTTGCTTTCTCTAGATGAAATGATCCTGTGGCTGGGATTAATCCCGAAACCACTTAAGCAGAGGAGTGGAGAAAAGAGAAGTCATTTCACTTCTTCTCACTCTCTCTCCTTCTTTTCATCCAAACTCTTGAGAGAAAGGAGCTAAGGAAGAAGAAGGCTGAGGCTGATCTTAGCAAGACTTGGTGAAGGAGATCCAGGAGTCGGAATCAAGAACCGAGACAATATCCGTGAAGGGTAAAGTGAGGCGCTCCTTTTTATCTGGATAGAAAGCTCGTTCGTGGCTCCAAAACGAACTCCAAGCGTAACGATCTTCCTTCTTGGACAAGTGAAGTTTTCTTTTTTGCATATGCATGGAATCCCCCACCAAAAGGTGGAAAAGCGAAGGGAATTCGATGTATTGATAAGTGATATCCCCGGGTAGTTTTGCATATAGAATTCGGAAATCGCAGTACAGGAATAGACATGCTATGTGAAGCCCATCCAGAACTATTTGGTCTGGATTGGTGATGTTTTAATTTACGTGTCGGTGAAGTCTCCGAGTATAAATGAGTAGTTTATGGAGTCTGAGGGGTTGTTCCTGTGAAATCAGTAGCAGGAAGTACTGGGGATGCGCTCCTGGAAAATATCCAGAAATTTCCACAGTTTTTGGATAACTGTGGATATCGTCTGGTGACAGTATCGCTGGCGATAGCTCTATGTGAGCTATACTCTATGGAAGTCCAGTTTTTTTGCACTGCAGGATGCTGTAGTTATGTGCTGGAAGGATATTCCAGCTATGACTAAGTCTGGAGACAGAAGAAGTATTCTATTGTTAACGACAGACGATAGTGGCTATCGCTGGCGATAACTCCTAGACTGTATTGGAATTGCGAAGCCTGTCTCGAGGAGATCGTGTGGCTAGCAGGTGAGCTGTGAGCCTGGGTGCCCGGCTATGACCGTGAGTGCCATTGTGTGTCGATTGCGGGATCTGGTCCTAGGGAACTGGTTGGCGGCAGTCGAAGCTGAGGAATTGAAGAGCCCAGCTAAAGAAAGGCCAGAGAGCAGAACGGGAAAGGGGAGGCTGACCCGCGTCTTGTCATTCGCCATGATGGATATAACTGTCAGCGTTGACATGACAATTTGAGTAACAAGATGTGGCTGAACTGTACCCGCGTTATGTCCGTCTGACTAGAATGCCTAAAGTAATTGACCTCGTTGGAGCGCATAATGAGAGTCTCAGGCCTGCGCGCCAGAAAGACTAGTAATGCTCAAAGTTGACCGTCATGTCTCAGACCTCTGAACGGTGGTGGGACTTTGGCAATCCGGTACACCGAGAATGTGCCCTGAGTGCACGGAACGTTTGGCCGCTGAGGCACTCGTTTATGATATATTGAATGGTGCTTGAGTGTGCCTTCTTGTGATATTTCTATGTGTTAATGCTATGCTTGCAGGGAAGGAATACTGCTGCTCCGGGAATGTGGTAGTGTCGTTATAAATTGGTCAGCCGAATGCTGACCGTTGCCTTGTTTGTCCACCCTTGTGGTGGATTGTCCCTGTGCAGGTGTTGGAAAGCCGAGCGGGAAATAGCGGGCTGAAACCCTTGATGCTATGCCGGCCCTTGAAGTCTAAGCGAAGAACTTTTTTGTTTTCAGGTGTGGCCAGCCTGCACGCCGATGTTTGTAAATCACACTTTTGAAGCATAACTGTAAGGCCTTAAGGCCTTGACTTTTGTGTACTTTTGTAAACATTCCTGATATACATTTATAGTGGACATTCACATGTATTGAGTTCAAGTTAACCCATGATGATTCCGCTAGAATGCTCTAAGTTAGAATTCGTTTAGTCTTTGATATTAACATGCAACTCTTGTTGGGTCCATTTATCCCAATGTCCTAGATTTGTAAGAAGTCAAACAGATCAATGGTATACACATAGTTGTATTTGATGTATGTTTAAGTTCATGCATATAGGTTGGTCTTTGTCACAATGATTGGACATATAGTTCAAGAGATAATGATAGGTGGACTCAAAGTGATAGGCTGGAAATTCAGAAAAATGCCCAAGTCTGGAAGCGTTGAGTGCGACATGCTTACTCAATGCCATACAACTAATAGCGCTGAGAAAAGGCTAGTAGTCAAAGCTTACAGTATTGAAAAGGCAAAATGTGGCTAAGTTCACATGCGTCGAGTGAGCTCAATTCACTCAATGCCATATGGCCATAATCGTTGAGTCAAGGACATTCTGTCAACGCCAAAGTACAGAAGCATTGAGTGAAGCTCATTCACTCAACGCCAAGTCAAAAGGCTTTGAGTCTATTCTTCCTGTGAAGAAACAAGAATTCAGCTAAGTCGAGAATCGTTAAGTGAAGCCAGTTCACTCAACACACTCAACGCCAAACTTCAGCAAGAAGGTAAGATTGCAGAAAATCAGGCTAAGTATAAATGCGTTGAGTGAAGTTTATACACTCAACGCTCTCATCTCTTTTAAGCAGAAAGAGCAGAAGAATATGGCTAAGGCAAAAAACATTGAGTGAGCATATACTCTCAACGCCTAGCAGAGCTGAAGAAAATTCAAGTATAGAATTGTTGAGTATTGCTTATCCATTTTTCGTCGAGCTGAGATCTGAGTTCGCTGAACGGAGTTCAGAATTTGTCGAACTCATCTTTCATTTTTTTCATCAAACAAATCTCTAGGTTCATCGAACGGAGTTCAGAATTCATCGAACTCAGCTTTCACTTTTTCGTCAAGCTAAGCTCTAGGTTCATCAAACTGAGTTCAGAATTCATCGACCTCAGCTTTCACCTTTTCATCGAGTTGAGCTCTGGGTTCGTCGAACTGAGTTTTAAGTTCATCAAACTGAGGATTTATTGAATGATGTTTGATTTTGCTAAGTCCAGAATGATGCTGATGTTAGCAAAGTCAACAAGTCAACAAATTTCAGATTCATTATTTAAATGCTGCAATTCGACATTAACGTCGTCGTCAGTCTACAATGAATCTCAATTTGATTAAGCTGAGGTTTTAACCACCGTTAAAACTGGGACACGTGTCAATCATCAAACAAATCAACTGAATTATAAATAGCAGCTGAGATCGAGATTAAAAAAAATCAATGAATTAATTCTGAAAATGAGAATCGGGAGTTCGTCGTCTTCATCCGCCATTGTTACATAGCCAAGAACTTCAAATTGATAAATTCGAAGGGTTTCTGAGTTCGTTGGTGCAATCAACATCTGCTACAACAAGTACAGAAGATAACTCTGAGGAAGACGAATCAGTCTAGGTAAGCCTTAGCTGAAGTTGATTCACAATCCAAGCCGAGCCAAATCTGAAGATCATTCTCTAGATCATTTAAGAAGAAGAAGATATCTGTACAGAGTTTTCTCTGGACGAAGGAGAGGCAGAACAACTCATTTTCTGCCAATAAATGTTAGCTGGTTGAAGACATTCATTCTTGATCTTCCCTTTTCATCAACAAGAACATGATCAAGGTCTTGAGGTAACTTCTAGTATAGACAACAGATAGTCGAAGATTGTCATTCTTGTTACTGTGAAGCAGATATGGCTGAGATTTTCTTAGCCCAGGAAGAAATTGACTCTGGAAGCAATTTTCTCTTATGTCAAATTATCATTCCACTTTCAAAATCAGTGGATCTGTGATAGATCTGTGTTGAGGCCTAGATTGATTAGGCTGTGTGAGAGATCTGTGTGATCTTATTGTAAAGCCTAAATTATAAAGGCTATGAGAAGGATCTGTGAGATCTGTGTTAAGGGAAGTTGTGCCTGTGTTTGGATGTCAGGAGATTACTATGTGGAGGGCTATGAGTCTGTGTTGTAAATCTCAGTGGAGGCTGACTGATCCGATAGGATCGTGGTGTAATCTCTGAGGAGCCATAGTTTTTAAAGAAGAGCCTTGTCTAACATATTGTTAGAAAGGTGGAGAGGGACAGTGGATGTACTCATATACTGGGGAACCACTATAGAATCTGGTGTGATGTGTCTTGTGTTTTGCTGTGCTAAGTTTTGTGTTCTTGAAAGCTGAATTATATATACACAGTAGGATATAAGTCATAGAAGATCTTAAAGAAAATTCAAAAGACTGCAATAACCTATTCATCCCCCCTCTAAGTGATTAGCTACCCTTGTAATCAAAGACTTTCAAGTGGTATCAGAGGGAGGTTACTCAAGAAAAGACTTAACAGTCTAAGAAGATCTCCAGGGTAGTTGTCAGAAGGTTAAGATAGGTTCAGGAGAGAATCACAAAAAGCTTGGATCCATGAAACTTCCTCTCTACAGGAATAAGACTTTTGACATATGGAAGGAAAGGGTCAGATTGTTCATGGAAGCATCTGATCCTAGGATCTATATCACAGTTCAAGAAGGACCCTTCATCCCAATGAAGACATCTGTTCTTGATACAAATCTTAAGACTCCAAAGAACTACACTGAATGACTAAGGATGAAGTCATCTTAGAAACAATGGATAAGAGGGCACAAAATATTATAGTTAGTGTCATAGATGACTCCACCTTTCAAAACCTGGTGCACTGCAAGACCTCAAAGGAAATGTGGGACACCTTGATAGTCTACATGGAAGGCACTGAGGAAGTGAGAGATGATAGAAAGTCAATGCTAAATCAAGAGTATGAAGCTTTCAGACAAATCAGGGAGGAGACCATAACTAGCTGTTACGAAAGGTTTTTTAGGACAATTAATGAGCTAAAGACCTATGGCAGGGCCTTTAGTAATTATGAGTTAAATGATAAGTTTCTTAGGTATCTTATTAGAGACTAGGACACTAAGATATGTGCCATTAGAGAAGTGGCAAAGCTGGCAGATACTCCACCATCCACACTGTTTGGTAAGCTGCTTTCATATGAGATGCAGCTGACAGCAAGGAAGGAGGAAGAGAAGACTAGCAGAGGCCTGACCAAAGAAACTGTTGTGGCCTTCAAGGCAGATAGCTCCAAGAGGAGCAAGGAGAAGAATCCTTCTCCCCTAAGAAGACCAGCTGAGTCAGAGATTCAGATCAAGAGGAATCAGGCTGTAATATGTCTGATGAGGAGTTCGCTGCTTTCTAAAGGCAGTTTATGAAGATGATGAAGAAAAAGGGGTGGAGGAGCAAACCTACCTCTTCCTTCCAGCACAAAGATGACTACTACAGAAATAAGAAGAAACCCTCCAAAGAGGGCAGGTATGATCCAAAATCTGGTAAACATTTTTCTAAAAAGGTTGTTTGTTTCTGTTGCAGCAAGTCAGGTCATGTTGTGGCTGATTGTCCTGAGAAGAAAGAGGCTGATGAAAAGAATCATCACCACAAGAGAAGCAAGAAGGAGAAAACCTTCATTGGTAAGAGGGAGAAAAGCTGGATTGAGTCTTCCTCATCAGAATCAGAAGAGGATGATGAAGCCTACATTGGGCTGATGACAAGATCACATAAGGAATCCTGCCAGGATCAGCCTGGACCATCTAAGGTACACTCTTCATTCAGCTCTTCATCTAAGTCTAAATATGTGACTGGTCCAGATTCAAGTGCTTCTTCACCAAGAGATGAAGATGACTTTGAATCTGAGGAAGACAGAAATCAAATGATTGAAAGATATGATGAACTTCTGGAAGCATTCAGACGGAGTAAGTTGTTGACAAAACAACAGGCACATGGGATTGCATCTCTAAAGCTTGCTGCTTCTCAGCATTCTGAAACAGCAACTTTGCTAGAGCAGAAAACTAGGGAAGTTAGCCAGCTGACGAACATTACTGTTATTCAGATGGGCACTGTAACCTTTAAGAATGATCAGATCAGGAATCTTGAAGGTAAACTCCAAAAGGAGAAGGAGCTAGTGGCTAAGTTTTCAAAGTCATGTACTGTGTTGCCTTTGATAGATTCTTTCTCCTCCCAAAAGGATAAAAAAGGGTTAGGCTTCAAAGGGAACACTAAAGCTGTCAATCCCAAAAGGAAGGGCAAAGCTCAAGTGCAGCCACTAGCCTCCAAGCCTCTTATTCCTTTCAGGAGTGTGCTGCTATCAACTAACAAGTATGACCAAGAGAGCATCTTTGGTCACTGGGAGAATGGTGGATCCACAAATGAGAACAAAGCTGTACACCACTATGGTGGTAGGAATGAAAAGGGTGCTATTGCCCACAAGGCAGCCCATGAGGAGATCCAAATGGCCTACCCTGGACCATTTGTGTTTAGTGCTCAAGCCCCAACACTCAAGAATACGGCTGCAGCCCCTTTTCAAAATCTATCAGTCCACAATCAGACCAAATGAAAGTCTGTTAGCAAACCAGACTGGGGCATATCTGAAGCCATCAGGAGCATGCTCTCTGAAAAGAAGGTAGCTACCGGTATGGTTCAAAATACCCCAAGTACCTCTGCTGTCAGACAGATCCCAAATCAGACTGTGGCAGGAAGACATAAGAAAAGGGTTGCTGACAGCAATGCTGTTAAACCAGTCCTTAAAAGAAGGTACAACATCTATGAGGGCTGGTGTTGTGGCAAAGTGGACCACTATGTCATTGATTGCTGGCACAATAATAGTGTCCAGAGGTCTAATGTTGGCTTACCTGTCAGAAGTGCTGCAAGCATGCATATTCATTTTGTGCCTAACATGCACCTAGGACCCAATAAGAATTGGGGTCCTAAGGGTAAATGATTTATTTCTTGCAGGTGAGTCCATGTTGTCATACCCCTATATGGTACTTAGACAGTGGTTGTTCCAGGCACATGACTGGAACAAAGTGCATCCTGAAGGATTTCATTCCAATAAAGGATGGACCTAAGGTGATATTTGGTAGATCAGATAGAAGGATCACCAAAGGTTATGGTAAGATCTCTAATGGATTAGTCACTTTCACAAAAGTGGCTTATGTGGAAGGGTTGCGACATAACCTTATAAGCATAAGCCAATTATGTGATCTTGGCTATGTCATTTCTTTCCACAAGGATAAGTGCCATATAAGAAGATCAAGTGACCAAGAGGTCACTTTGACTGGTACTAGGAGTGAGAATGTCTATTGTCTTAATTTTCTTTATTTATCATCAAACTCTCTCATTTGTCTAGTTGCAAATGAGAAAGTTTCACATTGTGTCAAATGACACAAGAGGCTAGCTCATTTGAGTTATAAGACTATAGGAAAGCTCTATAGTAAAGAGTTAGTTAGGAATGGTACTAACATGAAATACTCTAAAGAAGGTATTTGCTTTGCATGCCAAAAGGGTAAGCAAACAAAAGCTTCCTTCAAATGCATTGAGACTAAAGATTCTGTGAGGTGTTTATACCTCTTGCATATGGACTTGTTTGGTCTAATGCCAGTTCATAGTCTAGGTGGGAAGGTCTACACCTTTATGGTGGTTGATGACTTTTCTAGATTTGTTTGGGTATTCTCTTTGAAGAAAAAGTCTGAAACCCCAATGTCTTCAAGACATTTGTCATGCAAATACAGAATGAGCTGAATAGTACTGTGGTCAAAATCAAAAGTGACCATGAGACTGAGTTTCAGTCTGAATGCATGACAAGAGTCTGTGAACATCATGGGATTCAACAAGAGTTTTTCTCTCCAAGAACACCCCAGCAAAATGTGATAGCTGAGTGGAAGAATAGAACTCTCATAGAGACTGGTAGAAATCTACTAAATGAAACTTCTCTCCCAGAATATTTCTAGGCTGAGGCTGTAAAAATAGCTTGTCATGTCCTTAACAGGGCTTCTATCACCAAGAACCACAATAAGACACCCTATGAGATACTGAAAGGCAGAAAACCAAACTTATCCTACTTTAAGATTTTTGGTAGCAAGTGCTATGTACTGAACAATGGGAAATCCTATATAACTAAGTTTGATGTCAAATCCTATGAGGGGATATTTGTTGGGTACAGTAATCATGATAAGGCTTATAGGATCTACAACTTGACAAGTCAAGTTATAGAGGAGTCAGTTAATGTAGTGTTTGATGAAACAAATATGATTAACAATGAGCTGTCAAGCTTTTCTTCTAATTTTACAGGTACTGAACTAATGTTGAAAAAACTCACTCTCAAGGAAGCTGCTCTAACAATGCAAGACCAAGTAGAGGGTATGTGCATTCCAGAGGAAGCACAAGGTTTACAGGAAGTGGATGAAGATCAACATCATGAAGAACATGATGTTGAAGCAATACTACCTCCAACAGTAAGACATCTGAGGGATCATCCAAACCATCAGATTATTGGTGATGCAAGACAAGGTATAGTGACAAGGAGCAGATGTCTCAACACAGCAATGTAATCTTGCTCCCTGTCACAGGTAGAACCTAATAAATTTGAAGAGGCTAACCAAGACTAGTTTTGGATTGGAGCTATGCAGGAGGAATTGAACCAGTTTAAAAGATGTAAGGTCTGGAAGCTGGTTCACAGACCTCAAGGTCATAATGTCATTGAAACCAAGTGGATCTACAGGAATAAACTTGATGAAAATGGCATTATAGTTAAGAATAAAGCTAGACTGGTGGCTCAGGGGTTCAAACAAGAGGAAGGTATTGAATTTGATCAAACCTTTGCCCTTGTAGCAAGACTAGAAGCTATCAGGTTATTCCTTGCATATGCTGCATTCTAAGGGTTCAAAGTCTATCAGATGGATGTGAAATCAGTATTTCTGAATGGAGATTTGAAAGAAGAAGTCTATGTGAAACAACCTCCAGGTTTTGTTCCTTATCATACTGATTTTGTTTATAGACTAAGGAAGGCTCTATATGGGCTAAAGCAAGCTCCTAAAGCTTGGTATGAAACATTGTCTAGCTTCCTCATTGAAAATAAATTCTCAAGGGGGAAGATAAACAAGACCCTATTCCTTAGGAAATCTAAGGGCAAGATTATCCTAGTCCAGATATATGTTGATGACATTATCTTTGGGTCTACTGATGATAACCTTTGCAGAAAGTTTGCCAAACTTATGCAAGAGAAGTTTGAGATAAGTAGCATGAGTGAACTTAAGTTCTTCTTGGGTCTCCAAGTAAGACAGACTGACAATGAAATATCCATATCACAGTCTAAGTTTACCAGAGAGTTAATTAAGAAATTTGGGATGGAGAATGCTTCCACCATGAAAACTCCCATGGGATCAAATATGTCTTTAGACAAAGATGAGGCAGGGAAACTTATTGATCAAACTTTGTATAGAGGGATAATTGGTTCTCTTTTATACCTCACTGCTAGTAGGCCAGATATCATGTATGCTATATGTGTCTGTGCTAGATATCAGACATACCCTAAAGAGACTCATTTCTCTGCTGCTAAGAGAATTTTGAGATATCTAAAGGGCACACCAGATCTTGGACTATGGTACCCTAAGAATAGGGATTTTGAGCTAATTGGCTATTTAGATGCATAATTTGAAGGTTGTAGAGAGGAAAGAAAAAGTACATCAGATTCCTGTCAGTTTTTGGGTAGAAGGCTAGTGTCTTAGAGCCTCAAGAAGTAGACTAGTGTATCTATTTCTACTGCAGAATCAGAATACATAGCTGCAGGAAACTGTTATGCACAGTTGTCGTGGATTCAGCATCAACTCCAGGATTATAACCTCTAGATAAGTAGAAGCCCTTTGTTTTGTGATTTTGCAAGTGCAATCTCTATAACTAGGAATCTTGTATCACATAGCAAGACTAAACATATAGAGATTAGATATCATTTTATAAGAGAGCATGTGGAATGTGAGGATATTAGTCTTGAGTTTGTCCCAACATACATGCAAGTGGCTGATATTTTCACCAAACCACTAGATGAAGCAAAGTTCAACACCTTCAAATTTGAAGTGGGTATGTTGAATCTGGTATAGCTTCAGTTGCTCTTTATGATTATTTGTAGTAGGAAAATTTAATCTTACAGGTTGGTGTGGACTAAAGAAACTATCAAGAGGATTGGTAGTAGTTGTTCTTACTAAGGGGGAGCAAGTTCAGCTTTAGGTGTTTCTCTGATCTCAAATAAGGGGAGTAGATAGCATGCTCCTCCTAAGCTATTTCACAGAAGTCAAAAGGGGGAGAAGTAGTACAGGAAGAACAGTAGCAAGAGGCAATAGTAGCAAAAAAAAGCAGCTACAACAAAGAAGCAACTACGGGAAAGGCTTCACAGGTTAAGCAGCTTGTAGCAGCAGATGCAGCAAAGCAGGGGGAGCATAAGGGAAAATGTGGTACCAAGAGAAACTGTGGTAACTCTTACTGTTCTTAGATTAATACAATATTAATCTTTTTGCTGCTTATGTTAGTGCATATCATTGACAAAGAATTCTCAAGTGGTGTTTTGACTTCTTCAAATAGGGGGAGATTATTGGGTCCATTGATCACAATGTCCTAGATTTGTAAGAAGTCAAACAGGTCAATGATATACACATAGTTGTATTTGATGTATGTTTAAATTCATGCATACAGGTTGGTCTTTGTCACAATGATTGATATATAGTTCAAAAGATAATGATAGGTGGACTCAAAGTGATTGGCTGGAAATTCAGAAAAATGCCCAAGTCCAGAAGCGTTGAGTGCGACAAGCTCACTCAACGCCATACATCTAATAGCACTGAGAGAAGGCTGACAGTCAAAGCTTATAGTATTAAAAAGGCAGAAATGTGGCTAAGTTCACAGACGTCGAGTGACCTCAACTCGTCGAGTGAGCTCAACTCACTCAACACCATATGGCCAGAATCATTGAGTCAAGGACATTCTATCAATGCCAAAGTATAGAAGCGTTGAGTGAAGCTCATTCACTCAACGCCAAGTCAAAAGACTTTGAGTCTAGTCTTCCTGTAAAGAAACAAGAATTCAGCTAAGTCTAGAATCGTTAAGTGAAGCCAGTTCACTCAACACACTCAATGCCAAACTTCAGTAAGAGGGCAAGATTGTAGAAAATTAGGCTAAGTATAAATGCGTTGAGTGAAGTTTACACACTCAACACTCTCAACACTTTTAAGCAGAAAGGCCAGAAGAATATGGCTAAGGCAAAAAATGTTGAGTGAGGCATATACTCTCAATGCCTAACAGAGCTGAAGAAAATTCTAAGTCCAGAATTGTTGAGTATTGCTTATCCATTTTTTGTCGAGCTGAGCTCTGAGTTCGTCGAACGGAGTTCAGAATTCGTCGAACTTAGCTTTCACTTTTTCATCAAACTAAGCTCTGGGTTCATCGAACGGAGTTCAGAATTTATCGAACTCAACTTTCACTTTTTCGTCAAGCTAAGCTCTGGGTTCATCAAACTAAGTTCAGAATTCGTCGACCTCAGCTTTCACCTTTTCGTCGAGCTGAGCTCTGGGTTCGTTGAACTGAGTTTTGAGTTCGTCAAACTGAGAATTTCTGGAATGATGTTTGATTTTGCTAAGTCCAGAATGATACTGACGTCAGCAAAGTCAACAAGTCAACAAATTTTAGATTCATTATTTAAATGCTGCAATTCGACATTAACATCGTCGTCAGTCTACAATGAATCTCAATTTGATTAAGCTGAGGTTTTAACCACCGTTAAAACTGGGACACGTGTCAATCATCCAACAAATCAACTGAATTATAAATAGCAGTTGAGATCAAGATTAAAAAAATCAATGAATTAATTCTGAAAATGAGAAGCGGGAGTTCGTCGTCTTCATCCGCCATTGTTACAGAGCCAAGAACTTCAAATTGATAAATTCGAAGGGTTTCTGAGTTCACTGGTACAATCAAAATCTGCCACAACAAGTACAGAGGATATCTCTGAGGAAGACGAATCAGTCTAGGCAAGCCCTAGCTGATGTTGATTCACGATCCAATTCGAGCCAAATCTGAAGATCATTCTCTGGATCATTGAAGAAGAAGAAGATATCTGTACAGATTTTTCTCTGGACAAAAGGAGAAATAGAGCAACTCATTTTCTGCCAATAAATGTTAGCTGGTTGAATACATTCATTCTTGATCTTCCCCTTTCATCAGCAAGAACAGTGTAACACCCCCTATCCGTCACATAGCATATAGCAGTAGGTCCGGCCGGGGCCCGACGCCATATACCACAGACAGACCGAAGGGTTACGCAATGGAACCATCCTTCCAATAACCAACGTCCTACACAAAGTACATTTTAGCGGAAGCAATTTAAATGTTGCAAACTAAGAACCCAGCCACATCATGAATGTCCACTAACATTAACCCAAAAGGAATGAACGTACAAAATACACAAAGTACACGACCTTATGGCCTTACAAGAGTTTACTTTAAACAAAAAGGTGTCTTCCAAACATCGGCACGCATGCCGGTCATACATGAGAATAAAAGTAAACATTCAGATTTAGGCCTTCGACGGTCGGCTCTGCAACAAGGGCTTTTGCCCACTATTTGCCAGTAGGCTCCGCAGCACCTACAAGCAACAATCCACCGAAGCGGTGGCAAACAAAAGCAACGGTCATCTAAAGCTGACCAAATTATAACGACCCCTCCCCTAAACTCGGGGCGGCGATGCTCCTTCCCTGCACTTTATTAGCATATCTTAACAGTAGTGAAATTACACATCATTACAGGCGTAGGCTCGCACGACCACACACCCCATGCTCTCAGGGCACATACTCAGAGAACCTAGTCAAAATCTACGGTCTCACCACCGCCCCTTGGACGACAAATCTCATGAGCATTATGGTCTTTCCGGCCTAGGCCCAAGACCCTCCATCTATGCCAACGGCGAGTACCACGTACCTTAGGTCTCTCTAATCGAACGACACAGAGCGGGTACGGTTCTGCCTAACCCGTTGCTCACACCACAACATCAATATAAGACGTCTGTACGGGTCAAGCTTCCCCGAGTCCCAATTCGATCACACACTTTACATAACCCAGTTATGTGCAAGTTGGCTCCCAGACCACCATGATGGCAGAATCACGCATCTGCCTTGTTTTCCTAGTGCACCTTGTAGTTAGACCCCAAGATTCCCTGTTGCAATCTACCGCGTAGAAAACCAGAAAAACAACCATCTACGCGGAGTCTTCTCCGTCCATTCATGCAATGTAACATCACCGATCCAGACTGTTGGAACCCTAGTTGTGATTTGGGCAAGGATCACTATTAGGTTTGTTTAGTCTGACCCAATATGTATAACTAGGGTCATAGTTGTGTCCTAGAGTCTAGGCCAAGTCAGTCAACATCACCTGGATCAACCTTCAACAGTTTGTCAAAGACTCAACCAGATTGTGTCGACACCAGAAGAAAGTCTGTGTCGACACTAGACAACAATTGTGTCGACACTTGGGAAAGGTTGTGTCAACACCAGACAGATTGTGTCCACACTTGGGAAATGTTGTGTCAACACTTGGGCAAGATTGTGTCGACACTAGATAGCAAGGCTGTGTCAACACCAGATAGCCAGGCTGTGTTGACACCAGAAGAAGTTATGTCGACACCAACTGTGTCGACACCAGAAGCAACTCTGTCGACACCAATTATGTCGACATCAACTATGTCGACACCAACAGTAATTGTGTCGACACACAGGAATTGTATCGACACATTCCACAGAAGCTGTGTCGACACTAGAAGCTTAAGCAGAACTGCTGACTCAGCTCGACGAAGTAAAAACTGAGCTCGACGAATTCTGTACAGTTGGCAGAATTAATTACAGTCAATATTCAGACGGAAATATTTACAGCTGGCAGAATTAATTAAAGCTTAATTAAAGGAGATTACAGCTAGCAGATTTAATGTTATATATTCTTATGAATATAGCTGTTTGGAGGCTGCATTTAATATGGAATAAATCAGGATCATTCCCAAAGCAATTACGATTCTCGGGAATGATTTAGCCAGTGCAGACTATGAATCCAAAGTTTTTGCAGACTAGAAAAGATTTTACAGAAAGAGATTTATATAGTGACAGTGATACACATATAGAGAAAAGTGGAGACAGAAAGAGAATAACAACAAGACAGTGAACAATAACAGTGAAGGCTTTTTCAGTTTACAGAAAAAGGAGGAACTCAGTATCAAATCAACATATACACAGAGTTCTTCATCTGCTCCAGGCTTCTAAAGAGACACTCAATCAATATCAGTCTAAGAAGCTTGCTGGAGACATCATCAATCTGAAGGCCTATCACCCTGAAGCAAAGCTCCTGTTTTTCCCTGAACCTCTCAACATCTCAGGGGGAGCCCTTTTGCTAACATCATATCCACTTGAGTCTTCTCTAAGACTGTTGACAGAGAAGACATCATCACTCTTTCCCCCCACTGTATAAAGGGTTGTCATCTCCCTTCAAAAGTGATTCTTGGTTGCAAGTCACCTGATCAAAAGACTTGAGGATTGGTTTTTGAGCACCTGATCAAAAACTCATTGGTGTCAGGCACCTGATCAAAAATCTGAGTGGATTCCTACCAGGGTGGTAGAAGAGTGGATGTACCCAGGTTGGGGAACCACTATATATCCTTGTGTCTTCTGGTTGCTTGCTCTCTTTGTTCTTTATTTTTGTGCTGTGATTTGCTTTACTTAGTATATAACTCTAATTAGGTTAAGTTAAGATCTATCCCCATCACTTTCACAGAACAACTTGTCCGGGTAGGCTTCAGACACCATGCCTATGTCCGTTTCTCGATTGCAGACTCTACATGCAAAACAATGAGGACTATTCATGTCTACCCGAAGGAACACCTCTCACTCACCGCATAATCGCGAGAGCGGGATTCGTATGCAAAAGAAAGAGGA
Organism: Platanthera guangdongensis; assembly: GCA_039583875.1. Taxonomy (NCBI): domain Eukaryota; kingdom Viridiplantae; phylum Streptophyta; class Magnoliopsida; order Asparagales; family Orchidaceae; genus Platanthera; species Platanthera guangdongensis. The sequence goes on from CM077150.1 coordinate 259,164,255, forward strand.
CTTCACATGTCCAAGATGAGAATCGTTACCCTAGTGTTTCTCTTCGGCGCCATGAAGATCTAGACGGATGAAAAGCACCGCAATGGCCTCGCCTCCATAGATCCAAACTCGGCTTGCGATTTGGTGCTTCGAAGCTCCACCGACGGCCAGAACTCTTCTCCTCCTTCTTCCTTGCTCTCCACTCTCTTTAAGGTTTTAGCAAGAGAAAGCTCAATGGGAAATGAGGGTTTCAAACCCTATTCCTGGATATAACCTAGCAAGAATGGCCCTGGGCCATTAGATTCCAAAAGAAGGAAACAGACGACCACGATTCACACTTAAAATCAGATTTGTGGGCCGAACACGGCTTGTGACACGCCCGTGTCTAAGGCCATATGCCTAAATCGACGCCGAAACCATCGCGTCCAGACCAGGACACGGGCTCTCGACATGCCCGTGTGACACCCGACATGCCCGTATCATTCAGTACACTCCCGTATTGCGGGGTGTGCTCCTCCATCGACACAGGACCAAACATAACCCGAAGAGAACACGGTACTCGACACGCCCGTGTCACATTTGACACGCCCGTGTCAAACCCAAACACGTTTAGGATCCAGACCGTGTTCATCCCCCGACACAACTCGGCTAACAGCCCGAGCAGGACATGACCTGGGATACGCCCATGTCTCAGGCCGTGTTCGCTGTCTCGATGATCGTCGACTGCATTTTTGTCGACCACACTGCTAGATCGTCGAACACGAGCACGACACGACCCTAGGACACGCCCATGTCCCAGGTCGTGTGACCCCTACCAAGTCCCAAACTTGGCTCAAAACGCTACTCGTCCCCCTCTTCTGAAGACCGCGCGGTCTTTTGTCTCAGCCGGCTTGGAGATTACAAATCAGTGCGGTTAGCCCTTCAAGCGCGAATAGTCCGCTTAGTCTGTAGGTATTCTCTCAATTCTATATAAGGGAGGGCATACCTTTGTAATAGATACCATAATAAAGTTTCAGTTAAAACCATACAGCATTACAAACAATCAAGGTCCTGAGGTAGTATAAGTAACAGATAGTCGAAGATTGTCATTCTTGTTACTGTAAAGCAGATAGGGCTGAGATTTTCTTAGCATAGGAAGAAATTGACTCAGGAAGAAATTTTCTCTTAAGTCAAATTATCATTCCACTTTCAAAATCAGTGGATCTGTGATAGATCTGTGTTGAGGCCTAGATTGATTAGGCTGTATGAGAGATCTGTGTGATCTTATTGTAAAGCCTAAATTATAAAGACTATGAGAAGGATCTGTGAGATCTGTGTTAAGGGTAGTTGTGTCTGTGTTTGGATGCAGGGCATTACTGTGTGGAGGGTTGTGAGCCTGTATTGTAAGTCTCAGTGGAGGATGACTGATCTGGTGGGATCGTGGTGTAATCTTTGAGGAGCTATAGTTTTTGGAGAAGAGCCTTGTCTAACATACTATTAGAAAGGTGGAAAGGGACATTGGATGTACTCATACACTGGGGAACCACTATAAAATCTGATGTGGTGTGTCTTGTGTTTTTCGGTGCTGAGTTTTGTGTTTTTGAAAGCTGAATTAGGTATACACAGTAGGATATACGTCATAGAAGATCTTAAATAACATTCAAAAGACTGCATTAACCTATTCACCCCCCTCTAGGTGATTAGCTACCCTTGTAATCAAAGACTTTCAACTCTGCCGAATGTCTATGGGATATGGTCTGGGGCCCCGGCCGGACCCTCTATTATATTTCACATGACGGATGGAGGTGTTACAATACGGCTGAAGGGTGACTAAGACATGCGACCTAAGACTAAGCGCGTCCGCTACTCGATTCGAAATGCCTGACTTATGCTTCAAATGGAAGGTATACGCCTGAAGAAAGGCTACCCATTTGGCATCCCTACGCACCTCATTCTGTGAGTTCAAGTGTCAAACTGCATCATGATCGGAATTAAGGATGAACTCACGTTGAATCAAATAGTGACGTTAGTGTCAAAGGTCTTGGATGATGATATAGAATTTGATATCATAAGTGGAATAATGAGTCTTGGCCTTATTTAGCTTCTCATTAAAAAATGTGACTGGTTGTCTCTCTTGACTCACGACAGCTCCTATTCTAATAATCGAGGCGTAAAAATCTACCTCAAAGGTTTTTTCGAAGTCAGAAAGTGCTAGCACGGGAGCACTAGTCAACTTTTCCTTGATAAGAGAAAATGCTCACTCTACTTCGGTCGTCCAAATAAAATGCCCCTTTTTAAGACAGCCGATCACAGGAGAAATGAGAGTGTTTAAATTTCTAACAAATCGACGATAAAACAAGGCTAATCCATGGAAATTGCGGGCTTCAGTGATATTTTTTGGACCCGGCCACGCTCTAACTGCTTGGATATTTTCTTGATCAACCTTAATTCTGTCGGCCGACACAATATACCCTAAGAAGATCAAACTATAAGTCAAAAATACACACTTCTTAAGTTTCACTTAAAGCTTGTTCTCTAAAAGGATCTGAAGGACCTGGCGCAAGTGAAGAAGATGTTGGTTGGAGTCGTTACTATAAATTAAGATGTCATCGAAATAAACAACCACACATATTCCCATCAAAGGGCGAAGAACTAGATGCATGAGTCGCATAAAGGTACTAGGGGCGTTGTAGAGGCCGAAAGGCATCACAAGCCACTCATAGAGTCCTTCCCTGGTCTTGAAAGCAATCTTCCATTCATCCCCGAGTCGGATCCAGATTTGATGGTAGCCGCTTTTGAGATCAATCTTGGAAAAAATCTTGGACCCACTGAGCATGTCGTCTAATCGAGGGATCGAAAAATTCATGGTAATTTTGTTGATGGCTCGACTATCCACACACGTACGCCAAGGTCCATCCCTCTTAGGGACGAGAAGTGCAGGAACTGCGCAAGGAATCATACTCTCCCTAACATGGCCCTTTTTGATTAGGTCGGTGACTTGACGGTGGAGCTCCTCGTGCTCTTTAGGACTCATACGATAATGTGGTAAGTGAGGTAGGCTAGAACCAGGTATACAATCGATATAATGTTGTATATCTCGTATAGGACGAAGATGATCCGGTAGCTCATTGGGCACAATAGAAGAAAACTCAAAATAAGGGGGCGCACTAAGCTGGGAATCTCTGCGGGCTCTCGACTGGAATCTAGGTCGGCTAAAATATAAACAACTTCAGTTGCTTTCATCTCCTCCTAGAATCAGGAACCAGAAAGTAACGTGTGGGCTAAAGGAAAGGAAATTTCTGTAATAGGAGAAGTCGAGGTGCCACTAGAAGGGGAATGATCGAAGGACTTAGGCAAGGGCCCATTCTTCTGATGAAGAAGAACGATCTTGCGCCCACTACGTTCAAAATTATAGGAATTCTTTGCTTCATAATGAACTCTGTGCTTATCAAACTGCCACAGATGCCCTAACAAGATGTGACAAACCTCCATGGTCACAACGTGACACCAAATAGAATCCTGGTAGGATGCCCCTATGGAAAACTCTACTAAACATTGATATGTGACTGGAATAGTCACGGAGCTAGTGACCCAAGACAAACTGTAAGGTTTTCCTAGAGGTTCAATTCTGAGTTTAAGCTTCTCTTCCATACGCTACGACACAAAATTTTCCATGCTCCCGCTATCAATAATGATGGAGCAAAAGTTCCCCTGTATGCGCGCGGTTGTATGAAAAATGTTATGTCTCAACTACTCGTCATCTGTGGAAATTTTGGGGGTGAGGAGACTATGCTGCATGACACAGACTAGGTGCTCTGCATGCTTTCCTTCTAGTTAGATTTTTTGTATGGCGCTCGCGTCCGGTTGGGGTTCTGTAAGGAAGACACTGTACTCTGGCTCCTGATCTTCCTCAGATGCAATCGCAGCTACAAACTGCCTACGAGGGCACTCTGAGGACTTGTATCCTAGTTCCATGCACTTAAAATACTGAAAGGTTCCCGGGTTTGGTTGGGAATCCACAACCTCTTTGCCTTTAGTATAGGCAGGGGCGGAGTAGGGACATTAGTGGACCCGTAAGGGTGACTATGGCTGAGAGGCTTGGGTGAGTTCGTGTTAGGTAGTCTCTCAGAAATCAGAGGGCCGGAAGCCTTTCTCTGTAGTGATACTTCTACACGTCAGGCCATGGTGGAGATCTCCCCTAGGTCTTGAGAGTCATGTAGCTCTACTTGCTCCTGGATGCCATAATGTAAACCATTTAGATCGCGAGACACAGTCATATCATCCTCCTCTCGAATGTATAACCTTGACTGGAGAATAAGGAACTCGTTGGTATAGTCGTCAACCGAGAGTTTATCTTGTTATAGTTTGTGGAATTTGCAATATAAATTTTGGAGATAATCTGGGGGGACATATCGCTTCCGCAACTGGTTTTTAAATTCGACCTAGGTCGTGATCGAGCCAAACCTAAAGTGAAACGGGTACGCTCTAATTGGACACACCAGACTAGTGTGGGGCCCTTAAGCTGTAGGGTGGCATATTTGACTTGGCGATTCAACGACATCCGTTTCCAAGCCATGAATCGCTCCATAAGCTCACACCAATCTAGGCATCCTTCGAGTTCTACTCGGCCCTCAAAATCTCCTACATCCAACTTGACACTTGTATCCCATCGTGGTTGGTTTTGGGGATCAAGTGGTGGATGCAAATGTTCATCTTCCCTAGGATTTGGTGGTGGTTCCTGATTTAGTCCTAGGCGTCGAGCGGCTTCTAAGTTATTGACGGAATTTCGTAACTCATTCACGACTTGGGTAACATCTCCCACTTGGAGGGTGAGTGTTCCATCATCTGCATAAGGTTGCCCATGTTTCGATTTAAGTCATCGATGCTCGACTCGAGTTTGTCCGCTCTACCCACCATTTTTTTAGAAAATATTGAGAGTTTTTTTTGTTTAAATAATAATAATAATAAATATATTTTTTAAGAAAAAAATAAGCTCACTGTTTTTTTTAAAAGATATGATTTTTTTGAAAACAAAATTTGTTTTTTTTGTTTTTAAGGAAACAAATTTAGGAAAACATTGGATCGTTCGATTCACAGTAGTAGTCAATCGAACCTTCTTTGATACCAAATTGATGGAGCCCGATATGAGGATAATGATGAGCAACGAGCTTCCCTAGAGAGCGGGGGCGATGTTAGTTAACTCTCTACTCGAGACGATTCGACTCAGTAAACCTAGCGCAGGCTCCGCGCCTGAGTTTAGTAATAACGCAAGCGACCAGCTCAAATAAGCGACAAAGTTCGTGTGTAGCCTTTGGAAAAAATAAAACGATAGCAGAAAGTATAAGGAATGCAGACCCTAACAATTTGACCACTTAGATTCTGTTGCATGAGTAATTGGTAACAACAGGGAGCCAAAAAGGTATACCTGCCGAGTTTCCGTAGATCAGAGGAATTTTTCACGTTCTGAAGCAGTTGTTGGACGAGGATAGGGGTTCGGGCACCTGAGGTGGCTGTCGGGCTGTGGAGGAGTAGGAAAGCTGAAACAGAGGGGGAACCAGGAAGGGGGCTGGGTGCAGGCTGTGGGTGAGGGCAATCAGAAGGGAAAAGTTGGGCGGTTGGGGTGGTTGCCGAGAGAAGAATGATGGAGTTGGAGTGGGGTGGTTGCCGAGAGGATAATGATAGAGTTGGAGTGGAATCCCAGGCGCAAACTCGTGGGGATAGTTGGCGCTACGGTGGGGCGGAGCCGGATAAAGATCGGGAGGCGGCGTCTTGGTCGATTGACCTTCAAAAGAGGGTTGGGGTCGCCAAGTTCCCCTGGAGGGGGCAACGGGCTTCACCGGGAGGGAGTACGGAGGTGGCGCTGAGACCGGAAGCACCGAAGGTTGGGATTGTCGCCGGCAGGAAAGGGTTGATCGCGCTGGAGAGATCGGGTGTGCAGAATGTCTCACACTAATCTCTTTTCCAGGGAAAATTTTTTGGTATGTGTAGTGTTCCCTGTGCTAGGAGCGCGTTTAAATACCGCTTTCAAAAATACGGGGCCCACTTCATTTTTCGGGTTTCCCTCTTCTTCCCTAACGTAACCTAGGCGATTTCCGGCGATTTCCGGCAATTTCTAGGCAGATTTCTTCCTCCTTATGCAGATTTCCGGCATATTTCTTAGGAGGCGAACTCCCGTGAAAAGTACCTGTTAATGTAGGCGTCACCGACGGCGAACTCACGAGGCGAACTCCGGTCGACAGCTTGAGAAGAACCAGGTACGATTTTTTTCCAAAGGCGATGCCCTCATTCTCATCCCGGTGTAATATAGGACTGTATTTGCATATAGTGTTATAGACAACTGCATTCCATGTATATTTTAAGACTGTATTGGCATATATTGTGAAATATAACTGTTTTCCAAGTGTAATATAGGACTGTATTTGCATATAATGTTATAGACAACTGTATTCCATGTGTAATACATGACTGTATTTGCATATAGTGTTATATACAACTGTATTCCAGGTATATTGTAAGACTGTATTGACATATAGTGTGAAATACAACTGTATTCCAAGTGTAATATATGACTGTATTTGCATATAATGTTATAGACAACTGTATTTCATGTGTAATGCATGACTGTATTTGCATATAGTGTTATAGACAACTGTATTCCAGGTATATTGTAAGACTGTATTGGCATATAGTGTGAAATATAACTGTATTCCAAGTGTAATATATGACTGTATTTGCATATAATGTTATAGACAACTGTATTCCATGTGTAATGCATGACTGTATTTGCATATAGTGTTATAGACAACTGTATTCCATGTGTAATACAGGACTGTATTTACATATAGTGTTACATACAACTGTATAATATAGGACTTGTATTTGCATATAGTGTTATATATAATTGTATTTCAGGTGTAATATACAACTGTATTTGTATATATAACTGTATTTCAGGTGTAATGTACCACTTTACATACAACTATATTTGCATATAGTCTAATGTTCGACTGTATTTGCTTACTCAAATGCCTGGCAACAAATATTTGAGCAGTCGGTGTGCGGTCTCAACATTTATGGTGAATTCCTGTCCTCTCCTCGAGGTCATTTCCGAGGAATCAAAGGTTGTTCTAAGGGAAACAAATGTTTTACCTTTATTCTCCATTCCGGCATTGCCGCAAAACATCCCGCTCTTATATGTCCTCGTGAAGCTATACAGAAGGGACAAGGGGTGTTTCCTTTTAGGAAATCACTACCTCAAACTAACAGTTAATGAAGTGGCCATGATTCTGGGGCTACCAAACCGTGGTCGAGATTTTCCTTTTTCTAGACTCCCCTATTTGGAGTTATCTCACAGGGACTTGATCAACGAAATGCGCCTTCTTGTGAATGAAGAATGGTCCCTCGAGCTCGAGCAAAGACGAGTAAATGCACTCATTAGGTATTTGTTGATTGTGTTTTTCTTCCCCATGAAGACTCTAAAGATTCCGACGTGTCTGGGTTTGCATTGATTTCATCCTTAGTGAGTTCAAGGACAGGTAATTATTGCTTATCATATACGTATTTTCGTACATATAGTTGCTTATCCATCTCATACTGATTTTAACTATTACTACATGGTCCGGTGTTATTTTCTTGAGTGATAACATTGTGATGACTCGAGGGGATGTAGATGATTTATTGGGGACGGCTTGGATAACGGACGCTCACATTGATGCATACGCTGTCTTCCTTGGTTCGAAGCAGAGTAGGTCATCTGTTGGAATGAAGTCCTTTTTATATGTTTCGCCAAAACATGCAGTACGTGCTTCATTTTGTCCCTCTTTTGTAATGCACTTATTTTATGTTTAAGTCTGAAATTATTAATGTTTGCCACCTCATTGTGCAGTATTATAAGAGTAACAAGGTGGCAAATAGCAAGATCCTGTTGAGCCATATAACATTGGCAAGTGTCACGGCTTCTGATGTCGTGCTTATGCCATGTCATTTTTCAAGCCATTGGACACTGCTAGTGTGTCGCCAAAAGGAACAATGTTGGGATTTCTACGACTCCTTTAAAAGTGGTCGTCATCGTTCCAACCTTCCTGACTTGGTACAATTTCACACTAGTACACACTCATACGACAGTTGAAGGCCAAAAAAATAATGTGTTTTCTGACAATTACTGGGTCATGCAGGTTAAGACTTTATACGAGGAGGTTAGTGAAGCGTTGCCAGCAGATATTATCATGTGGCCTATTAACGAGGTTCCCAATTTGCCGCAACAAGATAATGGGGACGACTGCGGCGTGTTCGTGATGAAATTCATGGAGGAGGCGTTGTCGGCCGAGACTATTTCATGGCAAGAAAAAAAGAATTGGTGTAAAGAGATGCCGCAATTTCGTGCAGAAATTGCAGCGGATATTCTTCGGGCTTTTTCAAACATAATTAATACTAACATCAGTGCTTGATTCTCCATTCATTCCTATTTTTATTTATCTTTGCTGATTGTGTTTAAAGTGCTGATTGTGTTTTCCCTTACTCATTTCTGTAATGTAAATCCCCCATGTATTAATTATGTGGAGGCAACTGGAGGCGGCTGTAGTTATCAGGCATTACTGCTGCAGAGCAGCTGGTTTATCATAACTAATTGCTATGAATGAATGAATGTATGTTGCAAATATTCAAGCAGTTGAGTACCATAACCGTTCCTGTGTTGCGGCAACTGGAGGCGGCTGCAGTTATCAGGCATTACTGCTGCAGAGCAGCTGGTTTATCATAACTAATTGCTATGTTTTCTTGTAGATACTTCAAGTGATATGAATCTGGAGAATATGGTGTGCATATTTCAATGCAATATGTGTTTTTTTTTCAAATTTTAACCGGAAACAATAAATACATAAATAAGGTGATTCACTTTAAGGTTTGAAAACATCTGGGATACTACAAAAATTAAAAGACAAATCTAAGTCAAAGTTCTCTTGAGAATCAATATTTGCAGGAGTGGCCTGTGGGGTTGACTGGTGCACAGGTTCTGGAGAATCGAAGAAGTTGTAGATCTTTGATTTGGAAGTATTATCATTCACAGGGATTGCTTTGCTCTTCATGTCACCTTGTTGATTTCCTACATTGGAAAAAGAAGTATCATTATACATGTAGTAATGAACTTGGTTTCGAAAATATTAAGATAAAAAGTAGTACTTGATGCTCTAGTGTTCTTCTCCCAATGTCCTTTTATTCGTGCGTTCGAAACCCCTTTCGGTCGCTTTTTCGGCGGGTCCCTTAATAACGTTGCCTCTTTCCCATTATGATTGACACCCCCACCCCCAACGACCATAGACTGAATCTTTTGTGCCAAATCATTCATGGATGTCATAACAAGTTCTTTTGCCGGTTGGCAGCTCTCAATTTGTAAGGCTAAATCATATGGAAATCTCATTAAATGGTTCCTGAAAACCACATTTGAATCAGATTGGGCCATTGAAGGTGGGTATGGAAGGTAGATACCTTTCTTAGCATGCAAACTGAATCGCTTGAGAAAATATTTGTCTGGAATATGCTTTATATTTCTATGAATGAATATTCGCAAAACATGTTTGCATAGAATACCTTTTGTTTCAAAGCCTCGACAAGAACATGTAGCTTCGCCGGTAATAACATTGAAGTTTACGAACCATCTTTTACCATCAACACTTTCATCGCACTGCGAGGTCACATATGTAATACTATTATCTATGTATCTCGTCTCATCGACTATACTAACTCCAACAGCCCCCTCCATGAATGATTTCTCAAAGATAGAAAACATTTTCCTGGTGTAAACCTTCGAAGCCTGCTTCAGTAGCATGGAACCTTTATATTTTAAGTCGACAGTACCCTGCGTGCACTTAAAATCTTCGTCAAACTCAGCTCTCCGCCATGTTGAAACTAGTTTCTCCAACCCAATGAAGCACTCTACAATAGAGCTGGTTGCCTTGGAACAACCATGCAATCCATGATTTGCCGATTCGCTCTGTTGTGTGGACAAAATGCCAAGATCCAATACATCCTTGTTATACGCAGTTGACCACTTCCTCCTAACTGCGTATAGGTCTCGCAACCATTTGTTGTCATGTAAACTTCCTTTCAACATCATTTCATTCCAATAACGATCAAACTCATACTCACAGTCACACTTGCTCATGCATTGGTGGAATAAACCTCGAACACCTTTATCATGGTTGAAGCAATGGACTTTAGAAGGAGCTTTCTTTGAGATGTGCCATTGGCATAATCGATGTCGGCTGGTGGTGAGAACCCGCTCAATTGCAACCGCCATAGCTTGATCTTGATCAGTAAAAATTGTTGTAGGTTTTTTACCACCAACGAACTTAAGAAATGTTTCAAAAACCCAGCAAAAAGAATCAATGGTTTCTTCTGTAATGAAAGTGCAACCAACACAAACACTCTGCCAATGATTGTTCACACAAATAAATACAGCGCACGCCAAATTATATTTATTTAATCTGTATGTGGTATCAAAAAATAATAACATCAGCGAAACAATCATAATCAATCTTACCACGCCCATCAATCCAAAAAAACCCGGTAAACCTATTTTGTTCATCTGTCTGGACTTCATATGAGAACATATTATCCTCAAGTTGTCTTGCTTGTAGTATCTTCAATAAACAAGTCGAATCACCACTTTCAATCAAAGTTTTTTTACCGCGTTTCACATAATTATAGGCATCAGTCTTGGTGAAACCGACGTTTTGAACACCTCCAACTTCTTCGGAGAGAAAATTGTACGCATGCACTGTTTTTATACCAGCCTCTGACATATGTTTTAATAGATTGCCCTGCATATCCGATACCTTTCGATGTGACCTCAACAAATGCGGTTCTTTCTCAGATGCAAGGGGATGATTGTGCTCCTCCATAAACTTTGCAACCGTCCAGTTCTTACCATTTGTATCCGTTTTAAAATGATAACATGCAAGACAACCAGTCTGAGTATCTAATTTGCGATATTTAATCGGTGATGGTTTTGTGTGTTTCTTTCCTGCCTTTGAGCAACTGTATTCACGGACTTTGATAATTCTGGTGTGTGTGTGTAATAAATAATATGTTGCCTACGAACACTGAAACCGGTTTTGTGAGCGTACTGACAATACAAAGCATATGCATCTTCCTCTGAATGGACAACAGGAAAACATAGATGTTCTTTTTTGATCTGCATGTTAAAAAAATACATTAACCACTTTCTCAAATCGATCATGAAAGAAAGACTCCCTTTCTCAAGTCAAGAAAGAAATGCAAAGAAATATTTACACCAATTTCTTCCTCCATTTGACCACTATTATTCCCTTTATCCATGGACAATAGAAGAAGTCAAGCTTATAGTCTTTTATTATACCTGAAATACAGTTGTACATTACACTATAACCAAATACAGTTGTATATTATATCTAAAATACAGTTGTACATTACACTATATGCAAATACAGTTGCATATTATACCTGAAATACAGTTATACATTACACTATATGAAATACAATTGTATATTATATCTGAAATACAGTTGTACATTACACTATATGCAAATACAGTTGTATATTATATCTGAAATACAGTTGTATATTATACTATATGCAAATACAGACGTATATTAAACCTGACATATAGTTCTATATACAGTTGCAATGACAATCACTTGAAATACAGTTGGAATGACAATCACTTGAAATAGAGTTGCACAAACAATCATTTGAAGTACAGTTGCACAAACAATCACTTGAAATACAGTTCTGAAAAATAGTTCAACATATGGAAAGAGATGCCAAAAGATCGCTCTGTCCTGTTGCTGGAAAAATAATCATACCTGCTTCTTCTCAAGCGCTCCTTCAGCGAGAAATGTGCTTGGAAAGCTGTCGGAGATTGCGATCGAGCAGAGAAGAATAGTTGTTTAAAGACGACGTCTACAGTAACATGTAGGACTCGCCGGAGTTCGCCTCACAAAATCTGAGGGAAATCTGCTGGAGTCCGCCTCGACTGGCCCGACGATTTTCCACTTCGATCGCCTAGGTTACGTTAGGGAAGAAGAGGGAAACCCGAAAAATGAAGTGGGCCCCGCGTTTTTGAAAGCGGTATTTAAACGCGCTCCTAGCACAGGGAACGCTACACATACCAAAAAAATTTCCCTTTTGTTCCAAGCTGTCTGTCAGCTAAGGGAAAAGTTTAATAAATAGGGGAAATGAAGATTTCAGCGTAAGGGAGGGTTACAAGAGCTGAAACTGAAAATAACTTAAACATAGATTAAGTGTTTTGAAAGGGTTTTAAACAAGAGTTAAATGTAGGGGGGTGTACAAAGGTTTCAAAAGGTTTTTGACATGAATTTAATAAAATAACGTTTCATTCCAAAACCCCCCAAATCAAATCAGAATACATTCAGAAAAAATAATCCAGCTTTGACTGTCGCGTCATGAAACTAAACTAAATATCATCGCTCCCGTAACCCAACACTTCGGACTATCAGATCTATTTATTAATGTTTGTGTTGGCCGGTCACACCAACAAGCTTTAACAACAAAATAAAAATGCGATACAACGATATATGACGACGATAACACACATACGACGATAAAACGAAAATTCACGACATCACAGATATGATAATAAGAGTACTTTTAAAAGAAAACACACACACACACACACACACACACACACACACACACACACACACACACACACAAACGAGCATAACTCATCCGGATGTGACCACAGATACATCAATATCTCTCCACAGGTCTGTTGTCATCTTGGTGATCCCGGGGTGCACCGAGTACCCTGTGCAGTGTGCTTCCCTGAGTACGTCCTCCGAATCCCACCTCCCGCGGGTATGTAAACACGGCCCCGAAAATGAACAAGGTCGTCACACAGTGAATAGTCCTCTGAATTGCCCTACTCCACGACTCTAAATATATGCTCCAGTGCTGCATCCTGCCTTGGTTGCGTCCCGATACGGTCTCGGATGTCGCACACAATGCCCAAAGAGGCCAAGTATTCCACATATACCTCTGGATCAGCTCTAGAAACCAATATAAATAGCATGTCCTCCTGCATCCTGACTAACTCCATGGCCATCAGTCAGGGCTTTGATCTTGAAGTGCTAACTTTCCTGCTCAATGCATCTGCTACCGTGTTCGCCTTGCCCGGGTGGTAGTTCATTGTATAATCATAGTCACATAAGAACTCCAATCATCTCCTCTGCTGGAGTTTCAAGTCCTTTTGTGTATCAATATACTTGAGGTTCTTGTGGTATGAGAAGATCTCACAATGAACCCCATAAAGATAATGCATTCAAATTTTCAAGGAAAAGATCACAACCCCGAGCTCTAAGCTGTGCACCAGATAATTCTATTTGTGCTTCTTCAACAGCCTCGAAGCATAAGATATAACATGCTCGTACTGCATTAGTACAAGACTCATACCCTGGTAAGAAGCGTTAGTATAGATTACCCTTCAGCTCCTAAAACACTACCTCGTACTGCTCGGTCCAAGTAAACGATGCATCCTTCTTTGTCAAGGACGTGAGGGGGAGTGCTATTCTTGAGAACCCCTGCACGAACTTGCGGTAGTACCTCGCTAGTCCCGAAAAACTACGAACATTATGAAAGATAGGGGATAAATCTAATATACTCTAGAGGGGGGGGGGAATAGAGTGATTTACAATTTTTTTTACTATTTTTATAATTTATCAGTAAACTAGTGATAGTAGTAGTTATATAAAATGAAAAAGGGACTAAGCCAAACCACACAACCACAACACAAAAAAACAAAGAAGAATGAACACACAGACAACACAAGAATTTATAGTGGTTCCCTAAATCTGGGTACATCCACTCTTCTACCACCATGGTAGGAATCCACTAGCAGGTTTTTGATCAGGTGACTGCCATCACAAGTTTTTGCTCAGGTGTCCTGTCACCACAACATCTATTTGCAAGGAGATTTGACAACCGTTTAGGATTTGATCAGCTGCCCAAAAACCAACAAAAACTTTTGAAGGGAGTTAATAAACCCTTTATACATGAGGTTAAGAAGGTGATGTCGTCTTCTCTTTCTCTAATCAACAGAGAAGACTTTGGTGGATTGTTGGTGTCAAAGCTCCCCCTAAGATATTGAAATGATCAGGAAGACTGGAGATTTTCTCAGGGTGTAGGTCTTCAGATTTATTGTTGATCTCCAGCAGGCTTTCAGACTGATTGTTCTTTGATTGTCTCTTGAAAGCTTTGAAGAAGATTTGCTGATGATGAAGACAGAATGAATTTGTTCAAAACTTTTTATCTTGTTTTTTGTGTATGTATCTCTACCGCTTATTCTCCTTGTTGTCTTCCGTCTGAAAACAAAAATCTCTTTTATATCTAGTTCTAATTCTGCCTTTGAATTTTGAATTATAAGCTTTAATTGTTGATTGGATTCTGGAAATTGAAACGACTGGAATATAGTCTTTAATGAGTTTCCCCAACTGTCCCAGTAAAATAAGCAAGTAATTGACTCTGATGAAATCCATAATTAATGCTGCCATGAACGACTATATTCTTAAGAATATAAGCATTAATTACTCAGAGAATTACTGCTAAGGAATAGAATGAATTAGGGACAGAAATATGGAAAACTTATCTTTTAGGCTCTGAACAGATTTCGTCGAGCTCAGGTAGATTTCGTCGACCAGAGTTCCAAGTTCGTTGAGCTGATAAATCCTATTCGTCGAGCTGAGAACTATATCTAGAGCAGAGTTCGTCGACCTGAGCTCGAATATCGTCGAGCTCAACTCAGAGAAAGAACTCTGAGTTCGTCGATCTATGATCGACGATTGTCGAGTTGAGTTCGAAGAACTTCAAACTAATAATCTGAACTCTGATTTCTTCTAAGTCTTGATCTCTGAAGTCTTCACAAGGCTGGATCATAAGATGTCTAATCCTAGTCAGACTGTCCTTAACCTTAGAACTAACAAATTGAACCTAGGCTATACATGATGGGTTAAAACCTAATAGTGAACCTTAGCCCAAATCCAAACTAGGGATCCAACAATCTCCCCCTATTTGGGTGAGGTCACTAAACATAAAAAATAAAAACACAAAGCAATATAAATATCTGACAAAATTTTAAACTAATCAGCAGATATGATATAGCTAAGTGCAATACATATATATGTCTCAGAGAGATAAATGTTCAAGGATTGTTAGAGGGAGGAGCAGATGAAGGTTTAGAAAACACAATTTTCCTGTGAGGTTCTGCAGCTTCCCTTTGAGTCATTTTCAAATCTTGAGCTCCAAGAACTATAATAGTTGAGGCTCTAGGAACAACTGCTTCAGGATGTGCCTGCATATACTCATTTGGATCAAATAACTGTTTGTCTACCTGAAATTTGTCAAGTTCTTTTTGCATGAAGGTAGACATAGTAGTGAATTGAGATGGATCTGATCCTTCTTGTATTGCTTTATTCATCTGAGGCAGTCCAATTAGTTCATGAAATCTAGCCATTCTTAAGTTAGGATCTAACTCAGGTTCATAAGTTGGAGAGAGTGGTCTCTCTAGATCAGCTTTAGAAGCATCCTGAGCAGACTTTTGAGAGTTTCTGAAAATAATAAATTCCTGTTGAAAATTTGTTGATGATATAGATTGTTGAGATTGGCTTTGATAACAGAACTGTGGAGGGCTGCACTGACTGTATTTTCTAGAGGGTATAGAAGACTTGTGAGAGGATGGTCTTTGTAACACTTCCAGAAGATTGAGAAACATTTCCAGTAGCACCTACAGTAGGAGGAGGACGAGGTCCTCTCCAGTTCCTTTGAGGAGGAGGAGAGTATCTCCTGCTCTTATTCCTAGATTTTTGCTCATTTTTAGACAGCCACATCCACCTAGGCATACCTGGATAAGGTGTAGTATTATTTAGGATGTAGTAGGGTGTGTCAGTAGTCAGGTTAGGCTTAGGAACAACCTTAGCAGGAGCTTTTCTCTTCTTAGATTTTGCCTTTTTAGAGTTTGATTCATCAGAGTCAGAATCATCATCATCATCATCATCAGATGAACCAGTAGGATTGGCATAAAGACCATCAAACTCTTTCAGAATTTCTTTAGAGATCTGCTTCTCAGCCTGAGGCTGTATTGGAATTATTGGCTCTGCAATACTTTCAAAAATAGTCTGATCTCCTTGCTCTTCTTCCATGTCAGCAAATAAGATGTCATCTAAGTCTGGCATAAGTGACTCACACCAGCCAAAGGTTGGTGGAGAGAAGGCCATGTGCACAGAAACTGGTTCAGTAATATCTTTAATAGCAAAACTGGCCTTTAGTTGTTCTACAACTTCAGGACTTACTGGAGTAGTGTAAGGTACAATAAATTTAGAATATGGAGTAACAAAACTGGGTAGAATATATTTGTACACTAAATCAAAAGAATATAGTAAAGAAACTAAATTGACTGTGAGATTCAAAAAGAAATCACCAGCATCGATTATTTTTGCTATTGTATCAGCCATATCTATATCAGAACCAATTAAATCAATTATTTCTGTAGGAGGGGCTGCATCTGCTGAATCATCAACCATGTCAGAATCTGCTGCTGCTGGAGCTTCATATTCAATTACTGGAACTACTGCCGCTGGAGCTACTTCTTCATAGAGCATCTCCCCTTGGCTGGGTTCAGAGGGCCCTGAAGCCAGCCCCCAAAAAGAAGGGACAACAGAGAGAGCAGCAATTTGCGTAGAGAGAGGAAATGGAAGTAGAAAGAGGAACAATAACAGTTGATATGAGTTGCTCAAGAGTTGGTGAGATGAAAGCAAGAAGGTCTTTTGCTATATCAAAAAAGTTTACGTAGAGGGGTTCAGGAGCAGAAGATGTATAAGGAGTGTGATGTCCATAATTTGAACACACAGAGAAGGCATGAGAAAGGTCTGTGTGGGTATAGTCTGGAAATGTGGAAGGGGAAATGGATGGAATGTCAGTGGTATAAGTGGGAACTATGGTAGTGGGTATGGAGGTGGTGTCCTGAATTGGAGAGTTAGGTGGGGATGGTTGAGGAGACAGTAGATTGAAGGATGTTTGAGAGATAGATGGTATGTCAGAGGTATAAGTTTGAGGTGGGGATTGAGGAGGTGGAGATGGAATATCCTCATGAATAATTATGGGAGAGTGTGGAGATGATGGTAGAGGAAGAGGTGAAATAGGAGGGATAATTGAGGATGGTTGTTATTGTGGAGGAGGTGAAGGGATTCTGGTGGAGGGAAGGACATCTTCTGGAGGTGGAGGAGTGACTGTTACCGCCCTAGTGCTCTCAGAAGTCCTGGAAGAGGAGGAAGCCCTGGATGGCTTAGTTATGGTCCTCTCCCATCTCCCAAATAAGGCACATGTGAGCCTTTTGGAGGCATTAATGAATATGGTCTGAGAGACCAGTGATTCAGAAGCCTTGGCCTGCAGGAAAAGGCCTAAAATTCTCCCAAAGCATACCTTTTTCTTAGTATTTTTCTTTTTGATCAAATCAAATAGTAGCTTTCCCCAATTCACTGCTTTCTTATTCACCACAACACACATCACCAAGAACTGGTACCTGGTAATGTAATCATAGGCAGTGTGTTTGCCCAGCAAAACTTTCCCAACGATATCAGCAAGGAATTTGTATTCACAGACAAATTCTTCTTAAGCAGTTTGTTAGGGTTTCCATCAGAATGACCCATTTTGATCAGCATATTATCGTATTTAGTACTATCTATTTCAATATCTTTATCTCCATTAACTAAACCGAAAATCTATGTTAAGACGGTGGGGGTTAGTGTAACCTAATTCCCTGAAATGGTGCCTGTCATCATGTTTGCATCAGGAGTAGCTGAGGAATAGACCCATTCCTTTTTTTGGTTACTGCCAGCTTGATTCTTGTGGTCATGAAAGTCTTTAGATGTTGATCTTCAAATAATTGCAGAATGTCCATGAAGATTGGATCAGAATGGCGAAATGAGTCAAAATCGATGTCAAAACCCGTGTCGAACTTCATGCCGGAAAGTGATATCGTCGCAGTCATCATGAGTTTCCTGCAAAAAGAAAGAAAGATCAAGTGCAAGAAAGATAAAGTGCGGGATGGAGCTCGAAGAAAACTTAGTTATAAAGTTTTCAGAATATGAAGCGTCGGGCTCGGTCCGACGAAAAATAAGAATTCTTCGATCTCAAGTCGACGAAAAATTTCATGAAGAGATAATACCGTCGATCTCAGTCAGAAGAGGGGAAAACATTTCGTCGTTCTCAGATCGACGAAATTTTTCTGAAGCAAAATCGTCGTTCTCAAGTCGACGAAAATGACTTCACACAGAGAGTTCGTCGATCTCAGGTCGATGAATTTTCTCAAGAACTGATCTCAGATCGTCGATCTCCGTTCGATGAACTTTGATAAATTCTTCGACCACATACATAAATTTAAATTAAAGCCTCTTTATTTATCATTCCTAGCTGATTTATAAAGAACAAATGGTTCTTCTCATCCAAGGTTTTGGTGAAGATGTCTGCTCTTTGCAAATCAGTGTAGATATAGACAAGCTTAATTTTATTTTTGTCCACACACTCTCTAATGAAATGATGTCTTATGTCTATATGCTTAGTTCTATTATGATGCACTGGATTTTTTGTAATGGAAATTGCACTTATTTTATCACATGGTAGGGTTGAATTATTTAAGTTGAAACCATAATCTATGAGTTGGTTCTGAATCCACAGCATCTGTGAACAACAACTGCCAGCTGCTATGTATTCTGCTTCCACATTTGAAGTAGACACAGATGACTGTTTTTTGTAAAACCAAGACACTAATCTAACATCAAGGAACTGACATGTCCATGAGGTGCTTTTTTTGTCCACTCTACGTCCAGCAAAATCAGCATCTGAGTATCCAGTCAACTCAAACTCTGACTCGGTTGGATACCAGAGTCCTAGACTAGGACAACCCTTTATATATCTTAAAATTCTTTTTAGAAAAATAAGGTGAGATTCTTTAGGGTTCACCTGGAACCTAGCACAAAGGCATGTAGCAAACATTATGTCTGGCCTACTTGCTATGAGATATAACAGGGACCCAACAATGCCCCTATATAGTTTATGATCAACAGGCTTATCATGTTCATCAGAGTCAATCACAGCATTAGAAGCCATGGGTGTTTTCTTTGCTGAGGCATCTGACATCCCAAACTTTTTGATTAGCTCCTTAGCATACTTGGACTGGGATATGAAGATGTCATCATGTAGTTGCTTCACTTGGAGGCCAAGAAAGTAAGAGAGCTCACCCATGCTACTCATTTCAAACTTGGAATGCATTAGGTCAGAGAACTTCTTGCATAGTTTAGAATCAGTAGAACCAAAAATAATGTCATCTACATAAATTTGAACTAATAAGATTTGATCCTTATGATGTCTAGTGAACAATGTCCTATCTACTATGCCCATAGAGAATTTATGCTCTATAAAAAACGCTAGCTAAGGTTTCATACCAAGCTCTTGGAGCATGCTTTAGACCATAGAGAGCCTTATGTAATTTAAAAACATAAGAAGGATGGGTTGGAGAAATAAAACCTGGTGGTTGCTCCACATAAATCTCTTCTTTAAGTTCACCATTTAAGAATGCACTCTTGACATCCATTTGATATACTTTGAACTTCTTGTATGCAGCATAAGCAAGGAAGATTCTGATTACTTTCAGCTTTGCAATAGGTGCAAATGTATGGTCATAGTCAATGCCTTCCTCTTGTCTATAGCCATGTGCAACTAGCCTTGCCTTGTTCCTGATGATAATACCTTGGGCATCAAGTTTATTTCTGAATACCCATTTAGTTCCAATGACTGGGTAGTCTTTGGGTCTTAGAACTAAATCCCAAACTCTACATCTCTCAAATTGGTTGAGCTCCTCTAGCATTGCAATAATCCAGTGTGGATCTTGCTCAATATATTTTATGGATTGAGGCTCAGTTTGAGATATAAAGCAGACATGCATCACGTCTTGGTTGAATTGATACCTAGTCTACACACCTACTGACATGTATCCAATCACTTGAGATACATGATGATCTCTAAGTGTGACAAACTTAGTAGGTGGAGTTGGTTCAGTAACAGCTTGGGGAATTAATTCCTCTTGTGGAATCATGGGAGCTATTGTTGGTTCAACATCCACTTCAGTGTATTCATCTTCACTGTCTTCAATTATATGTGGAGAGGGATGTGCAACATTCTCATTTGTGAGGGTCAACTCATCCAACTTCTCACACAAGTGTGGAACCTGCAAAATTTCACTAGTAGAAGGATTCTTCTCCTTGCAAGACATGTTATTTTCATCAAATGAAATATGTATAGTTTCTTCCATTTTCATAGTAGATTTATTATATACCATATATGTCTTATTGACTTGGGAATATCCTAGAAAAATTCTCATTGCAGCCTTGGCTTCAAGCTTTCTAAGATATTTCTTATCATTGTTATGAATGTAGCATAAACAACCAAAAAATTCTAAAGTAATATACTTTAGTTGCTTCCCTTTAAGTAATTTATAGGGAGTCTTGCCCTTAAGCTTATGTATCAGGCTTCTATTCAGTACATAATTTGTTGTGCTTATAGCCTCTGCCCAAAAGGATTGTGGCAAGTAAGCATCTGGAAGTAATGTGCCTGCAGCTTCAATCAGTGTCCTGTTTTTCCTTTCTGCTACCCCATTTTGTTGAGGAGTTCTATAAGCAGAGAAATAATGCTTGATACATTCATTCTCACAGAATTCTTGCATGGGAAGAGACTCAAACTCAATACCATGATCACTTCTGATCAATGCAACTGGAGTAGAATACTCAATCCTTATTCCCTTAAGAAAATTCGTAAGAACCTTAAAGTTATCAGACTTGTTCCTCAAGAAAAACACCCAAGTGAACCTTGAGAAGTCATCAACAATCACTAAGGTATAAGACTTTGAAAGTGCAACTAGATCTGATATACTCTAGAGGGGGGTGAATAGAGTATATGGTGCTTTAAAAGTTTTTACAACAATTGTTGTAATATGTGTGAGCAGGGAAGCAAAAATAAATCTAATCACAGCACTTAGTTAAGCAAAAACTAAGCACAGAAAAATCAAGGCCAGAAACAAAAATGAAAGCAAGCAAAACCAGAAGACACAAGAAAATATAGTGGTTCCCCAAACTTGGGTACATCCACTCTTCTACCACCCTAGGTAGGAATCCACTGCAGGATGAGTTGATCAGGTGTCCTGGGCACCAATGAGCTTTTGATAAGGTGCTCAAAAACCAAAGCAGATTTTTTGATCAGGTGTCTTGCCACCAATGAGCTTTTGACAAGGTGCTCAAAAACCAAGCTCAAACTTTTGAAGGGAGTTTGAGAAACCCTTTATAGAGTGGGGTGAGAGAATGATGGAAGTCTTCTCTTTCTCAAACAACTGAGAAGACTAAGTGGATTGATGTTTTCAAAGCTCCCCCTGAATCCTTGAGATCTTCAGGAAGAAAAGCTTTGCTGAGGGTGATAGGCCTTCAAAGATTGAACTCCAGCAATGGATGATTTCAGCAATAGCTGAAATGTGGAGTGTCTGGAGTCTGAAATATGTTGGCCTTGAACACTTTGAAAACTACAGAGATCTGAAGATTTTTAGAAAGCTTGATCTCCTTCGATGAGTGTTCTTCAGAATTCTTTGTGACAGAAGATTTTTGAATGTATCTCTGTAATCTGTATTGTGTGTGCTCTTCTTGTTGTTCTTAGAGATTCAAAAAACATTCTGTCTTTTATTCTCTAGTCCAGAATAGAATATCATTCTCTGTCAAGTATAGCCGTTGGCCTGCATTAATTGCATCCTTCATTGCATAATCTTTTCTGGAGGAAAGTCCACAGAATTATTCCTTGAAAAATCTCTTGAAACTTGGTCCAGAAATAAATGAAAACGGCTAGCAAATATCTGAATTAATTGCAGAATAACTCCTAACTGATTTGAATTTGAATTAAGAAATATCCTGGAAGTTATCTAAAATCGTCGAACTGAGCTCTGTTATCGTCGAGCTGAGCTCAGCGATCTGGAAATATACAGCAGCAAAATATCGTCGACCTGAGCTCAAAGATCGTCGAACTGAGCTCAGAGATAAAGATCCAAAGCATAGTCAAAATCGTAGACCTGAGCTCACCGATCGTCGAACGGAGTTCGACGATATAATGAAGTTGAGCTCAGCGATCGTCGAATGGAGTTCGACGATCTGTCGAAGTTGAGCTAGACGATCGTCGACCGGAGTTCGACGAATCGTCGTGCTGAGCTCGACGATCAGACTTAGTCTCCAGACTGAGAATCCTGGTCTTCAGGGCAGCTTCCAAACCTAGACTTCTAACCCTTAGACTCAATTCTAATTGACCTATTTAGCTATACAGAAGGTCAAGCAAAGGTTCCTAGAGACATAGTGATCCTGACCCAAATTAGTAATAGGGTGTTCCAACAATCTCCCCCTATTTGGGTTAGGATTACTATTTACAGACTTTGGAAAATACTTAAATAACAACATACAATCAGTAAAACATAAAAACAACAGCTAGACATTGCAGAATCACATAAATATATATGGCATCCAGATAATCAGAAATTGCAGAGATTGTCACCTTACAACATCATTTCTTCTCTTTGCCCTTAACCATTTTAATTTCTCTGTTAGGATTTAGGGCTTCTTTGTTGGATCTGGTGTCATCTGCTGCACCCAAATAAGTTTGCTTTTTAGGCCTGGGGACCACAGCTTCAGGATGTAATTCCATGTATCTGTCAGCATCAAAGAATTTACTGGAAGCATATCTCTCTAATTCTTTCTGTCTTTGCTCAGACATTGTTGAAATGTTAGAAGAATCTAATCCTTGATCTCTGGCCTTTTTAATTTGGTCCAGTGCAGCTAATTCCTTTAACCTTGCAGTCCAAGCAGCTGGATTATTTTCAGGGTCCTCAAAAGGTACAGGTGGCTCATACCTGTTGGAAGGATTGTCTTGAGGAGGCCTAGCAGACACAGTCTCTTTTAGCTTGTAGGGGAAAGGACCAGAAGTTGTATCAGAAGAACTATGTCCTCCCCTAGAATATGGGTGCTGCCTGGAGTACCCTTTGGAATAAACCTGAATATCTCTTTGAGTACCTCTATATCCTCCTCTCCTAGAATGTGAACCCCTGGATTGGCTTTCCCTTTGGTAAGATCTGGCATGAAGTTGATAGGGAGCCTGACTTCTGGCTGGGGGTTGACTTGCAGAGCTTCCACCTGCACCTGCATCAGGAGGAGGTGGTGGAGGAGGATGAGAGTGCTGGAATTGGGATGAACCCTTCTCATATTTTCTCTTTTTCTTCATTGCTTTCAACTGATTTTTGGAATACTGCATCCAGTGCTCAGTAATTTGGCAGTTATGAAGGATATAGTATGGAATGTCATTGTTATCTTTAACTTTAGCAGGAGGAACCCTTTTCATTGCTTTGCTCCTTACCTTCCTTTTCCTGGCAATGGTAGCAGATGAGTCATCAGAGTCTGTTTGAAATTCATCAGATTCAGAACTCTGGTCCTCATAGAGAGCATCTATTTTCTTCATCAAATCCTTTTTGAGCTGAACAGAGGCAGATGAGGCAGAAGCTGAAACAGCAGCAGCAGTAGGTGTTGAGATGGTAACAGCAGGGACAGCAGCAGATGGAGAAGGTGAAGCAGAAACAACAACAGCAGCAGTAGCAGATACTGGAGAGGTGACAGCAGCAGTAACTTCACTAACAACAGTAGAAATAGCAGATTCATCATCAAAGTCTGCAGAAGGCTCAAATTCAGTGGCCTCTGTCATAAGAAAGTCCTTGGAGATTGGCTCATCAGAAGTGGCAGAAACTTCAGCAGCAGTATGAATAATCTCAGAAGCAACATTATCAACAATCTCAGAAGAAAAATCAGTCCTTTCTTCAAAAGAGGCAGCAGCAGCAACATTTTCAGTAGCAGCAATTACTGAATGTACAAAAGAGGTGATAATGCTAGGGTCACAGCAAGAGAAAGGCACAAGTGCCTTGGATAAGTCTTCTGGGGGCTGGACAGCATTACCCTCTGGCAGACAGCTAAAGAAGGCAGAATCAAAAGCTGATAGCAAAGACCTGAGGTCTATTGCAAGAACTGCAGTTGAACTCTGACTTTGTGGAGGCACAGCAACAGCAACAGAAGGAGCAGCAGAAGAAGCAGAACTGACAACAGCAGTAGACAGAGAGCTTGTAGAAGCAGCAGCAGCAGCAGCATGAAGATTCTCTTCATATGGCATCTCCCCCTGCCTATATGCAGACAGGTCTGGATCAAGGCACACTGCTGTAGGTGCTGCCTGAGGGAATAGGGAAGAAAGCCTGGCAGAAAGGGCTGCCACTGACAGGTGCAGAGGAGCCAAGGAGGTCTCTAACAATAGAGAGAGCCTGGGGGAAAGCAGCTCATACAGCCTGTCAGCAAGGGCTGAGAGGTCTACTTGCTCAAGAGCTGGAGCAGAGGTAGAAGGTATGGAAGCAGCTGGGGATGCTGGAAGGGAAGGGCTAGAGAATTGTGGAATGGATGGCTGAGGTGTTGGTAGGGTGGATATGGATGATAAGGGAATGGATATGGATGGGGAGAATGTTGGTTGGTCTATGATGTGGTGTAGGAGATCTTGAAATGAAGTGGAGGAGGAAGGTAATTCAGGAGGAGATGATGGGGAATCATCCATAAAGGAGTCATCCAGTAGGGTGAAGGATGGAATGGAGGGTGAGGAGGTGACAACAGGTGGAGGGTAGGAGAACAGTGAGGTGGAATTGTTCTTCTGGTGTAGAAAGAACAGGGACTGGAGATGGTGTGGATGTAGGAGATGGGCTGGATATGGTGATGGTGGATGGAGCTGGAATGGTGGATGATAGGGGCAGGGATGGAATTGGAGGAGGAGGAGAGGCAGCAGCAGCAGCCAGGTCATCTGCAGGGGCAGAGACCTGTGGAGGATTGACTCTTGGAGTCCTTGTGCCTGAAGGAGCACTGGAGGAGGGCCTGTTAGGCTTGCTTATTTGCCTGTCCCACTTTCCAAAGAGGGCACAGGTCAGTCTCTTGGAGGCATTGATATGAACTCCAGAGGAGACTAGCAAGGCAGGACACCTATGCTGCAGAAATACTCCAATAATTCTTCCAAAATTAACAAAACTTTTGTTTATTTTCTTTTTGATGAGGTCAAAGAAGACCTCTCCCCAATTCAGATTTTTCTATCCACAAGAGCTCCCATGAGGTAGAGCTGATATCTTGATATAGTATCATGGGCAGAGTGCTTTGCCAGTAGCACTTTCCCTACCACATCTGCCAGGAACCTATATTCAACAGACAGATTCCTCTTGAATAGCTTGCTAGGGTTTCCCTCTGGATGACCCATCCTGGCAAGCAGTTCAGAAAACTCATCTCCAGATAATTCAGCAGAGTCTTCTCCATTTCTCAATCCAAAAACTTCTGATAAAATTGTGGGGGTCAAGGGTACCTGAGTTCCAGCTATTGACCCAACTATGGTACTGTTATCTTGATTATGGACAGTATAAACCCACTCCTTGATCTCATCAGAAGCCAGCTTGATCCTGGTGGTCATTATGGCAGTCAGATTCTGATCCTTGAACAAACCCAGTATATCTTGAAAAATCTGATCAGTCGTGCTGAAGGATTCTATATCAATATCAAACCCGGCATCAAACTTCATTGCAGCAAGAACAGCAACTGACACAGCCATTGTACCTGCAAAAACTCAACAAACAAAACGACCAAGTGTAGAACTGTTTGGAGGGAAAGAAAATCCTTGCAGAGAAATCGAAGGCGCAAAAGAGAACGACGACGAAAAATGAGTTTTATATTAGGGTTCGACGCAGAATTGGAAAGATCGTTGAACTCAGTTCGACGATCGAGGCTCCTAAAGGAATCTGAAGAGTCTTCAACATCGTCGATCTCCGTTCGACGATCTTGGAGAACGTCGAGCTCCGTTCGACGATCGTTCAGTGAACATAATCGTCGAGCGTCGTTCGACGATCGTTGACCGGAAGGGATAGTTCATACTATCTGAGAGGCGCTGAACTCAGTTCGACGATTTTTGGAAATCGTCGATCTCCGTTCGACGATCTTGGGGCAAATCGTCGAGCGCAGTTCAGAGAGCAGAAAAATTCTAGACACTAAGAAAAATCAAATGTTTGCCTAGTCTTGGTCAATTTTAAGCTTTCAAAATCTTGGATATTATTTAAGACTTCCTCCATCTAACATTCCTAACTGATTTAGGAAGAAGGTGTGTTTCTTTTCATCCAAGGGCTTGGTGAAAATATCTCCCCTTTGTAAATCAGTTGGGATATATTGTAATTCAATTTTATTCTTTTCAACATTATCCCTTAAGAAATGATGCCTAATCTCTATGTGTTTTGTCCTACTATGGAGGACTGGATTTTGAGCTATGGAAATAGCACTTGTATTGTCACAAAAGATTTTAGACTTCTCTAAGTTGTAGCCATAGTCTAGGAGTTGGTTTTGAATCCACAAGATTTGTGAACAACAACTGCCTGCAGCCATATATTCAGCTTCAGCAGTTGAAGTTGACACAGATGTTTGTTTCTTACAAAACCAAGAGACAAGTCTGTCACCAAGGAACTGACAAGTTCCACTGGTGCTTTTCCTGTCAATTCTGCATCCAGCATAATCAGCATCAGAGAATCCAGTTAACTCAAATGCTGAATCTTTTGGATACCAGAGACCTAGATTTGGACAACTTTTAACATACCTGAGAATCCTCTTTACTAATGTTAGGTGTGACTCTTTAGGGCTTACTTGGAACCTAGCACATATACATGTAGCAAACATGATATCTGGTCTACTAGCTGTAAGATACAGTAAAGAGCCAATCATTGCTCTATATGTTGTCTGATCAACAGGTTTCCCATGTTCATCAGCATCTAATACAGCATTGGTAGGCATGGGTGTTTTCATACAAGATGCCTCAGACATACCAAATTTCTTAACCAATTCATTTGCATATTTGGTTTGAGAAATAAAGATGCCTTCAGCATGTTGCTTGACTTGCAATCCTAGGAAGAAGGATAGCTCACCCATGCTACTCATCTCAAATTTAGAATGCATCAGGTTAGAAAACCTTCTGCACAATTTTGAGTCAGTAGAACCAAAAATAATATCGTCTACATAAATCTGTACTAGCAGGGTATGGGACTTATGGGTTCTAATAAAAAGAGTTTGGTCTACTCTACCCCTTATAAAACCATTTTCCAAAAGAAAGCATGCTAGGGTCTCATACCATGCTCTAGGAGCTTGCTTGAGACCATATAATGCTTTGTTCAGTCTAAAAACATAATCAGGAAAAGTTGGAGAGATAAAACCTGGAGGTTGTCTGACATAGACTTCCTCTTTGATGTCTCCATTCAAGAAGGCACTTTTGACATCCATCTGATACCAATTGAAGGATCAAGCGCATAACCAACTGTTCCAAAAGCCCGGACTGTTGGAGAGGGCGCTACTTAATTTCTTAAATAAGTAGCAAAGCGCCACGGGTCAAGTGAAGGAACGCCGGACCCAACAATCCCCCCCGGCGTCCAGCACAACCCGTCGGCTCAGAGGTGGAGTTACCACATGGCCCACATGGCTCAGAGGTGGGGTTACCACATGGCCCACACGGCTCAGAGGTGGGGTTACCACATGTCCACGGTTTCACGGCTCAGAGGTGGGGTTACCACATGTCCACGGTTTCCTGACCCGCCGGACCCACACAGGTAGAAGGGAAAAATCAGGATTTAATAGCGCTCCCCCGGTCTTGAACCCGTGACCTCCCTCTGATACCAATTGAAAGTGCAACTAGATCTGATATACTTTGAAGCCTTTGTGAGCTGCATAAGCTAGAAATATCCTGATGGCTTCTAATCTTGCAATAGGTGCAAAAGTCTGGTCGTAGTCGATTCCTTCTTCTTGAGAATATCCCTGAGCAACTAGCCTTGCCTTGTTCCTTATAATTACTCCTTGATCATCCAGTTTGTTTCTGAATACCCATTTTGTTCCAACAATGGAATGATCCTTAGGCTTTGGCACTAGTTCTCATACTTTGTTCCTCTCAAATTGATGCAACTCCTCTTGCATTGCAATGATCCAGTGTGGATCTTGCTCTGCATCTTGAATGGACCGAGGTTCAATTTGAGATAGGAAGCAGGTGTGCAACAGGTTTTGGTTGACCTGATTTTTGGTTTGCACACCAGCTGAGATTTCTCCAATTATTTGGGAAATTGGATGGTCTCTTGATGTTACTAAATCAACAGGGGGTGTTGATTGTTCACCAACCTGTGTTGTTGTTTCCTCTTGTGGTACAACAACTGGCTCTTCAAGTTGTGCTTCAATATGTTGAGCATTCCCTTCATCTTCACTGCTTTCATCCTCTTGAGTAACCTGTAACCTGTTCAAGTCTTCAACTAGAGAATGTTCCTGCAAAGGTTCTATGGTAGAAGAAATCTTCTCCTTGAAAGACATGTTAGATTCATCAAAGGAAATGTGAACAGATTCCTCAATTTTCAAAGATGATTTATTATAGACCCTATAAGCCTTGCTGATCATGGAGTATCCCAGAAACACTCCTTCATCAGCTTTGGCTTGAAATTTTGCTAAATATTTCTTGTCATTATTGTGAATGTAGCAAATACAACCAAAAACTCTAAAATAGTCAACTTTAGGTTTCTTCCCTTTGAGTAATTCATAGGGAGTCTTTCCCTTTAGTTTATGTATCAGACTTCTGTTCAGCACATAGTTAGAGGTGTTCACTGCCTCTGCCCAGAAGGATAGAGGTAGATGAGCATCTGACAACAGTGTGGTGGCAGATTCAATAAGGGTTCTATTTTTCCTTTCAGCTACCCCATTTTGTTGAGGAGTTCTAGGAGCTGAGAAAGTATGCCTGATCCCTTCACTCTGACAGAACTCTTGCATAAGAAGAGAATCAAACTCTGTCCCATGATCACTTCTGATCAGGGCAATGTGAGTATTGAACTCAATCTGTATGCATTTGAGAAACTCTGTCAGACACTTAAAGTTATCAGACTTCTTTCTTAGAAAGAACACCCAAGTGAATCTAGAGAAGTCATCTACAACTACTAAAGTGTAAGATTTCCCTCATAGGCTCTGTACTGTGATGGGTCCAAAAAGATCCATGTGTAACAGATACAATATCCTAGGTGAATCACTCTTATTAAGTGATTTAAAGCTGTTTTTAGTTTGCTTGCCTAATTGACAAGCCCTGCAGAGTCCTTCCTTCTTGTAGGGGCCAGAAGGTAGACCTCTAACAAGGTTGTCTTTGGATAGCCTAGCAATAGTTCTAAGATTTAGGTGTCCTAATCTCTTATGCCATAAGATATTGGGTCTACAGACAGAGTTAAACAAGCAGATATCTACATTAGTTGAAAGAAAATCTACTAGATAGATGTTACCTTTCCTTTTACCTGTCAACACTGTTGTGTTGTCCTCTGACTTGATTTTGCATAAGGCTTTGCTGAAGGTCACCTGGTAGCCTTCATCACACAGCTGACTGATGCTAATTAGGTTGTGCTTCAGTCCTTCCACATAAGCTACCTTCTTGAAAGTTACTGAACCAATCTGGACTGCACCATATCCTTTAGTCTGTCCAAAGTTTGAATCACCAAAGATAACTTTGGGTCCAAGCTTGGCTCTGAAGGATGTGAGGTTGTCCTTGTTCCCTGTCATGTGCTTAGAGCACCCACTATCCAAATACCATTGCTGGTTAGATGTTGGATAGGTCTTCACCTGCACATAAGACAATTTATTTGTTTTTGACCCAGTTTACCTTGGGCCTAGGTTGATAACCTTTAAATTCTGAAATGAAAGACATCCCAGGTTGACTCTTATATCCTTCAGGATGATATCTCCTTGGAGGTATAATCCATTCAGTATAAGGGTTAAAGATTTGGGATGAAGGACCCTTAGGATTCAATTTTGATTTGCCTTTGAAAAATTTTCCAGAGCTCTGACCTCTGTTCGACGATCTTGGAGCTGCGTTCGACGATCTTGGGTCAGATCGTCGAGCTCCGTTCGACGGTCGACTATGGCTGAGGTCAGGTATTTGAGATCGTCGACCTGCGTTCGACGACTTTGGCTGAGATCGTCGATCTACGTTCGACGATTGTGCCTGAGATCGTCGATCTGTGTTCGGCGATCGTCGATCTTCATTCGGCGATCGTCGATCTCCGTTCGACGATTTCTGCTGGGGCTTAGTTTTCTGAGGCAGATCAGAATTTTTCCTAGCTACCTCTACAACTCCCTTTCCCTTGTCAGAAATGAATTTGATGAGAGTTGTTAGGACTATAGGTTGGCTGGATGAAGCACCCAAGCCCAGTGTACTGTTGAATCTAGAGTTCACTGTGCTTGTGATGTCCATCAGCTTGATGCTTCTCCCATTAAGGGATTCTTCAAGCTTCTTGGCCTCAGAGAGCTCACTTTTCAGTGAAGCTATCTGTTCCCTACAGCACTCCAACTCCTGAGAGAGTTTGAGGTTTTCTGACTTTAAAGTATTGTGTTCAGATAATTGATTTCTGAGAGAGATAATCTCTTTCTCAGACTTTAGCAGGTCTAAACACAGTGCTTTAAATTCAGATTTAAAATCTTCTGAACTAAAATCAAAAGAGCTAATTACCTGATCTTCTTCAGGTTGAGTCTCTGAGTCTGACTCTGACTCCTCTTCTTCTGAATTATGCTGTGAGGCATTGATTGCCATCATGCAGAACTCCTTTTCTTCTGCATCATCCTCATCATCACTGGAACTGGATGAGGCTTCTGACTCCTCTTCAGTCTCACTCCAGGATTCAGCAACAAACCCTTTTCTTGTATGCTTATTTTTGCTTGAAGAAGGTTTGCCATTGCCATTTCTTTTGGAGTCTTTCTCCTTTCTTCTTTCTTTCCTGTCCCTTCTGTCCTTGTTCTTGTTCTCTGGACAGTCAGGAACTATGTGCCCTGGTTTCCTGCAACCAAAGCAAATAATGTCTTTATTATTGCTAATGGACTTGTCATACCTTGGCTTATCCTGCTCCTTGTATGATCTTCTTCTGAAGTCCTTTCTGGCCATCTTGTAGAATCTTTTGGCCAGCAGACTGAGTAGTTCATCATTGCCTGTAGCTTTATCTTCAGGCAGATCCTCAGTTGCCTTGAATGCTATGGTCTTCTCTTTTCTTGTGGCTGGTGAGGCAGCCTTCTGTTCTTCCTCTCTATTTTTGATGAGTAGCTCATAAGATTTGAGCTTACCCAATAGAGCTTCAGTGGTAATCTCATTTAGACTTCTGGCATCCTTAATTGGCCAGATTCTTGAATCCCAAGTGCTGGGGAAGCACATTAGGATCTTGTCATTAAGTTCTGTTAGAGAGATCTCTTTGTCTAATGTTCTGAGTTCACTGACAATTAGACTTAGCCTGTTGTACATATCTCCCACTGACTCAGTCTCTCCCTTCTTGAAATTCTCATATTGAGAGATGAGGTGGGATCTTCTATCCTTTCTCTCATCAGCTGAGCCTGAGACTATTTCTGAGAGCTTGTCCCAAATTTCTTTTGCTGAGTTGCATTCAGCTACCTTTTGAAATATGTCATCTGACATTGTCTGGGCTAGGATGTTCATAGCCTTAGCATCAGCTACCTTCCATCTCTTGATGTCAGCATCTGTTCCTGATGGAGGTGGAACAGCACTTGTACTTGTGTTCTCTGGGGGTCTTGGACACACTGTCAAAACAGAATTAAAAATATCTTCGTCAATAGAATTCATGTAAAGTCTGATCCTTGCTTTCCAAAGTGCAAACTTTGACAGATTGCACACTGGAGGTCTGGTGCTAGCATAATCTTTGTTTTGGGCCATGATTTGTGCAAACAAAATCTAATAATACACCACAAAAGAAGAACAGATCTAGTTTGGGATCTTTGGGTTCAGGTGTTAGCCTGTACAACCAATCAGGTATGGTAAGTTTAACCAACCTGGAAGATGTGGTATTTTTAACCAACCTGGCTTTGATACCAATTGAAAGTGCAACTAGATCTGATATACTCTAGAGGGGGGTGAATAGAGTATATGGTGCTTTAAAAGTTTTTACAACAATTGTTGTAATATGTGTGAGCAGGGAAGCAAAAATAAATCTAATCACATCACTGAGTTAAGCAAAAACTAAGCACAGAAAAATCAAGGCCAGAAACAAAAATGAAAGCAAGCAAAACCAGAAGACACAAGGAAATATAGTGGTTCCCCAAACTTGGGTACATCCACTCTTCTACCACCCTAGGTAGGAATCCACTGCAGGATGAGTTGATCAGGTGTCCTGGGCACCAATGAGCTTTTGATAAGGTGCTCAAAAACCAAAGCAGATTTTTTGATCAGGTGTCTTGCCACCAATGAGCTTTTGAACAAGGTGCTCAAAAACCAAGCTCAAACTTTTGAAGGGAGTTTGAGAAACCCTTTACAGAGTGGGGGTGAGAGAATGATGGAAGTCTTCTCTTTCTCAAACAACTGAGAAGACTAAGTGGATTGATGTTGTCAAAGCTCCCCCTGAATCCTTGAGATCTTCAGGAAGAAAAGCTTTGCTGAGGGTGATAGGCCTTCAAAGATTGAACTCTAGCAATGGATGATTTCAGCAATAGCTGAAATGTGGAGTGTCTGGAGTCTGAAATATGTTGGCCTTGAACACTTTGAAAACTACAGAGATCTGAAGATTTTTAGAAAGCTTGATCTCCTTGGATGAGTGTTCTTCAGAATTCTTTGTGACAGAAGATTTTTGAATGTATCTCTGTAATCTGTATTGTGTGTGCTCTTCTTGTTGTTCTTAGAGATTCAAAAAACATTCTGTCTTTTATTCTCTGGTCCAGAATAGAATATCATTCTCTGTCAAGTATAGCCGTTGGCCTGCATTAATTGCATCCTTCATTGCATAATCTTTTCTGGAGGAAAGTCCACAGAATTATTCCTTGAAAAATCCCTTGAAACTTGGTCCAGAAATAAATGAAAACGGCTAGCAAATCTCTGAATTAATTGCAGAATAACTCATAACTGATTTGAATTTGAATTAAGAAATATCCTGGAAGTTATCTGAAATCGTCGAACTGAGCTCTGCTATCGTCGAGCTGAGCTCAGCGATCTGGAAATATACAGCAGCAAAATATCGTCGATCTGAGCTCAAAGATCGTCGAACTGAGCTCAGAGATAAAGATCCAAAGCATAGTCAAAATCGTCGACCTGAGCTCACCGATCGTCGAACGGAGTTCGACGATATAATGAAGTTGAGCTCAGCGATCGTCGAATGGAGTTCGACGATCTGTCGAAGTTGAGCTAGACGATCGTCGACCGGAGTTCGACGAATCGTCGTGCTGAGCTCGACGATCAGACTTAGTCTCCAGACTGAGAATCCTGGTCTTCAGGGCAGCTTCCAAACCTAGACTTCTAACCCTTAGACTCAATTCTAATTGACCTATTTAGCTATACAGAAGGTCAAGCAAAGGTTCCTAGAGACATAGTGATCCTGACCCAAATTAGTAATAGGGTGTTCCAACAGACTTCCCTCCCAGGCTCTGTACATCTATGAGTCCAAGAAGATCCATATGGAGCAAATACAGAATCTTAGGTGAATCACTCTAATTAAGTGACTTAAAACTATTTTTGGTTTGCTTGCCTAATTGACAAGCCTTGCAAAGGCTTTCCTTTTTGTAGAGGCAAGAAGACAATCCTCTAACAAGGTTGTCCCTAGAGAGTTTGACAATATTTTTTAAGTTAACATGTCCTAATCTTTTATGCCAAAGTTGATTGTTGTTGCTAGTTTGATTAAACATACATATTTCTGACTTAGTAGACTTAAAGTTCACTACATAAATGTTTCCTACTCTACTTCCAGTTAACACAACTTGGTTATCTATTGAAGTAATAATACATGAGGATTTATTAAATGATATCTAAAACCTTTCATCACATAATTGACTTATGGATATAAAGTTGTGCTTCAGTCCACTTACATATGCTACCTTCCTGAAAGTGACAGCTCCAATTTTAACCTTCCCATAGCCTTCTATTTGGCCATAGTTGGAGTCACCAAATATTACTTTGGGACTTAGCTTGGACTTAAAGTTGATTAGGTTGTCCTTGCTGCCAGTTATGTGCTTTGAATAGCCACTATCCAGGTATCACTGTTCCTTTGTGGTGGGATAGTCTTTCACCTGTATTTAAACAGATTAGATATTCTTGACCCAGGTTACCTTGGGTCCTTGTTTCTTTTCATAATTAAAACTGGAGATATAGGAATATTCAGGTTGGTTCTTATATCCTAGGGGATGAGATTTTCATGGTGGAATTACCCACTGATTAAATTTATTAATGAAAGATCTTGGTTGATTATAAGTTTTAGGAAAATATGAGTTTCTGTTAAATTGAACTGGGATCGACGAATCTTGATAAGTTCGTCGACCTGCGTTCGACGAAAAGGGATGAGTTCGTCGAACTCCGCTCAGAGAATGAAGGTATTCATTTTCTGTGCCCCAATATCGTCGATCACAGTTCGAACAACTGTATTGGTTTCGTCGATCGTAGTTTGACGAATAATTATAATAGAATTCTGCGTTTAGAGTTCGTCGATTGGAGTTCGACAAACTGTAAGCATTTCGTCTATCTGAGTTCGACGAAAACTGTTGAACATAGTTTTTATAAGATATCTTATTCTTCTTTCTATTTTTCATGGTCTTCTGAGTGACTTCAGTTGGTTGATTATTTCATTTAGCTTTTCTTTACCCTTTTCTATTATGAATTTTATAGGGGTTGACAGAATGTTTTTCTGAATTAGTGGAGGTTGACTTGATGAAGCACCTAAGCACAGCTTGCCATTAAGTCTGGCATTTACTGTTCTTGTAATGTTCATTAACTTGATGCTTCTCCCATTTAGGGATTCTTCAAGTTGTCTTGCCTCAGCTAATTCAAATTTTAGTGATATGAATTGTTCAGTTGCAATAGTTAGTTCATTCTTTACTTTGATGTTTTCAGATAAAAGATTTTCTTGTTCAGTTATCTTATCTCTGAGTATTTTAATTTCCTTTTCTGAATTAATCAAATCTTTACATAAGAGTTTGAATTTAGTTCTAAAGCTATCTGAATTAAAATCAAATGATGCGATTACCTTATCCTCTTCAGATTCTGATTCTTTTTCAGATTGCTTATCTTCAGAAAGACTGCTTGATGCATTGATAGCCATAAAGCAAACTTCTCTTGCTTTTGCTTCCTCTTCTTCTTCACTTGAGCTGGAAGATGAGGATTTTTCTTCTGAATCACTCCAGGTTTCAGCAACAAAGCCCCAGTCCTTTCTTTTGTACTTGCTGGAGGAAGGCTTGTTGTAATGCCTTCTGGATTCCTTTTCTTTTCTTTTCTCCTTATTCTTATTCTCTGGACACTCTGAAATGATATGTCCAGGTTTCCTGCAACCAAAACACACAATCACTTTAGTAGGTGTTTTATCATACCTTGGTTTGTCATCCTGTCTGGATGATTTTCTTCTGAAGTCCTTTCTTGTTATCTTGTAGAATCTTCTTGCCAGAAGAGCTATAAGCTCATCATTAGTAGGTGGAGCTTCTGATCCTTCAATTACTTTGAAGGCAATGCTTGGCTCTTTTCCCCCTGATATGGAGTTTTTCTGCTCCGCATCTTCTCTGGTCTTCATCAGCTGCTCATAAGATTTGAGCTTTCCCAATAGAGATTCAATAGTGATCTCATTCAGACTTCTGGACTCTTTGATTGGCCAGATCCTGGAATCCCATGAGTCGGGGAAGCACATGAGAATCTTGTCATTGATCTCAGTCAGGGTTATATCCATGTCCAAGGTTTTTAGCTCATTGACAATGAAGCTAAGTCTATTATACATATCACCCACTGACTCAGATTCTTTTTTCTTGAAGTTCTCATATTTGGAGATGAGATTAGATCTCCTATCGTTTCTCTCATCTACAGATCCAGCAACCATCTGGTTTAGGGAATCCCGGATGGCTTTAGCTGAAATGCACTCCGACACTTTCTGGAAAATATCATCTGAACATTGTCTGAGCCAGAATGTTCATGGCCTTGGCATCAGCTATCTTAGCCTTTTTCTGTGCATCTGTGCACTCAGGTGGTGGAACAGCATGAGTGCTGGAAGTTGTAGTAGATGTAGTCACTGGAGCTGGTGGACCTGTCAAAATAGAATTAAAAATATCTTCATCAATGGAGTTCATATATAACTTAATTCTTGTCTTCCATATGGAAAACTTGTTCAAGTTACAAACTGGAGGTCTGGTGCTTGCATAATCCTTATTTTGTGCCATGGAATAAGTAGTATGCTAGAGAAATTTAAATCTCAGAAGGATCTGTTGATTCAAGTGTTACCTCGTATAACCAAATAGACCTCCTCTGATACCAATTGAAAGATAGGTGATAGATCTAATATACTCTAGAGGGGGGGGGGTGAATAGAGTGATTTAAATTTTTTTTACTGATTTTATAATTTATCAGTAAATTAGTGATAGTAGTAGTTATATAAAATGAAAAAAGGACTAAGCTAAACCACACAACTACAGCACAACAAAACAAAGAAGAATGAACACACAGACAATACAAGAATTTATAATGGTTCCCCAAATCTGGGTACATCCACTCTTTTACCACCATGGTAGGAATCCACTAGCATTTTTTTGATCAGGTGACTGCCACCATAGGTTTTTGCTTAGGTGCCCTGTCACCACAAGATCTATTTGTAGGGAGATCTGACAACCCTTTAGGCTTTTGATCAGGTGTCCAAAAACCAACAAAAACTTTTGAAGGGAGTTAATAAACCCATTATACAGGAGGTTAAGAAGATGATGTTGTCTTCTCTTTCTCTAATCAACAGAGAAGACTTTAGTGGATTGCTGGTGTCAAAGCTCCCCCTGAGATATTGAAATGATCAGGAAGACTGGAGCTTTGCTTAGGGTGTAGGTCTTCAGATTTGTTTTTGATCTCCAGCAGGCTTTCAGACTGATTGTTCTTTGATTGTCTCTTGAAAGCTTTGAAGAAGATTTGTTGATGATGAAGACAGAATGAATTTGTTCAGAACTTTTCTATCTAGTTTTTCTATGTATGTATCTCTACTTCTTATTCTCCTTGTTGTCTTCCATTTGAAAACAAAAATCTCTTTTATATCCAGTTCTAATTCTGCCTTTGAATTTTGAATTATAAGCTTTAATTGCTGATTGGATTCTGGAAATTGAAACGCCTGGAATATAGTCTTTAATGAGTTTCCCCAGCTGTCCCAGTAAAATAAGCAAGTAATTAACTCTGATGAAATCCATAATTAATGCTACCATGAACGGCTATATTCTTGAGAATATAAGTATTAATTACTTAGAGAATTACTGCCAAGGAATAGAATGAATTAGCGATAGAAATATTGAAAACTTTTCATTTTGGCTCTGAACAGATTTCGTCGACATCAGGGTAGATTTCGTTGACCAGAGTTCCAAGTTCGTCGAGCTGAGAAATCCTATTCGTCGAGCTGAGAAATCTATCTATAGCAGAGTTCGTCGACCTGAGATCGAATATCGCCAAGCTCAACTCAGAGAAAGAACTCTGAGTTCGTCGATTTGCAATCGACGATCGTTGAGCTGAGTTCGAAGAACTTCAAACTAATAATCTGAACTCTGATTTCTTCTAAGTCTTGATCTCTGAAGTCTTCGCAAGGCTGGATCATAAGATGTCTAATCCTAGTCAGCCTGTCCTAAACCTTAGAACTAAAAAATTGACCCTAGGCTATACATGATGGGTCAAAACCTAATAGTGAACCTTAGCCCAAATCCAAACTAGGGATCCAACACATTAGAAGCCGACTTCGACTGCGACCACTCTCGTAATACCTGTACCTTGGTTGGGTCCACTGCCAATCCAACTCCATTGATGATATGGCTGAGGAATGCAACCTCTTACAGCCAGAACTGACACTTCGTAAACCTCACATATAGATGGTGCTCTCGAAGCATCCCCAAGACCAGTACTAAGTGTCAGGTGTGATCCTCCTCGGTCTTGGAGTAGACCAATATATCATCTATGAAAGCTATCATGAACTCATCCAAGAATGGATCAAATACCCAGTTCATCAAGCTCATAAATGCGGAGGGGGCATTTGTGAGTCCGAAAGACAGCACAGTAAATCATACAAACCATAGCGTGAGCTAAACATTATCTTTGATATGCCCTCCTCCTGAATTTGCAGTTGATAATATCCTGACCTTAGGTCGAGCTTGGAAAACCAGTGTGCTCCCTCCAGCTGATCAAACAGATTACCAATCCTTGGTAATGGATAAGTGTTCCCTACCATCAATCGGTTGAGCTCCTGGTAATCAATACAGAGTCAGAGTATCCCGTCCTTCTTCTTCACGAACAAAACTGAAGCTCCACAAGGTGACGATCTCAGTCTAATAAAACCTGAATCCACCAGCTCTCGAAGTTGTGTCCAGAACTCTGTAAGCTCCTTTGGTGCCATCCGGTAGGGTGCCCAAGAGACTGGCCTCACTCCTGATACCAATTGAATCTGGAAGTCTACCACTATATGAGGGGGTAGTCCGGTAAACTTCTCCGGGAAGACGTCAGAGAAGTCCCGAACCACTGATATTTCATCAATGGAGGACTCCACCTCCGCCATCTCGAAGCAAACCACGTACACCTCGTCTCCCTACTCATGAGCTTTAACAACCAGTATAGATGAGAGTAAAATATGAGAAACGGGTCTAATACCTTCGATGACCACCTCTGAGTCTCAGTGTCACAGTGAGATCCTCCTCGCCGGTCAGTCAATCCGGGCATGGTGCCAGTGCAACCAGGTCATGCCCAAGATCAAGTTGAAGCCCAGAATCCTCAAGGTCGTCGCCGGAGTGTCGAACAACTTTCCTTCAATCTCTGCCTCCAAGTTGCACTTGGAAGAGGAGAGTATCTCTTAGCCATAAGGTAGTCGTACTTTACTTATGATGCCATTGAATCGTTACACGCAGTCTAGTCCCTCCAAGAACTTCTCCTATATGAACGAGTGCGAGACACCCGTGTCAAATAGGGTGTGGGCGGGTTGACCACTAACAAACATTATGACTGAGGTTTAGTCGTTTGTGTTATCAAAATCAACTAACTATAGTGGTACATGAAACTTATGGTACTATATAAACTAAAACTAAAAGTACCTGTGATGACCTCCTCGGGGTCTCTAGGCTGAGCCAAGTCTAGTGTGTACACCTACTCCGGGCATCAGCCTCCACCGTGATGTACTTGTCCACGGCCTCATTCTCGACCTCTACCCCGCTACGCCGAAGGGGCTGCTGGAGGTGTAAGAGGAGGTGGAAGGAGACGCTGGGGGGCAATGTGATCTGATGTGTTCTGGATGGTGGCAGTGGTAGCAAACCACCGGAGGGTGTCCTTTATCATCATGTCTCCTCTGCTCCTGAGCACGGAATGGTAGTGTATCCAACACTGCAAGTGGCTGATGTTCCTGTCTGGCATTCAGATGAGGACGTCCTCCACTTCTCCTATGCCCGATGTACCTGCCCAGCTGTAGGCCTCTGCCCCTGCTCCCTTCTCCTGCTCCTATAACATCTACTGACCACTTCTCCCTGTTCAGCTCAATTGATGATGAGAAGTGAAAGAACTGTATAGATAAATATGCTCGGATGGGAGTAGTCTTAGGATGGGTGAACTCCTGGGAATTCCCTGTAAGAGCGCTTAACTGGATCACTTCTCATCAAAAGGGAGGTTGCGGCTTCCAACAACCCATCGGCAGGACTGGAGAAGGGTTACGGTGCATGGTCTGCAGACCGTTTGAGGCTAAACCCTTTCGAGCAAGATGTTGGGGGTGCCAGCGGCCGTCCTTTTGAGCTATGGGCTGGGGAGGCCATTACAGCCTCGACCGTTGGCCGCCCGCCCCTCTAGACATTTGGATCGGGCGGCCTCTTGACCTCCTGGATTAGGCGGCATCCTGTCCGGCTCGATCAGGAGGCCTCCCGGCCGCCTCGATCAGGCGGCCTCCTGCCTGCCTTGTTTAGGCGGCCCCCCTTTTTTGTCACGGAGGGCAACCAGCCCTCCGGAATTCCCAGCCCCGACCGACCTTCACTGGTCAAAGTTTTGCTTGCCGGTTGGATTTCCCCTCAAACAATCCTCTGTCGTTCGATTGCGCTTTTGCGATCTTCGCTACCGGTTACGTGGGTGGTTACCCACGTAACCGCTAGCGTAACCACTGTTGAAATTTTTGAAGTGAAAGTAGCAGCATGGGCAGACTGTTCGCGCGGTCTTTGCGGATAATATTGGCGTTTTGGATCAGACCGCGTGGTCTGTGTGAACAGAGCTGGCGACTAGCTATGTCGGCCAACGTTCTGCAAGTTCCAGCAGTTCCAGGAGGATAGGCCTTGTATCCGCGATTTGTGCGTTCTGGTGTTCTCCATGCTGGGAGGACTGGTGTTGGAGTCCGCTTGTTCTAGCGGTCTATTGGTGACCTTGGTATTGGTTCCAAGTCCAGGTGAGCTCGGTCTTGTGGAGCAGTGCTTGCGGGCTGCCCTCCTTATCCACCGAGTCCGGCAGTTGTCACCTTAGTTTCATTGACTGCAGACTCAGTGTGCGTTGTGCTATCCTCAGTTTGTGCAGACTAGAGTTGTGTCCGCATAGATGTACGGACTGTGTTGGTTTTTGTACGGTTTGTTGGTTGTGAACTCCCTGGCTTGGGTTTGGCGACAAGGCATATAGATTTCTCTATCCGCCCTTATTGATATGTGGCGGTCTATTTGAGCTGTTTGTCACAGCGGACTAGTTTTGTAATCACGGGGCTTGTGGATACACTCTATTCTCGCCATGAGCTCATGTAGTGTTCTTATCTTTAGGGCGGCGACCACACTACTCTCCGTGCCTATAAATAGGACCCCCTGACACATCTACAGTAACTGAATGAACAGTAAGTCTACTCGAGATTAGTTGCCGCGTCCTGGATTTTATATCCCCGCGAGTTGAAGAGGTTAACCGTTTTTGCTGTACAGGTTGTGCGGATAGCACTGAAGAGCCAGGGATTTGGTTCCAAGGCAGTGCGGTCTATGCGGATTGCAACAGGCGGTTTATAGCAGGTTGCTTGCGACCAGGCGGTTTCTCTTTTGCAACTTTTCCCAGTTCAAGAAGTTGTCCGCTCTGCCGGCTTGTTCAGTTCGGCAGCAGCAGATCGACAAATAGAGTTCAGCCTTGGAGTAACGGACAGTCCGCGCGGCAAGGTTGCGGTCTAACGACTTGTCGGTTTGAGCGGACTCCATAGCGGCTAGCAACAAAGTCAGCGGCTTCTCTCTTAGTCCGTGCAGCTTGTTTCATCTTGCTTTCTTTTTCTTGTTGTCCGGGTACATCGGCGAAGCATGTCTCGCCATGTATGCCTTGCTTTGTAAAGAAGATTTTTGATATTTCAAGATACTTGCTCTGCTTTGTGCATTTGGGTTTATTTGATTCAAGTGGGTTGAGTGTTCCTACTCCTGCTTTGCCGTTTTCCGTGATTATCAAATTTTTTTCATGGTATTAGAGGGAATAGAGGTCGGAGCAGTGTTCAACCGTCAGCTTACTTTTTGCATCTGTGAGTCTAGGGTAACCAAGGGTTGTGCAATGGAAGATGGGTATGCAAGGTCTTGGTATTGAGCTTCTCACACCGACTAACTTCAAGAAGTGGAAGTCGTGTATGCAGAGCTATCTTCTGGGTGATGATTTGTGGGAAGTCATCGGTGAAGACGATAAGCAAGAAGTTACTGCTGCAGGTGTTGGTTTTGATGCGGTGAGAGCTTGGAGAAAGACCAACACGAAGCAGAGTTTGCTCTCAAGCAGGCTATCTCACCTGAACTCTTTGATCACATCTTAGGATGTCAATCTACTGAGGAGATGTGGACTTCTCTTGATGGGTTGTTCAACAGGAAGAACATAGCAAGGGTACAATTCCTGCAAAATGAGTTGGCTAGAGCAACTCAAGGAGATATACCCATCTCTACTTACTTTTTGAAAATGAAGAACTTGTATACTGAGATCTCAACGCGGGACCCTGATGAGCCAATTTCTGAAGCCAAGTTGACAAGGCACATAATCTGCAGTTTGCGGAAGGAATATGTGGCCTTTGTGACTTCTATTCAAGGCTGGGATACTCAGCCACCCTTACTGGAGCTGGAGAACCTACTGGCTTCGCAGGAGAGCTTGGCTAGGCAGATGGTTGGGGTTACTATCACTGAAGGAGGTAGTGAGGTGCTCTTCACGGGAAAGAAGAAGGGATAAGAGAAGAAGAAGAAGACTGATGTTGAGGATATACCTTCAACTACTTATCAGCAAGAGAGGATCACTGCTTCTAAGAAGGGCTGGAAGGAGTTAAAGTGCTACAGGTGCAATCATCCGGGTCACTTCAAGAAAGACTGCAAGGTCAAGCTGCAACCTAGGCATGTTGCAGACAAGGAGGGAGTTGGTTCCAGTGCTGAGGAAGCCAGGTGGGGAAGTGCTTTTCTGACAGGCATGTGTGTCCGTGCTCTTTCCACCGTCGACTACCAAGATGACTGGACCATTGACTCTGGATGCGGCCACCACCTCATTGGAGATGAGTCAAAGTTCTCATCGCTGCAAACATTCTCAGGTAACGAAGCTATTATAACCGTTGATGATACTGTCCATACAGTATAGGAAGGTGTCGTGTCTTTGGGTAGTGATACGGGTCCACTCACATTAAGGAGTGTCTATCACGTACCAGACATGAAGAATAACCTCTTCTCTATGACCAATGCGGTTGACGCGGGCTTTCACGTTCTGTTCGGTCCGATAGAAGTGAAGTTTCTCCGCAACGTATCAGCGGTGAAGGCTGAAGTTGCTCATGTTGGGAGAAGGGTTAGAGACTTGTTTGTGTTATCAACAAGTTCCTATGTTGATCAGATGAGGGTCAACGATAGCGCTGCTATGTGGCATAAAAGACTGGGACACGTTGGGATGGACAAATTGAAGGCCATGATGACTAGGAATCTTTTGAAAGGCTTGCATAAGTTGTCATCCTTTGGTGATGGTCATGTCTGCGTGGGATGTCAATACAGAAAAGGCTCATTGTCTTCCATTTGACAAGTCTCAGACTAGGTGTAAAGCACCATTGGAGTGTATTCATGGTGATCTGATAGGACCGACCATCACTGCCAGTCTTGGTTGCAGCAGATACATGTTTGTGCTGATTGATGACTATTCAAGATTCACTTGGGTGTATTTCATGAAAGAAAAGTCAGATGCTTTTTGGTTGTTTGTGGATTTCAAGGCGCTGGTGGAGGGCCAACTTGGCCTGTGAATCAAGAAGTTGAGAACAAACAACGAAGGTGAGTTTGTTTCTTCAGTATTCTGTAACTTCTGCAGGAAGCACAAAATCTGGAGAGAGCCCACTTATGCTCATTATCCATAACAAAATGGAGTAGCAGAGTGGAAGATCCATCATCTGATGAATACCTACAAGTGCTGGCTTCATGCAAAAGGCATTCCTAGGGCCTTCTGGACAGAGGGAATTTCTTGCGCATCTTATATCATCAATCAGATGCCTCTGAGTCTAATCAACATGAAGTATCCTTTTGAGATGATGTTTAAGGATAAGCCTAGTGTAGAACACCTTCGGGTGTTTGGCTCAACCTGCCACGTACACGTCCCAGATGCTCTGAGGACTAAGCTGGATGCGAAGTGAAGGAAGCTTGTCTTCGTGGGCTATGACGAGCAAAAGAAGGGATGAAAGTGTATGGATCCAGTGGCAAAGAAGTTAGTCGTCTCCAGGGACGTGGTCTTCGATGAATTAACGTCATATGGAGATAGCTTATCTGTAGAGCTACATGAGTGCAGGTTTGATAAAGGATAGAAGGAGGTTGTTGAAGATCTTATGGTGGAGTTGCCTGTATCACCAGGAGCTCCAGGTGTTTCTAGCTCCGAGGTAGAAGCTTCTGGTTCAGGAAGCAGGGGAGCGATGCTCTGGGTTTGCCTGAGAATGGAGCTAATTCAGAAGAAGCAGCAGAGGTGGTTAGCAAGGGTCAGGCTCTTCAGAGATCAAAGAGGACCATTAAGACACCAGCTCGGTACTGTGAAGGAAACACGGTGAGCTTTGTTTCTTATTTCTTCGTAGGCCCACTAGATGAGCAAGAATCTTCTAGCTTTAATGAAGCCACTAGAGTTAAAGAGTGGGAAGATGCCATGGATGAGGATATTAACGCTCTCATGAAAAATGAGACCTGTGACCTTGTGCCCAAGGTTGATGGTGTTACTCCCGTGACTTGCAAATGAGTATATAAGCTGAAGAAGAAGGCGGATGGGA
Source organism: Platanthera guangdongensis (assembly GCA_039583875.1). Classification (NCBI taxonomy): domain Eukaryota; kingdom Viridiplantae; phylum Streptophyta; class Magnoliopsida; order Asparagales; family Orchidaceae; genus Platanthera; species Platanthera guangdongensis. The sequence goes on from CM077150.1 coordinate 259,208,566, forward strand.
GCATCGAGCGGTACAAGGCTCGCCTTGTAGCTCGAGGGTTTTCTCAGAAGTACAGCGAAGACTACGAGGAGGCATTTAGCCCTGTTGCTAAATGACTTCAGTTCGTATGGTGATGGCCTTGACAGCTTGCCAAATTTGGAAGATGTGGCAGTTAGACGAAAAGAATGCTTTTCTTTACGGGGAAATTGACAAAGACATCTTCATGGATCAGCCATAGGGATACGTGTCTGAAGAGCATCCAGGCTACGTCTGTAAGCTCTGGAAGGCCCTTTATGGTTTAAAGCAAGCTCCTCGAGCTTGGTATGGGAAGATTGCAGAATACCTCCAGTTCTACGGTTAGCTTGCTTCTAACTCAAACTCGAGCTTGTTCATAATAAGAAGTGGGAGCTTCTAGTCTCGGTACTATTGTATGTGGATGATATGATCATCACGGGTAACTCTGATGAGGAGGTAACTAGGCTCATGGTAGAGATAACTATAAGGTTCGAGATGAAGGACTTGGGTGAGCTCCACCACTTCCTTAGACTCGAGGTGGAGAGGAAAGAGAACGGTATACTTGTCTCCCAAAAAGGTTATGCGAAACGGATCGTTCAACGATTTGACATGAGGGAGGGGAAAAGTAGCTCTACTCCACTTGATTTTGGCATCAAACTTCGGCGAGATGAGGGGAGGATACTTCCAGATCCTCTAACATTTTGTGATTTGGTAGGAATCCTTATCTATTTGACGATTACAAGGCTAGATATAGCTTATGTTGTAGGCCGAGTAAGTCGATATATAACGGAATCAAGGAAACCTCATCTGATGGTGGCAAGGAGCATTCTAAAGTATGTCAAGTCCACCTCTGATATGAGTCTCCTGCACAAGAGAGACATGGGTTTTAATCTACGCGGATACTCGGATGCTGATTGTAACAACCCGATTTTTCTCAGCAGCAGGCCAATTTTCTGGTGACACGGCCAGGGACACGGGGGTGTCCCAGGGCATGTCCTGCGTGCGTTGAGTGTCGAGAGGAACAGTAGACGAATGGTCGACAAAATTTGGTCGACTCTGAACACGGCCTGTGACACGGGCGTGTCACAGGGCGTATCACAGTCAGCGCGTTCGACGAAAGTTGCTCGACGATCGTCGAGTGTCGAGACGCGGTCGACGTTTGTCGAGTGCAGCGGCACACGGCTTGGGACACGGGCGTGTCCCAGGGCGTGTACCTTTGGGTCGACGAACTCAGCCCGACGAATTTTGTTCTAGGGCGTGTCTTAGTGTCGTGTATGGGCACACGGTCGGGACACAGGCGTGTCACAGGTCGTGTGAGTCTCGGGCGATTTTGGGATTTTTTTTTCGCCTGATGAACACGGCCACAGACACGGGCGTGTCTGAAGGCGTGTTGGGTGACACGGCCCAGGACACGGGCGTGTCACTGGTTTGGATAAGTCGGTTGAGCACCGCTTGAGGCACACGGCCTGGGACACGGGCGTGTCACAGGCCATGTCAGGCAAAATTAGGTTTTTCTGGCAAAATTGTGGTCGTCTGTTCTTTCAGCTGGGATCCAAGGGCTGAGCTTCTTTCCTATTTTCCTTAAGGCCGTGAATGAGAAGAGAACTCTCATTTCTCATTTGGTCTTCTCTTTCTTCATTTCTAGTGAGAGAAAGGGAGAGGAAGAAGGAGGAGGAGGCAAGGGGCTGGTCACCGGTGGTGCTGCGGAATTCCGACGAGAAATCCGAGGTCGTGTTACAGAGGCAAAGCTTTTGCGGTTCTTTCAAGCCAGCTAGGCGTTCATGGCACCAAAATGATCGTCAAGGGTAACGACTTTTCTTCCTAGCCATGTGAAGGCTTCCTTTTTGGCATATGTTTGTGATTCCCCCACCAAGATGTGGCTGATGTTGGGAATCTTTGGGTGATTCATGAAATCCCCTTTTGTTGGCATATAGATCCGGAATTGGAGTACGGAATAGACATGCTATGTGAAGCCCATCTGGACAGGTTGGTCTGGATTGATGATGTTGCATACGAATCGGAGAAGACTCCGTGATAAACGCGTAGTTTAGGAGTCGACGGGTTGGACCTGTGAAAAAAAGTAGCAAGAAGTACTGGAGTGGTAGTCCAAGAAAATACCCGTAGAATGCTTGTGTTGTTTGTGCTATTGGGTCGTACCTGTGAATTAGTAACAGGAAGTATTGGTGTGTCCAGGAAAGACCCCTGACATTTGTGATCTTGCGGTGTCATACCTGTGAACGAGTAATAGGAAGTACTGGTGTGCCCAGGAAAGACCCGTTGTTGTTGTGAGAGAATGGGTGTATGAATTATGCCTAGGCTTTGAATGCCAGAACAGGATCAGTGAGACCTACCCGCGCCTTTATTTAGCCGCGAGTCCGCCATACTCGGTGATGGCAAGGCGATTTGAGCAACGGGGGGTGGAGGATCCGACCTGCGTTATGTCCGTCCGACGTGAGACCAGAAGGTGCGGTCTGTTGGAGCGCATAGCAAGAGTCTTAGGCCTGCGCGCCGTGATACAATGGGGGCTAAGGGCCAATCGCGGTTCACTAAGACTATAAAACTCCGGCTGGACGCCATGGAGTAAATGCTCAAGTGAGTTGTCGTTGGGTTGTGACCCTGATACGGTGGTGGGCAAGTGCTTTGCTAGAACACCAAGAATGTGCCCCGCGTGCACGGACCGTTGGGCCGGGTGGCGAACGGTTGTGATGGTATGTGTGCGTGAAAGCACCTTATATGAAATATATTGTCATGTTGTGATGTGTTATGCCTGCAGGGAAGATTACCGCTGCCCCGAGAAAAAGGGGTAGGGTCGTTATAAATAGGTCAGCTGAATGTTGACCGTTGCCTTTGTTTGCCACCCTTGGGTGTATTGTCCCTGTACAGGTGTTGGAGAGCCAAGAGGGTCGCATAAAAGGTGATGTCCCTGTTGTTGCTGCTGCTGCTGCCGCTAGCCCTCGAAGGCTATTCCTTTTATTGTGATTTCTTATGATGTGGCCGGCCTGCGTGCCAATCTTGGGGCCACTGTTGAAAGTCTTATAAGGCCATAAGGCCAACGATGTTTACATGATGTAAGACATTCCTATATGCTATAAAATATGATGTTTTATATGTTGGACATTCAAGAGAGGAGTTCAAGTGGTAGTTCTAGGCTTCCGCTAGAATGCTTTGTGTAGGTGCGTTGCGCTACTCTGGTATCACTCCGTAGCTTCGTCGTCTGTTTTGTGATATATGTTGTGGGGCCCTGGCCGGACCTTCTAGTATATGTTATATGAACGGATGAGGTTGTTACATTTTGGTATCAACTGTCTTGGTATTTCCCTCTCGAAGTCGTGGTCGACTTCTTTTGTGGGGTGGCGAGCACGTGTCTGTGCAAACCACGGTAACACGTTTGAACTCCTGAATGTCCATGATAGGAATGCAAATTTTTGTGTTTAAGGAACCTGTGTGTTCCTATCTTGTTGCTTATTTGTGTAATTTTCCGAATGTAGGTGACGAGTGCGTGTGGTACCAACATCTCCTCCATTGATAGAAACTGCTCGACTGATTGCCGATGTGGTTTTTGCAACGCTCAAGGCTTACCATGAGGGACAGGTTCAACCCTTTGATCCGGTAATGCGTCCTATGCCGGGTAGTGAACTTGAGCAGGCGGCAAGGGGAAGTGCCTCAGCTCCGCCGGTAAATGTGTGTTTGAGCCAAGGAGAGGACACAGTTGAGACGTATTTGCATGCATTCGTTGCAATGAGACAACAACCCGAGTTTGTGTTTGAAACCGAGGGGATGAAGATCAATTGGTTTTATGATGGGCTACGTCGGGAACTCCGTTTCTTGTTGATGGGCCCTAAGTTCTTGGGATTCCAACCATTGGTGGAGGCAACTACACTGTTGGAAATGGATTTGATGAGAGCCCAGCAGATGTCTGCGACCAGGAAAGTGCGCACTCCAAGGGTTGGGAAGTCTGCTCACCGTAAGAAGCAAAGATTCGAGAAGCGTACTTGTTATGCTTGTGGTCAGGTAGGACACCTCGCTCGTGACTGTTGGGATGGTGTTCGATAGCTAAAGAAGCAATACAAGTGCTATTCGTGTGGGAAAGCGGGACATAAAGCCCGAGATTGCTGCGTTGGCTCGTAGCGCGCAATTAAAGGAGAAGGAGATGTTGACATAATGATGTACATAAATAATTGGGCTCCTCATGTATGGTGGAATATGCATGTGATATCTGTACAGTATGCCATTTTGGATGACAGTTCTATGATGGCGTTTATGTTATCAATACATGGATGTGTGGGATCAACGTGTTACGAGTGCGCGAGAATCATATTGCTTGCTTTTGTTTGCATCTTGTGTATGTTGCTTGTGTGTGTTACGTGCACCCTAGGCTTTGCGATGATGTAGAACACGCTGACGAGAGCACCGTTTGTGACGGATGCTTCGTATTCCTTTCTGCCTAGCGCGGCTTAGGATATCTAGTCGTGTGAAGACAGATAGCATCAAAGTGATGTTGCCAAATGATTGCTAGATGCTTGTGGCTCAAGCTTGCGATGTGGCGGTCCAAATAGGAAGTCGGGATTTCATTTTGTTTCATCTATATTGCCGATATCGGAATTCGACGTAATATGTGGTATGGATTGTCTTGCGAAGCCGCATGCCGTGAAGGCTGTTGAAGGCTCGTGAAAGTTGTTTGGAAGGGTGCGGAGTGCTACTTCGCCCTGATTCAGGCTATTGAGCTAAAGACCAGTGTGCGTGATGTTCCGATTGTGTCGGAATTTGCAGATGTGTGTCCCAAGGATCTCCCTGGGCTACCACCCCAGTGAGAGATTGACTTCACAATCGAGTTGGTGTCAGGTGCGAAACCTGTGGCCTGCTCGCCAGATAGCGTCGCACCTAAGGAAATGGCGGAGTTGAAAGTCCAATGACAGCACTTGCTGGAGCAAGGTTATATACGTCCAAGCATGTCACCTTGGAGCGCGCCTGTGCTTTTTGTAAAGAAGAAAGTTGGTGGGTTGCGGTTATGGATTGACTACCGTGAACTGAATAAGCTGACCGAGAAGAATAAATATCTGATACCTCGGATTGATGAGTTATTTGATCAGCTGGTGGGCTCGACTGTTTATTCGAAGTTGGATCTGAAGTCTGGTTATTACCAGTGGAGAATTCGGGAAGGTGACATTCCCAAAACCGCATTTGGAACGCGTTACGTGCACTATGAGTTTCCAATCATGCCATTTGGACTGTGCAATCCACCCTCGATGTTTATGGATTTGATGCACCGCACGTTCCGAGAGTACCTGGATCTGTTTGTGATCGTGTTCATTGATGATATCCTGGTATACTCAAAGTCAGAAGCTGAGCATGAGACTCACTTGCAGGTTGGTGTTGAATATATTGAGGCAAAATCAGCACTATGCCAAGTTCTCGAAGTGCGAGTTTTGGCTATCGTCGGTGGCTTTTCTGGGCCATGTGGTGCGTGGAGCGGGCATTGTAGTGGATCCAACGAAGATAAGGGGCATACAAGAGTGGCTAATGTTGTCTTCCGTGGCCGAGGTCAGGAGTTTCCTTGGACTTGCAGGCTACTACCGAAGATTTGTTGAAACTTCTCGCGGATTGCTTTGCCACTAACCACGCTGATGCGAAAAGATCAGAAGTTCGTTTGGATGCCAGAGTGCGCACGAGATTTGAAGAGCTGAAGGTTCGGTTGACCACGGCGCCGGTGTTGTCTTCGCCAAGTGGGACCGATGGATTTGTTATTGTTAGTGATGCATTAGGGAGCGGCTTAGACTGCGTTCTTCTGCAAAATGGAAAGGTAATTGCTTATGGCTCACGCCAGCTGAAGGTGCACAAGCGAAATTATCCGTCCATGACTTGGCATTAGCGGCGGTGATTTTTGCACTAAAGTTGTGGCGGTACTACCTTTATGGAGTGAAGGTGGAGATCTATACAGAGCATAAGAGCCTAAAGTACCTAATGGAGCAGAAAGATTTGAACATGCGACAATGAAGGTGGTTGGAGTTCCTTGGGGACTACATGTTTGAAATTCACTATACTCCCGGGAAGGGGAACGTTGTCGCGGATGTCTTGAGTCGGAGGACTCCGACTAGAGCGAATTGGTGACAAAGGCATGCGGAACGTCTTATCCAGGAACTGGAAGCGTTAGAGATATATTGTATTGACAAAAATGCCACTGCCAATGCATGTTTGAACTGGACAGGAGGTGCAATGAGACCTTGCGGACCGAGGTCGACGGGCAACGGAGTTGGATGAAGACCTCTTACGCTATGTTAACGAAGGGCCAGAAGACAAATTCTCCTGGAATGACGGTCTTTTGCGAAAAGAGGGTCGTTTTTTGCGTCCCGAATGTGAGGAAATTGAGGGAAGAACTGATGTATGAAGCGCATTATACAAAGTATTCCATTCACCCCGAGAGCACAAAGATGTTCAATGATATGAAAAAGTTATTCTGGTGGCCAGGGCTAAAGAGAGATGTTGCCCTCTATGTATCCAAATGCCAAACATGTGCGATGGTGAAGGCGGAATGCCAAAAGCCGGGCGATTATATGAAGTCGCTGCCGATCCCAGAGTGGATATTTGATGATATTTCCATGGATTTTGTGCATGAGTTGCCGAGATCGCAGCGATGAAATGATTCCATTTGGGTGATTGTTGACCGGCTAACTAAAGTGGCACATTTTCTCCCGAACAGGCGGGATGATTCGGTCGAAAGTTTGGCAAAATTGTATGTTGACCAGATTATACGGCTTCATGGTGTTCCTCGGAGCATCGTAAGTGATCGAGATGGGCGGTTCACATCAAATGACTGGAGGCTCGTTCACCGGCTGTTGGGCACGAAGTTGACTTTCAGTACGACCTTTCATCCCCAAACGGATGGCCAAACTGAACGTACCAACAGAACAATGGAGGACATGCTCCGGATGTGCGCCCTCGACTTCGGAAAGAGATGGGAAGATCATCTCTATATGGTGGAATTTGCGTATAATAACAACTACCATGCGAGCATTGGGATGGCACCATATGAAGCTTTGTATGGACGGAAGTGTGTACTCCCTTAGCTTGGGTAGAAGCGGGCGAAGCGCGAGTATTTCAACCAAATGAGATTGATGAAGCAAATTCAACCATACAGACTGTTCGAGAGAGGCTACTCATATCCCAAGATCGTCAAGCATAGGACTACAACGCCAAGCACCGGAACGTTGAACTTGCGGTTGACGATTGGGTGTACGTGAAGCTCAACCCCTTCAAAGGTGTCTCCAGGATTCGACGATTGAAAAAGTTGTGTCCAAGATATTTGGGTCCCTTTGAAATGGTTGAGCGCGTCGGAGAGGCGGTATATCGGCTAGCTCTGTCGGCAGACTTGGGTGGAGTTCATGATGTATTTCACATCTCGAGGCTTCGAAAGGCCGTTAAAGATCCAGCCCAAGTGATCGCGGATGATCGTGTGTCAGTGGAGTATGGGCTAACGACGAAAGTGAAGCCCATTCAGATCGAGGATCGAGCAGAGAAATAGTTGCGAAACAAGACGGTCGGCATGGTTAACGTCCGGTGGGACAACTGCGGCCGTGAAGAACTTATATGGGAGCGAGAGCAAACCATGCGAGAAGAGTTTCCCGAGCTGTTTCTGTAATCCGTGGAGAGAATTGTGTTATAACATAAACATTTTAATGTTATAACTGTTTGTTTGCTGGTTGCCTTCCTATGTCTTAATTTCTAGGACGAAATTTTTGTAGGAGGGGAGGGTTGTAACAGCTCGAGTTTCTCAGTAGCAGGCCAGTTTTCTGGTGACACGGCCTGGGACACGGGCGTGTCCCAGGGCGTGTCCTGCGTGCGTCGAGTGTCGAGAGGAACAGTCGACGAATGGTCGACAAAATTTGGTCGACTCTGGACACGGTCTGTGATACAGGGCGTGTCACAGGGCATGTCAGCGCATTCGACGAAAGTTGCTCGACGATCGTCGAGTGTCGAGATGCGGTCGATGTTTGTCGAGTGCAGCGGCACACGGCCTGGGACACGGGAGTGTCCCAGGGCATGTCCCTTTGTGTCGACGAACTCAGCCCGACGAATTTTGCGCTAGGGCGTGTCTTAGTGCCGTGTATGGGCACATGGCCTGGGACATGGGCATGTCATAGGCCGTGTGAGTCTCGGGCGATTTTGGGATTTTTTTCGCCTGATGAACACGGACACAGACACGGGCGTGTCTGAAGGCGTGTTGGGTGACACGGCCCAGGACACGGGCGTGTCCCATGGGCATGTCACTGGTTTAGATAAGTCGTTGAGCACCGCTTAAGGCACACGGCCTGGGACACAGGCGTGTCACAGGCCGTGTCAGGCAAAATTAGGTTTTTCTGGCAAAATCGTGGTCGTCTGTTCTTTCAGCTGGGATCCAAGGGCTGAGCTTCTTTCCTATTTTCCTTAAGGCCGTGAATGAGAAGAGAACTCTCATTTCTCATTTGGTCTTCTCTTTCTTCATTTCTAGTGAGAGAAAGGGAGAGGAAGAAGGAGGAGGAGGCAAGGGGCTGGTCACCGGTGGTGCTGCGGAATTCCGATGAGAAATCCGAGGCCGGCGTTGCAGAGGCAAAGCTTTTGCGGTTCTTTCGAGCCAGCTAGGCATTCATGGCACCAAAACGGTCGTCAAGGGTAACGACTTTTCTTCCTAGCCATGTGAAGGTTTCTTTTTTGTCATATGTTTGTGATTCCCCCACCAAGAGGTGGCTGATGTTGGGAATCTTTGGGTGATTCATGAAATCCCCTTTTGTTGGCATATAGATCCGGAATTGGAGTACGGAATATGCATGCTTTGTGAAGCCCATCTGGACAGGTTGGTCTGGATTGGTGATGTTACATACGAATCGGAGAAGACTCTGTGATAAACGCGTAGTTTAGGAGTCGACGGGTTGGACCTGTGAAAGAAAGTAGCAGGAAGTACTGGAGTGGTAGTCCAGGAAAATACCCGTAGAATGCTTGTGCTGTTTGTGCTATTAGGTCATACCTGTGAATTAGTAACAGGAAGTACTGGTGTGCCCAGGAAAGACCCCTGACATTTGTGATCTTGCGGTGTCGTACCTGTGAACGAGTAACAGGAAGTACTGGTGTGCCCAGGAAAGACCCGTTGTTGTTGTGAGAGAATGGGTGTATGAATTATGCCCAGGCTTTGAATGCCAGAACAGGATCGGTGAGACCTACCCGCGCCTTTATTTAGCCGCGAGTCCGCCGTACTCGGTGATGGCAAGGCGATTTGAGCAACGAGGGGTGGAGGATCCGACCTGCGTTATGTCCGTACGACGTGAGACCAGAAGGTGCGGTCTGTTGGAGCGCATAGCAAGAGTGTTAGGCTCGCGCGCCGTGATACAATGGGGGGCTAAGGGCCAATCCCGGTTCACTAAGACTATAAAACTCTGGCTGCACGCCATGGAGTAAATGCTCAAGAGAGTTGCCGTTGGGTTGTGACCCTGATACGGTGGTGGGCAAGTGCTTTGCCAGAACACCAAGAATGTGCCCTGCGTGCACGGACCGTTGGGCCAGGTGGCGAACGGTTGTGATGGTATGTGTGCGTGAAAGCACCTTATATGAAATATATTGCCATGCTTGTGATGTGATATGCCTGCATGGAAGATTACCGCTGCCCTGAGAAAAAGGGGTAGGGTCGTTATAAATAGGTCAGCTGAATGCTGACCGTTGCCTCTGTTTGCCACCCTTGGGTGGATTGTCCCTGTACAGGTGCTGGAGAGCCAAGAGGGTCGCATAAAAGGTGATGTCCCTGTTGTTGCTGTTGCTGCTGCCGCTAGCCCTCAAAGGCTATTCCTTTTGTTGTGATTTCTTTTGATGTGGCCGGCCTGCGTGCCAATCTTGGGGCCACTGTTGAAAGCCTTGTAAGGCCATAAGGCCAACGATGTTTACATGATGTAAGACATTCCTATATGCTATAAAATATGGTGTTTTATATGTTGGACATTCAAGAGAGGAGTTCAAGTGGTAGTTCTAGGCTTCCGCTAGAATGCTTTGTGTATGTGCGTTGCGCTACTCTGGTATCACTTTGTAGCTTCGTCGTCTGTTTTGTGATATATGTTGTGGGGCCCCGGCCAGACCTTCTAGTATATGTTATATGAACGGATGAGGTTGTTACACTGATTATGGGGGAGATTCAAACCTCCGGAAGTTAACATCCGGTTATGTCTTCACGTGTGGATCAGCTGGTATCTCGTGGTGTAGCAAAAAGCAAGACTCGGTCTCTGTCTCTACTAAAAAGCATAGTACAAAGCTTCAGCTTTGGCAGCTCGGGAAGCCATCTGGCTTAGAAGGCTTGTAGAAGACGTCCATGAAGAAGTGTGCGGTCCTACTCTGCTACGCGGTGACAATGAAAGTGCTCTTAAACTGGTTAATAATCCAGTTTATCACGCGCGGACCAAGCACATTGAGATTGAGCATCGCTTCATTCGAGAGAAGATGTTGGAGGGATCTCTAGTAGTTGAACATGTGTAGAGTGAGGACAACATCACAGACATCTTCACGAAGCCGTTGTCAAAGGGGTTGTTCTTAAGGTTATAGGGATTACTAGGGTTGGTTTCCACTTCTCACTTCAAGTGGGAGTGTTGAAATTTTTGAAGTGAAAGTGGCGGTTTGCAAGTTCCACGCGGTCTGTGTGGACAGTAGTGGCGGTTTGGATCAGACCGCGCGGTCTGTGCGAATAGAACTGGCAATTAGCCAGGTCGGCCAGCGTTATGCAAGTTCCAGCAGTTCCAGACAGATAGGTCTTGTATCCATGATTTGTGCATTCTGGTGTTCGCCATGCTGGGTGGACTGGTGTTGGAGTCCGCTTGTTCTAGTAGTCTGTTGGTGACCTTGGTGTTGGTTCAAAGTCCAGTCGAGCTTGGTCCTGTGGCGCAGTGCTTGCGGGCTGCCCTCCTTGTCCACCGAGTCCGGCAGCTATCACCTTAGTGCCATTGGCTGCAGACTCGGTGTGCGCTGTGTTGTCCTCAGGATGTGCGGACTGGAGATGTGTCCGCATAGATGTGCGAATTGTGGTGGTTTCTGCAGGGTTTGTTGATTGTGAACTCCCTGGCTTGGGTTTGGAGACAAGGCGGATAGATTTCTCTATCCGCCCTTGTTGATATGCAGCGGTCTGTTTGAGCTATTTGTCGCGGCAGACTGGTTTTGTATTCGCGGTGCTTGCGGATACACTCTGTTATCTCGCCGCGAGCTCAGGTGGTGTTCTTATCATTAGGGCGGTGACCATACTCCTCTCCGTGCCTATAAATAGGACCCCCTAACACATCTATAATAACTGAATGAACAGTAAGTCTACTCGCGATTAGTTGATGCAGCCTGGATTTTCTATCCGCGCGGGTTGAAGAGGTAAACCGTTTCTGCTGTGCAGGTTGTGCGGATAGCACTGAAGAGCCATGGATTTGGTTCTAAGGCAGTGCGGTCTCTGCGAATTGAAACAGACGGTTTACAGCAGGTCGCTTGCGACCAGGCGGTTTCTCTTCTGCAACTTTTCTCAGTTCAATAAGCTGTCCGCTCTGGCGGCTTGTTCTATTCAGCAGCAGCAGGTCGGCGAACAGAGTTCAGCCTTGGAATAACGGGCAGTCCGCGCGGCAAGGTTGCGGTCTAGCGACCTGTCGGTTTGAGCGGACTCCATAGCTACTACTAGCAAAGTTGGCGGCTTCTCTCTTGCCAGCTGCTCTCGATCGTTCTACAAGGCAAGATGGTCTAGTTTAGTCCAGTCTAACAGAAGCTTTAGTTGCCCACAACAAGTATAATGCGGCAATTCAATGTGTAGTTATTTGAAATGCTTCTTAATCGGAGATACTACTAGATTTCTTAAATAATAATTTTGAAGAGTGATTATTTATCATTGCCTTTTTTTGAGAATATATATTATTTATATTGTTAATCATTGTAAAGGAGGATTGTGTTAAACAGTTTGGGAAAAATTGTGAATCCCTAAATTTATTCAAAAAAATTCTATAAAACTGTTTACATAAAAAAAACTTAAAATATGTTTCATTTGATTTTAATTTTGTAAGGTTAAGCGGTTAAATGACCCTTGAACTAAGATTTCTTATTCTTAAATAGGAGAAAATAATTATTACAAAGTCTAATTAATAGATTGAGAAAAAAAGAGGAAAATAAAATCTACAAATTTGTTATTGACACCACAAATAAACATGTTTCTCGTAAACTCAGCCCCTTCACATGGGCAAGCTCATGCCGGTTCCACTCATTATTGACCTTTTTTATGGATCCGTTCGAGCCCAAACTCTAGCAATAATCTCATGTGGGCGTCAATATGTGATTTACATGTAATGTTGAAAGTGGGCCTAACCGACCGACCGACTTGGCCTTGGCCTTGGTCTTGGCGCCCACAGTCGGACTACAGTCTGTACACCTCAACCAATCTGACCGGCAAACCATGGAACACGGATTCTATACACAGGTGTGTATAGAAAAAGTTATACACACCTTTTTTGACGGTTGGGATCTACAATACACTCTTTTCAGCGGTTGAGATCTAAACTAATTATGCACACTCATTTATATATACATCTTATAAATATATATGATGATATACATTTTATAAATATATATGGTGGATTTAGAGTGGATCTGCCATGTGTCAGCATCCGAAAAGGGTGTGTATAGAAAAAGTTATACAGATGTGTGTATAGAAATCCTATTCCAAATCATGCCTTAGCCCTGGTTATTGAGGTCGGGATTCATTCCCTTGAAGCTTAGTTGGGTGTAAGAGAAGGAATAAGTCCAGAAGCTCGGGGGATAGAATTCCGACCTCAACAACCAGGGCCAAGGCATTGAAGACACGGTTTGCCGGCCAGATTGGTTGGGATGTACGGACTGCAGTCCGGCTGTGAATACCAAGATCCAGGCTAAGACCAAGACCAAGTCGGTCGGTGGATCGATTGATCGGGCCCACTTTCAGCATAAAAGGGTATTCTCAATAATTAATGACTTTCTATGACTCAAGAAAATTGAATTAAAACTCTATAAATCAAAATTAAATTCCAAGTAATACATGAAAAGTTAGACCTAGGATAGCATTATTGCCAAAAGAGGGCATAAGAGAATCAACGGCCTTAAACCATTAGAGTGCTCTCACACAAAGGAAAAGGACGTAGGGCAATAAATGTAGGGCTATATTAATGATGAAGGCATAATTGAAATTCGAAGGGAAATAATGCCGAGATGAATCCAAATGAAAGCCTTGTGTTTTTCAAGGGAGTGGAGGAGATCCAATGCCCTCGTGGGCCCTCTACCATCTCTTTCTCATAAAAATAAGTGCTTGTTATTCGCACAAAATGACTACCCGCAACTATTTATTATTTAAACTATATTATTTTTAAAAAAATATCTGCAAAAAAAATTGTTATCAGCAAACAAAATTTTTCTGTATCTTTTCCTCGCTTCTTTCTTGTTTGGCCATGGGGACGCAGAGGAGTCTTTAATCCGGTCGATAGTTCCAGCGCTGGCTTCCTCGTCAATCAGGGGCGGATTCAGAGGGGGGCCCGAGGGACACTGCCCCCCCCCCCCATTATTTTTCTAACTATTTAGTATTTTTGGATTACTCTCGTCGAGACAATGAATTTTGACAACTTATAAGTCAAAAACGGTTGCAAGATGAGGGAGAAACAACACCGATAAGATGAAAACGTGCAAAATTTTTTTTTAAAGAAAATTGATGACTAGCCCCCCATGTTAAGATTTTTAGAACCCGGTGACAGATTTTTAAAAAACTTTTATGCACCTTTATTATCAATTTGTGCACCTCAATTATTAATTTCTGAATCCGCCACTGCCGTCAATCCCGTTCAGCATCCAACTCACCTTCTCTCTCACTCAATGGCAATCTCATCTTCTCCGACGTAAAACAGAGGTACTCAGTACTCTGGTCAACCCCAAGTATCGATTGCGACAGATACGGGCTCTGACCATATTAATTAATTAATACAACTTAAAATAAAAATATTATTAATTAATTAATGTGAAAGTAATTTTACACAACTTATCCATTTTTCCTAAAAAAATTTCATCCTTTTACATGTATTATATCAAATCAACTTTAATAATGTTAATGAGCTTAGTGATGATTCCTCGAGAATACTAATAACATGTCTAGTGGCAGTCTTCTTTGAAAAACAACTTATATGTCTAATGACAACCAATCACAATAGATACTCTTGCTCTACAATTTTTTTGTTGTTGATTTTATGCATTTCCATCGTTATTTTTTATTTGGTAATAGAGTGTAATTGTTTGAATGAATATTATATTTTAATTTTTTTGAAATAAATTATAATATATATTAAGTCATTAGATTAAAATAATAAAGATATATTTGACAATTTTGAATGCTTCACCAAAGATAATTTTTTTCTTTTAATATTATATATATATTATATTATATTAAAAGGAAAAAAATCATTCAACTTTCATATTTTATCTCCTATTTATTACAATTTTTTAAATTTTGGTAGTTTGTGTTTTTTTATTTAAAAATGTGCTCTCATATAAAAGTCTTCTAGCTATTGCTCGAAAATCTCCGTGCACACAACAAAAATGAGTGCCGAACGGAGTATAGTACTCGGGAGTTTGTGAGCGGCGGTAGCATCGTCGTGTCTGGGTAATGTCGTGGCCGTGGTACTGTCGCGATGGACACTGGGGGCCCATGCGCACTATCACAGCTGGCCTCAGTGTGTGTGTAAATTTTAGGTTAATTTTTACAAAATATGGTTAATTATGTTAAAATGAAGGGGAGCTTTGGCGCACCAGTTAATGTGTCGTCGTGTGACCTTGAGGTCACGGGTTTGAGTCCTGGATGCACCCTCTTGCAAAAATGCAGGATAACGTTTGCCTACATTTCACCCTTGTGATGTGACCCTTCCCCGAATCCTCGCTGCGCATGGTTGTTTTGTTCACCGAGCTGCCCTTTTATGATTAATTATGCTAAAATACTTGTGCTCTATTATTTTTTGAGCGCATGCGAACATATACGCTGGGTGTGTTACACACACCAAAAAGTTCTCTCTTACAAAGTTATAATTGTTTTTGGGCGGGTAATGAACCATCCTCTACATGTGTTGTACCTAAATTTTTTTGCTCTAAATCACATTTTAAGCGCCCAAGAAAAATATTTTTTTTGCAAAAAAATTTTCGAACGAAACATGATATTATGGTATTTTGGTGTAGTATTTGGCCGGAGTTACAATTAAATTTAAGTCCCCTCTTCACCCACATTCTGGTCTCTTTATGCTGGAATAGATTCTGAGCCGTTCACCGGATTACTGTTAAAATCCTCCGCAGAAAGTGTTGAAGCTACACCTTAGTCAATACGATGATCTGAATTTGTTTGATCCAAAAATTTTTGCCCAAATACATGTTATGAAATGTAAACATTGAGAGAAATTTTTGTAATTTCAAAAATTAGAGAGGTGAAAATTATAATTATGTAAAACAACATGAAACTTCAGCTGGAGGTCCAATATAATAACTACGTGTACGTATATTCCGTTATTTGTTTTTGGTGCGGGTATTAATTAATTATCTCAACTTTTTGTTGTTAGCATAATTAGAGGTTGCACCCCATCTTTACCTTTTGCAATTACAAAAGCTTTTATATGTAAGTTTACATTTCATAACATGCACACACAGATACCTTATGGAAGGGAGTTCCAGTGGAGTATTTTTGTGCTTGTTATGAAATGTAAATTTATGCAAGATACTTATGTAATTTCAAAAAATAGAGAGGTCAAATCTGTAATTTAGGCTGAGTTTGGCGTGGCTTATTGGCTTTGGTGAGGTTGGACAAAAATGTCATTGTCATACCAAAATCTTATGCCTCAACTAGTTTTTTTGGCAATGGTAGTAAAATTTGTCATACCAAACATATATTCTATGGCAATGACGTCTGTCCAACCTCATCGAAGCAAATAAGTCGCGGTAAGCCGCGTCAAACGCAGCCTTAGGCTCCGTTCGGGGCGGGGGGGGGTGCTTATTTTCACCTGTCAAGTGGTTACGACCGCATGAATCAGACCTTAAACTAAGGTCTCTTAATTTAAGGTCCGGTTTATGCGGTCGTAGCCGCTTGACAAGTGAAAATTAGCTCCCCAAATGGAGCCTTAGTGTTGAATATTTTCCTTTATGATTAACGGCGTTACGCCGAAACAAATGAACCACGATTAATTTCCATGCTAAACTTAGAATCTAGTATTGGGTGTTGCAACTAGAATTTTCTATCGAGGTGGTGCCCCCAGCCCCTTGACCTGTTGGGGTCCAGCCCGACAGCCCCAAGATTTGAAGACCAGAGGTTTGCTAAGGTGGTTCAGCCATGAACATCAATTTCGACGAGTATTGGGATCGATACTCGTCGAATTTACTGTTCATGAACAATATTTCAACGGGTATCAGGATTTCTACAGATTCGTCGGATTTCGCCGGCGACACTCGCCGATTCTGCCGCCTTCTCCCAGCGGTTCAGTGAACCAGTTTTTCGGCGGCCCTGACAGTTCGGATGGACTTTTATATTATGGTTCTCAACGAAGGAGTTAGGGCTAATCCCGATTCTTACGGGGGCGATTTACATCGACATTTGCGGCGGAAGCAGAGGAGGCGTGCGACGGTTCCCGCGGGGGCTTGAGGCGGTTTCGTCGGAGGAGATTAGCTTATTGCTAAGGGCTCTTGCGGAAGGTCTTGGTCCCGTTCCAGTTTGTTTTTTTTGGCGCCGGTGGTGGTGCTAGGAGAGGTTTCTCTCGGCTTGTTCTTCGTGTGAAGATCGTATCTCAATCGAAGAGTTCTTTGTTGAAGAGAGATTGTTTTTACCTCAACTTATTGAGGGTTGTTTTTCCTCGGTTTCAGAAGGAGCGTCTTAGGTTGAGTGAGGATTCGTTTGTGAATTCCGGAGAAAGAACTAGGTTGGGCAAACCTAGTGGTTTTTGTAATCCTTTATTTATTATAGTGGATTGTTTGTGTGCCCTGCCCCATGATTTTCCCCCTATTGCTGGGAGGGAGTTTCCACGTAAATTTCTATGTGTTTTGTTCTGTTTTCTTTGCTAATTTTGTTTAACTCGCATTGACCTTGGATCCGAATTTGCACAAAAGGCATCGTTTCCTACAGGACCCACAAAGGCCAATTAACAAAACATTCACAAAGTTTTGTTTGTTTCGTAGAAATTTGGAGAAAAGGATTGAAAATGCACATAAATTTTGTGCTCTGCCATTGCATGCCATCACTATGCGATCAAGTTTAGCCAAAATAATGATCGCGCGCGATCAAAAAATAATCTTGCAAAATCACAACAATTATTTCCGGGCCCCAAAAAAAATTCGAAAAAAGGAGCCAAGAACCAGCCGTGGCAGCTATAATGCTCACTCGCAACATCACTCTCCTCTCTCTCTCTCTCTCTCCCGCTCCCATTCTCTGTTTCTTTCTGCGCTTCTTCCTCCATTGCTCTCTCTCTCTCTCTCTCTCTCTCTCTCTCTCTTCCATTCTCCGTTTCTTTCTGCGCTGCTTCCTCCATTGTTATTTCTCTCTCTGTCTCTTTCTCTCTCTCTCTCTCAGTGAACTTCCTTCTCAACTCATCCGTTATCTGCTTCTCTCGCACTCGTCTTCCCTTTTCCCTAAACCCCCGTTCTCCAATCTATGACCTATCACAATTGCCTAATTACTGCTGCCATTGGGGCATAAAATCTTCATCACATCAATCTGATATTAAGAATGCAGATTTCAAGTCCAGTAACGCCTGGTCAGGTAAAATTAAACTACGAACATTAGAAATTCTGTTCGAGGGGGTTCGTCTTCTTCAATTTCTCATCAACCAGTTCGATTGCCTTTAAATTTTTGCTTGATTTGCTCATCCCGTTTCTGCCTGACGCACCCTTCTATTGTTAGGTTTTCGATTCTTCCCGCCGTGTGGATTTCTTCAGAAATGATTTAGCTTAAGTTAAATTTTCTTTTTTATGTACACGATAAATTTATCTTTCTTGATAGAATTAATCGATTTACGGCAGACTCATATTAAAATTATCAATTTCCTAAATTTTTTTCCGCAGATTTTTTTTTGGGTTTAAAACTGATCATAGTATTGGATTTTAAGAAATTCACTGTAATTTAGGGGTCTGTCTGGCCTCACCTAAGAAACTTCATCTATTTTTATGTTCAAAATTAGTTTCTTTTCTTAGTGACAGCCAAAATCTGATTTAATTTTTGCCATATAGGCTCTGTTTGTGACAGCCCTGCCAGATTGAAAAGCTGCTGTCCGGATAGAGCTGTTTTGAAATAGATTTCTGGGAGAGCAGTTTGAAAAGCTGCAGAGTGTTTGGGTGTTATGTGCAGAAGTGCGCTTTGAAGAGCGATTTTCTTTTTTTAGCTGTTTGGAGAAAGCAATTTGGAAGCTGTTTTTTAAAAAACGAAAAATAATAAATATTAAAAATAACTGATAACATGTGTCTTTTACATAGTTGTAGCAAATAGAAAAAAGGTCTTGCAACATCCCGGCGACTCCTTTTTCCAATCCTTTCGATCACCTGTTCGAAAATAAATTGATATGAATCAAACTTTTGATATTTTTAACCCTTTAAATTTTTAGTAAGCGTTAGATCGAATTGTACATGCGCGCTTCGCGTTGTAATCTCTTCGGCAATGTTATCTCGTACTGTAGACATATGTTCTTCTTCAGCAGCATCACGCATATCGCTTTCAATTTCATCCTCTGCCGCAGGTCCTCAGCCTCTGAGGGAACGAAGAAGAACTCATCAGCATCACAAACATTAAACTCAGGGTCCCAGCGAGAGGATGTCTCCGAATGAAGTTATGTAGGGTCATTGTCGCTAGCACAATGAAATGTTGTTTCTTGAAGTTGTACTGTGACATTTTGCTCAAAATGTGCCACTTCTTTTTCCACACTCCAAAACGTTCGCTCGATCACACTGCGAAGAGATGAATGCGCCTTATTGAAATGTTCTTGCCTTCCTTGTACAGGCGACTCCCACGGGCAAAGTCAGCCAAGTGATATCAAAAAAAACCATATAAACATACACACAAATACACACACACCTAATACACACACACACACCCTAACACACATTCATACACACACACACACATCCATATACATACCCAAACCAAAAAAAAGCACACACACACACATACAACCATACACATGCTATATACCATACACCATACACACACACCACACACACACACATAATACACCAACACACACATACAACCATACACATTCATATACATACCCAAACCCCAAAAAAACACACACCACACACACACATACAAACAATACACATTCATATACACATTACACATACACACACACACATAATACACACAAACACACCCTAAGGACACATTCACACACACACACATACATACAGTGACGGAACTAGGATTTTGAAGTCGCACGGGCACAATCTAAGTACGGTCAATTCGGGGGGTTCGGGGGCAGCGCACCTTGAGTGGGGTTCGGGGCAGCGACCCGAATTTTTTTTTTTGCATGCTCTGAAAACGTGAAATAATAGTTTCTGCTGTAATAGTATCGGCAAAGATATGGTCTGTTGTAATTTCTAAAGATAGAGGGATGCAACATGTAATTATGCTAACTCCTAAGGGAGGTTTGGGTAATTAATAGTAATAAAAATATCAAAAGAAAAGGAGGAGAAAAGATACCAAGAAAGCTACTGTTTTGCAAGTTTCTGTCCTAGGTTTTGCAAAAACATCTTTGCCAAAAAAGAACACGATAAATAAAATAAAATACTACAATAAGAAGAGCGTTACAGTTATCCATAATGCTTTAATGTAGAAAGCAGTAATAAACATCTAAAAAAAGAAAAACAGAAGGGTGTATACACATGAACTGATCATCATTATAAACAATCATCTCGTCTCAAGTAGTTGAAGTTAATTTTATGAATTCTCATTTTTCATTCATTCACATTAAATGATAAAGATGTTAAATCTAAATTACACAAATTAATTCGAACAACTTATATCCACATTACCTTAGGTTTACTCCTTCACATATATCATACTTCTAAATTAATTATATTTACTCACCTAAGTGGTATATTTTCTAAATTTTGTGGGGCTTACCAAAACCAGTTTCATTATCATAATGAGCTTCATCTCATCACAAAAAAGTGAAATTGTGCAAATACATTTGATAAATGTCAGATTATTATAGCTTTCACTTGTTTTAAAATTTTTTTGACACTTAAATAAAGGCAAAGGTTGCTATGGCTGAAAGGATAAAAGTTCTCAAAAAAATAAAAGATCAAGCATAATTGCATAAAGTATTTGTCTATGCATCCCCTCCAATATATTACTGAAATCAGTAAATGAAAAAAGGAATTGGAAAAAATTAAAATCTATTTCTGAAATCAGGAACAAAAAACATGAATTGAAAAAAATCTGAATTAGGAATTGAAAATATCTAGAATATGTTTCTTAAACGAGCAACGGGAATTGAAAAAAAAATATGAATTGAAAAAAAATTGGAATCTGGTTCTGAAATCAACAACAGGAAACAAAAATTGAAAAAAAACAGGAATTGCAAAGAAGAAGAAGGCAAAGAATAAGAAGAAGAACGCAAAGAAGAAGAAAAAGAAAAAGTAGTAGTAGTACCGACGGGAGCCGGAGCTAGAGTAGGCAGCGACGTCGCGGATCGGTAGCAGGAGGAGTAGGGAGTGGTAATTTAGCGATAAAAAATCCAAAAATCGGTCGGGCACGTGCCCTACCGTGCCCAGGGCTAGTTCCGCCCATGCATACACATACACAATCCCTAAACACAAACAAACTCACACACATACACACACACACATACATAAAACCCTAAACAAAAAAAAAACACACACACACATTCGTATACATACCCAAACCATATAAAGAAAATCACCAACACACACACACACACACATACCCTTACTCATTCTCATCCACAAACAAACACACACACACACACACACACCCTAAGCACACATTCATACAATCACACACACACTTTTCATATACATACCCAAACCCAAAAAAAAACACACACACACACATACAACCATACACATTCATATACACATACACACACACACACATAATACACACACACACATACAACCATACACTTTTCATATACATACCCAAACCCAAAACACACACAACACACACACACATACAACCATACACATTCATATACACATACACACACACACACATAATACACACACACACACACCCTAGGTACACATTCACACACACACACACATACACATACACAATCCCTAAACACAAACAAACTCACACACATACACACACACACACATACATAAAACCCTAAACCAAAAAAAAAAACACACACACATTCATATACATACCCAAACCATATAAAGAAAATCACCAACACACACACACACATACCCTTACTCATTCTCATCCACAAACAAACACACACACACACACACACACACACCCTAAGCACACATTCATACAATCACACACACACTTTTCATATACATACCCAAACCCAAAAAAAAACACACACACACACACATACAACCATACACATTCATATACACATACACACACACACACACATAATACACACACACACACATACAACCATACACTTTTCATATACATACCCAAACCAAAAAAACACACACACACACACACATACAACCATACACATTCATATACACACACACACACACACACATAATACACACACACACACACCCTAGGTACACATTCACACACACACACACATACACATACACAATCCCTAAACACAAACAAACTCACACACATACACACACACACATACATAAAACCCTAAACCAAAAAAAAAACACACACACATTTATATACATACCCAAACCATATAAAGAAAATCACCAACACACACACACACACACATACCCTTACTCATTCTCATCCACAAACAAACACACACACACACACACACCACACACACCCTAAGCACACATTCATACAATCACACACACACTTTTCATATACATACCCAAACCCAAAACAACACACACACACACACATACAACCATACACATTCACACATACACACACACACATAATACACACACACATAATACACACACACACATAATACACACACACATACAACCATACACTTTTCATATACATACCCAAACCCAAAAAAAAAAACACACACACCAACCATACACATTCATATACACATACACACACACATAATACACACACACACACACCCTAGGTACACATTCACACACACACACACATACACATACACAATCCCTAAACACAAACAAACTCACACACACACACACAATACATAAAACCCTAAACCAAAAAAAAACACACACATTCATATACATACCCAAACCATATAAAGAAAATCACCAACACACACACACACACACACAACATACCCTTACTCATTCTCATCCACAAACAAACACACACACACACACACACACACACACCTAAGCACACATTCATACAATCACACACACACTTTTCATATACATACCCAAACCCAAAAAAAACACACACACACACACATACAACCATACACATTCATATACACACACACACACACACATAATACACACACACACACACATACAACCATACACTTTTCATATACATACCCAAACCCAAAAAAAAACACACACACACACATACAACCATACACATTCATATACACACACACACACACACATAATACACACACACACACACCCTAAGTACACATTCACACACACACACATACACATACACAATCCCTAAACACAAACAAACTCACACACATACACACACACACATACATACAACCCTAAACCAAAAAAAAAACACACACACACATTCATATACATACCCAAACCATATAAAGAAATTTGGTATCAGAGAAGGAATTTGGTATACCTAACCGGAAGAAGAAAATGGGGCACAGAGAAGGAAGAAAGCCTTGTAGACGCTGGAGGAAGAACCTCCTCGTTGTTGTCTCCGGAGAGGAGGAAGGAGCGGCAGAGGAGTACCACCTTGCCGGCGCTGGGGGAGGAGGAGAGGCTGGATTCCGTCGCCGGACGCTAGGGTTCGTGCGATCGGTAACAGGCGGCGGCTTCTGCTGCGAGCTGGAGGTTCGGCGGCGACGTCTGCGAACGGGAAGGCGGCGGCGTCTGCGATCGGGAGAAGGCGAAAGGAGAACCGACTGCGATCGGGAATGCGGGAGTCGCCGCGGGATCGGGATCGGGATCGGGAAAGAGGCGGAAGGAGAATCGGAAGGAGTAGACGCGGGATTTCGCGATTTTAGGACCGCTGAAACGCGGGGGGGGGGGGCTGCTTCCGAAAAATAGCTCCCAGAGCTGTTTTTTAAAAAGCGATTTTATTGAGAAGCTGTCCCAAACAGATCCATTACCTGCTCTGGCGGCTGGAAAAGAGCTTCTCCATCCGCCAGAGCTGTCCCAAACAGAGCCATAATGCAACACTTACGCCTTAGTGAGATTATGGCAAAAGATAGGGCACAATGGCGACGAAGGATCCATATAGGCGACCCCATTATAGTGGGATAAAGGCTTGAGTGTTGTTGTTGTTAATGCAACAAATTTTAGTCTATGACAATATTCTATATACTTATTACCGTGCATAAGAAGCATATAAGAAAATACAATTACTGATAGCTTTTATAAGCATTTTTAGTTGAAAGTTTGCATTGTGCAGAACCGAGTATTGAACCAAAATTTTGGTTCGGGTATGGTTTTAGACTTTGGATAAATGGGTCGGTTGCTGAAAGGTCTTGCGGGTCAGCTGCACTGAAGAGAAGGAGCTCTGCACAGACAAGGCCTGCCTGAGGAAGATATGTCGGAGAGAGTCGACACCCCGGGAAGCTTCAACGAGCTGACCGAACAAGGGACTGCATGGGATTGCCGCTGTCAGCGGCCTGGATGTTAAAGCTATAATCTTGTTCCTTAAAAAGATTTATAAAAAATCACTGAGTTCTTGTTCACCTTGCCATGAACCACCAAATCTGCATTAGATTGTTTGCTTCTGATTAGATTTATGAAATGTTGGTGTTGACTGGTTGCTGTTGCTTTCAATTTTCATGAATAATTCACCAGTTTATTCTTTCTAAAATGTAATTTTTTGAGGATTAAGGCTCCGTTGGCGCGGCGTTTTTTGTTCCGGTCAGTTTGAACAAAAACTCCACCATTATAGCATTTGGCATGACAATGGTTATGCCAAATGACGGTTCATAACCATCGCATTCGTGACTGCCACCACTGTGTCAAACGGAGTCTAAATTTATTACCTTAACCAAGATATAAATAATTAATTTATTTGTTTATTATGGCAGGTGTCTTTTTTGCTTGGTTACATTATTATTTTATTAATCTGGGTGTACTCCGAGCTGCTGCAAAACTGGAAAAGAAAGTATGACTCAGAACTCTGACTTGTTGATATGCATTCATATTTGTCAATGCTGAGTTATATATGATTATAACGATGATATACTAATATGGGGCATGAAAGTCTACTTGTAGTTTGTCATTATCAAAAATAATTTGTTTTTCTTTCAATAGCATGGTGGTTTGAATCAATTTGAGTTTGAAATGACAAGATTGCAAATGACAGATGTCTGGTTTGGATCAATTTGAGTTTTAAATATCTGATATTAGATTGCAGGAGATACATTGGGACAATTTAAAAGCTCAAATTTCAATATATATATTTTAATAAATATATATGATTTTAAATTCTATTGTCACTATGTATTAATGTAGTAATTGTCAAAGTATTCATAACTCTTAATAATAACTGTCGACAAATCAAAACATTATTAACAATAACTCGTAGGGTACTCGTCCTCAGTACTTCCAAGAGTACTTTCCTGAGGTATGTTGGGTTCAGGTTCCCTCCTAGATGGATAAACCCACTTCGACGGATGTCGAGAGGTCTGTAATGCGGTAGATTGAGTCGTGAAGAAATTTGGGAGTGATCAGATGTCAGATCAACGAGATCATGAAACTTCAACAATCGATGACTCATATCCTTAACTTCTTATGAATTATTATTATATTATATATAATAGTAAATATATATAATCCACACCTACCATGCAGCTCGCGTGAAGTTGTTTAAAAGAAAAAAGAAGACAAAGGAGGACCAACTCCTTACCATCCTAGCAACCCATGTAAAAAGTATGAAAAAAGTGGTGACAACCAACTCTCACCTCTATAAGAAGAATTAGACATGCGAGGGAATACACCACCCAAGCCACTTTTTTCTTCTTCTTTGGCCACGACATCCAGTGGCGGTCAGAGTTCTTGAGGTTGTGGGAGTTCATTGCAAGATTTGACGTCGGCGATTGTCGCACAAGGTGGAGACACCGAAGAATCTTTGTGCGGGGACTGGGTCGCAAGGTGTTGCAGAGGCAATGGTCATGTAGTGGGGCTGTGGTGCGCATGTGCACAAGTACGGGGGAGCAATTTCGCTAACATAAGACGATTTGGGCAAAGCCAGAGAGGCATATACAAATTGTTGCAACGTCGTTTGTATCGAAGTGCCGACAATGCATTCAGATCACGATCGCGGTTGCGCAGTGGTGCGTGAAGGACGGCGTTTGACAACCGTTGTATTTGATTAAGGTGAGTACAATGAGCCACATATGTGTCTATTGGCGTTCAACATAGGGATGTATCTTTGCCTCAAGGGGATATTGGTGACGAGACATCTGAGTCTCAAACGGGGCAACCTACTAACGGGTTGCATGACGATCGAAGTGCACCAATGACGTCGTGTGTCGATGTAGGCAACATAGCTTGATACAATATTGAAAGATTTTTGAAGGACTGTAGGGTGTTCAGAGAACCAGTTTGAAGCGAGTCACTCTGACTCGAACTTGATCGCCTTTGTCAGTATACCTGTACATTTATCTTGTCTTTATATTTGCATTAGCTTTAAGATTTATCTGGGGATCAGGGAGAAAAGTCATTGTATGTGTTTCTGTTGAACATCATTTAATGGAGATTTTTTGGGTTGGACTCTGTTTGTCCCGTGATTTTTATCTTGTTTAAGGAGTTTTCCACGTATATGTCTCTATGTTTGGATGTGAATGTTTTGTTTGTTGCGTTTTTTTGTTGACGGTTTTTATAGGTTGCCAAGCTCGTGTGCTCAGGTGCACTCATGCTTGCGGATGAATTTTCCTAATATGTGGTATCAGAGATAAGTTCAGATGAGCCAGTGATCAGAGTTGTGATTAGGTGCAGTAGGTGACGACCATTGGTTCACTTTCTGTTAGAGGAATCAATCAATAATAATTCTATTGATGTTTTTCCCTCTATATATGGAGGCGGACACAAGACATAACAAAATAATACATATAAAATACATATTGTAACACTCCCCCTCAAGTTGGGCGTGAGATGTTGATCATGCCTAACTTGACAACAATTCTTCCAAAGGTAATTCCACTCTGGCCTTTCGTGAGAATATCGACAAGTTGTCTGTCTGAGGGAACAAAAGGAGTACACACAAGTCCCTTTTCAATATTCTCCTTGATGAAATGACGATCCGCCTCAATATGCTTTGTACGATTATGTTGGACCGGGTTGTGAGCGATGCTGATGATAGCCTTGTTATCACAGTATAACCGGATAGACTCATCTTCAGAGAGGCCCATGTCACTTAGCAACGATCGTAACCATAAACCTTCACAAACACCATGAGCCATAACCCGAAATTCTGCTTTAGCACTTAATATCGCCACGACCTGTTGTTTTTTACTCCTCCAGGTAACAAGATTTCCACCAACAAGAGAACAATACCCTGAGATAGATCGCCGATCGTCAACATAACCGGCTCAATCAGGATCGGTGTAGACCTCAATTTTTAGAGCCGAATTGAGGGAAACAATATTCCACTCCCAGACAATGACTTGAGATATTTGAGGATTCTGTTGGCAGCATCATCATGACAAATCTTCGGAGTATGCATATATTGGCTGATAACGCTCACAACATAAGCTATATCTGGACGGGTATGAGCCAAGTAGATCAGTCTCCCTACAAGCCTCTGGAATTCAGGAATATTTTCAATCTCCTTCCCATCATCACAACTAATTCTATGGTTCGCTTCAATTGGAGTGTCTGTTGGTCGGCAGACACTCATCCCAGTCTTCTCAAGAAGATCCAGAGTATACTTCCTCTGAGATATAAAGATCTCATGCTTGGACCTTGCCACTTCAATACCCAAGAAATATTTTAGAGCACCCAGGTCCTTGACCTCAAACTCAGAAGCTAACTTTTGCTTTAGAAGTTTGATTTCTTCCACATCATCGCCTGTAATAACGATGTCATCAACATAAATAATGAGAGCTATAAGTTTACCGGTCCTATACTTGATGAACATAGTATAATCGGCATTGCCCTGGTGATACCCAAAAGACAACATGACTTTGTGAAATCTCCCAAACCAAGTTATTGGAGTCTGTTTCAGTCCATATAGGGATTTCTTTGACTTGCAGACGTGTCCCACTGAACTTTTAGGAGTAAGGCCTGCTAGGAGAGACATAAACTTCTTCATCTAGATTTCCATGGAGGAAGACATTTTTTACATCAAGTTGTTCAAGGTCCCACCCTTTACAAGCAACACAGGATAGAAGGACTCTGATTGTGTTCACCTTCGCTACAAAAGCAAACGTTTCCTAGTAGTCAATTCTAAGAGTTTGAGTGTACCCTCTTGCCACCAACTTTGTTTTACACCTTTCAAACACACCCTGAGAATTTTGTTTGACTGTGAACACCCATTTGCACCCAACCGGTTTCTTCCCAGGGGGAAGAGACACTAAATTTCATGTGTTGTTCTTTTCAAGCGCAGCTATTTCTTCAAACATTGCTTCTCTCCGCACGGGAATCTTCAGGGCACTCTGCCAGGATGTTGATATGGATATGGACGCAAGGGAAAACACAAAGGTCTTATGAGATGTGGAGAATGAGTCATAAGAAACATAATTATAAAGAGGATGTTGAGTGCAGGAGCAGATACCTTTGCAGAGAATAATTGGAAGCTCAGAAGGTCCTGAGTCTGGGTCCAATGATTGTTCTGGTAGCAGATCAAGTGTGTCGTTGGCCTCTTTCTCCCGGCGAGTGTACACCTGCAAAGTAGGAGCAGTAGGAGGAATAGTAGTATGGGACAAGAATATCACTCACTTCCGACAGTAGAAGCTCCCCCTGAAGTGAGGTATGAAGGAGGAACATGCAGAGGTACAGACGGTGAGGGAACAGACGAAGAGGGCAAAAAAGGTGAGTCTCCTGGAGCAGGATAATAGGCTTCAGATTCACAAAACGTGACATCCATGGTAACGAAGACCCTCTTAGTAGGAGGATGAAAACATTTGTAACATCCACATCATCGCCTGTAATAACGATGTCATCAACATAAATAATGAGAGCTGTAAGTTTACCGGTCCTATACTTGATGAACAGAGTATAATCGGCATTGCCCTGGTGATACCCAAAAGACAACATGACTTTGTGAAATCTCCCAAACCAAGTTCTTGGAGTCTGTTTCAGTCCATATAGGGATTTCTTTGACTTGCAGACGTGTCCCACTGAACTTTTAGGAGTAAGGCCTGCTAGGAGAGACATATAAACTTCTTCATCTAGATTTCCATGGAGGAAGACCTTTTTACATCAAGTTGTTCAAGGTCCCACCCTTTACAAGCAACACAGGATAGAAGGACTCTGATTGTGTTCACCTTCGCTACAAAAGCAAACGTTTCCTAGTAGTCAATTCTAAGAGTTTGAGTGTACCCTCTTGCCACCAACTTTGTTTTACACCTTTCAAACACACCCTGAGAATTTTGTTTGACTGTGAACACCCATTTGCACCCAACCGGTTTCTTCCCAGGGGGAAGAGACACTAAATTTCATGTGTTGTTCTTTTCAAGCGCAGCTATTTCTTCAAACATTGCTTCTCTCCGCACGGGAATCTTCAGGGCACTCTGCCAGGATGTTGATATGGATATGGACGCAAGGGAAAACACAAAGGTCTTATGAGATGTGGAGAATGAGTCATAAGAAACATAATTATAAAGAGGATGTTGAGTGCAGGAGCAGATACCTTTGCAGAGAATAATTGGAAGCTCAGAAGGTCCTGAGTCTGGGTCCAATGATTGTTCTGGTAGCAGATCAAGTGTGTCGTTGGGCCTCTTTCTCCGGCGAGTGTACACCTGCAAAGTAGGAGCAGTAGGAGGAATAGTAGTATGAACAAGAATATCACTCACTTCCGACAGTAGAAGCTCCCCCTGAAGTGAGGTATGAAGGAGGAACATGCAGAGGTACAGACGGTGAGGGAACAGACGAAGAGGGCAAAAAAGGTGAGTCTCCTGGAGCAGGATAATAGGCTTCAGATTCACAAAACGTGACATCCATGGTAACGAAGACCCTCTTAGTAGGAGGATGAAAACATTTGTATCCCTTTTGAGCGGGAGAGTAGCCAATAAACATACACCGTAGGGCGCGAGGATCAAGTGTAACATCCATAATCTGACGCGAAAAATTATTTGATTTGTAGGGGAAAGTCGTGACAAATTTTGAGTCGAGGCAGCGCGTCGTCGAGGTATAAAGTTACTTTTCTTTATGATAGCGACAGTTAGTTCGTTAAGTGCGATAAAAATAGTGCGTGACGCATTTTAATTTAATGACGTAGGCGCGACAAATTGCCATGACACATAGGAGTTGAGATGAATTGACTCATCATGGGTGCCAATAGCAGGTCACATCACCCCCCCCCCTCACTTCATACGGTTATCAAAACGTATAGCCATCAAATAAATCCCGCATATTCATTTTCACGGGAGAAGAGGGAAAAACCGCAGCCCGCAGTTCCCGTCCCGTCTCCCGCACGCGCGACGCCGTCGCCTCCCGCCAGCTTCTCCGGCGCCCGATCCTCCTCCGAAACTCTTCTCCGATCACTCCTTCCTCTGCGAGCGCCGGTGGACATTCCTTTTCCTTCCTTGGCCGTGGAAGTGTCGGATTTAACCCTAGCCGGTGGTAGTGAAACGATTTCGTTCCGGTGATTTAATTCTCCTTTATCTCTATTCCTTTGTGGAAATTCCTTGATTTAGAAGTTAGTCTAACCTAGGTTTTGTTCCTAATGCCCTAATTAGGTTTTGGAGTTCGTGATTCCCCGCAGAATTTGGTTTGGGCGCATTGGGAGCCTCAATCACTCCACGTAAAGGTAAAATATAAAGTTTAGCGCTTGAAATTTTGTAACCCTAGTTGTATAGAAATTGTCCACGGAAAATCGTAAAAGAAAAAAAAATTATGAATTTAGGGCTACTGTAAATTTCAGGATTTTTGGGGGTCGGGGCAGCATTCTGAAGTCCCAGCAGTAGGAGTGCCTTCGAAGAGAAGATGTCGCCGCGTCGAGTGTACGAACGCCGCAGCACCACTGTAAGGAAACTTAATTTCTGTTAATTAGACATAGCAAATAATATACTTTATATACGCATGTGTAGGGTTTTGTACAAATATCATGACCATACATAGAAAGGTGTGGTGATAGGAAAACGGTCGCGGAAAATGTGTAGGATGATACCCTTCTCCAAGACCCAAGTAGTCAGATCAGGATCTGTAATGTTAGGTACGAAACCTATACCTGTGTACGTAAGTTTGGATTTGTCCAACGAAGGGCGTGAATGTCCTTCTAGTTGACCATAAAAGTTAAGGGTCGCTCAGTAGTACACCAAAAGAGATGTCCCAAGCAGAGTAGCATTTGACCAAAAGGTCAGTAGCACACTTCAGTCTTTCGTGCTTGGTAGAGGCGCACTACCTTTCTCATAGGGCATATGGTATCCTATGAGCAGCAGAGTCTTGGGAGTTGACTCCCTTAAGACAGTTAGTAGATTCGAGACCGTGTCCGCGTGACACTAGAACAATTGAGTTCGTCAGATGGTCTCGGGTCGTCAGTTTCAGATTTTTGCGCGTTAGGAGCTACTCTGCATAGAGCCTTCCTAGTAGAGGTGCAAGCTAGAGGTCACCTAGAACTCAAGTATAGACCTGACGTGAGACAGTATACCAGTAGTGAACGCCGGGACTTGGGTTAGTGAACTGAAAGTCACGAACAAAGAATATGTAGATGTTTTGACCAGGTAGTGTTCTGAAGGCTACATAACACACACATAAATATTTTTAAATGCACAAAACCATTTTTTAAAGGCATGCATTTCATCATATGAGAAACGTTTTTAGTGTCACTAGGATGAATTATTTTTCTTTACTCTGACCCCTCGTGGGCAATGTTTTTACAGGTGACGCAGGTGGTAAACTACGTATAGGATGAGCGTTATGGTGGCGTCAGTTTGTAGTACTTTTCCCATTTAGTTTACTCTTTTTCAGCATGTACTTGTAGATGTGGACAATGTACCTGGTTAATATTTATATAACTTGTATCAGACTATTATTGTTACCAATTTTCAGTTATTACAATCCATTCTTGTTTAGTGGCTCTGTGAATCCGATGTCAGGTATGTGGTTTACCCTTAGTTTATTTTTTTTTTTCGTACTTCCGCTGTAATTCTTAAATTTCCTGTTTAGTATAGACTTTTATACCTGCTGCTACTAGTTTTAATACTGTTTCTAGTTTTCTTTATATCGCTAAAACCGGCCGGAGACTGATTTCTGAAATACTGGGAAGGGGAGTGTTACAAATTGGTATCAGGAGCCAGGTTTAGGATCCCTGGGAGACTAGAAGGTTTTCACAAGAGCCATAGGATTGTGTAAGAGTAAGCTCTTGTTAGTAGAGTATTTTAAGTGTTGTTTTAAGCCTTGGTTTCGCCAGAGTACGAAATAAAGTTGAAGCCAGATTTTGCAGATGCTTGATAAATAACCAGATTTCTTTTATATGTTCTATCAGGCACCTCGAGTCAGCGAACCGGGTGAATCTTCACGTCAGGACCCTGTTCTAACGCGACTAGGGGAGATGCTTCAGTGCACAGGTACCACCAGTTCCAGCAGCTTCAGAGGGCACTGACATAGCGTTCTAGATTGTCAAGGCGGTTTATGTTGCCTTGATGGAGTTTCAGAGAGGACTGCTGCAGGGTTTCCAAATTCCAGTACATAAGTACCAGCCTCTGTACCAGCTCCTGCACCAGCACCCGTGGAGATGACCCTGGAACGCTATTTGAGGAACTTTAGAGAGCTTCAAACCCTCGAACTACAGTGGGGATGAGACCCC
Source organism: Platanthera guangdongensis (assembly GCA_039583875.1). Lineage (NCBI taxonomy): Eukaryota > Viridiplantae > Streptophyta > Magnoliopsida > Asparagales > Orchidaceae > Platanthera > Platanthera guangdongensis. Next base: position 259,240,817 of record CM077150.1, read on the forward strand.
GATGGACACAGATGATTGGGTGACAAATACCAGGACTGTTGGATGTTTTGGAGTGCCCAGAGAACAAGAAGGTTCTTCTGGTAGTTTTTCTCCTCGAGGTGAGACAAAGGTCTGGTTGGGACAAGTACCGGGCAGATGATCCTGCAGGTAAAGGGTTATGAAAATTCTTTTTCATTTTTGGAAGTGATATGTTTCTTTTTTAAATAATATGACCATGCTTTTGGTCAGGTCGTACGCCAGACATGTTTACGTGGGGCGAATTTTCTAGAGCCCTGCGAGTGGGTCGTGCCTCCTTCCGCACGACGAGGTCTACAGGAGAGATACCTTATGCTTTTCCAGGGGGACATAGATTGTTGCTGAGTACGAGCGAGAGCTTACCCATCTGGCTCGATATGCGGGCGTGATGCAGGGAGGACCAGACTGAGAAGTGTAGCCGTTTTGTGGATGGTTTACGTGACTCGTTGAGACAGCGTGATGACTATGGTCAATGCTGATTACAGGAACTTACGGGATACGGCTCGCAGGCTGGAGGCTGACCAGCAGAAGGTTCAAAAGCGAAGTAATTTCCGCGCGAAGCGATCTCAGGATTCGCATCAGTTGCAGCAGAGCAGGAATGACCAGGGGAAGAACTGGAACAAGAAGCAGAAGCCTGATGCCAGGAAGAATGGTCAATCTGGTGACAGGAGCAGGGACTACCCCTTTGCCCAAAGTGTCAGCGTCGCCATCCAGGAGAGTGTTTGGCCAGCGCGGGCGTGTGTTACAAGTGCCGTCAACCTGGACACATTGCTCGTTTCTGTCAGAAAGTTGGAGCGAATCAGGTAATAAAACATAGTTGTAATTTACATTTATGAAATTACTGTAGATGACAAGTGTAATTTGTTCCTGCAGTCAAGTACGAGATGATGGCCCTAGCAGAGCAGCAAGTGCAAAGCTTTGATGATTATGATGGAAGACCAAGGCAGGGTCGAGAATTGGTGCAGCCCCAGAGCTTATGGCTTGGTCAGCAGGAGGCTAAGGAGCAGGAGGATGTAGGACAGATAAGTGTTTACTTTGCCTGTAAGTTTATTTAATCCTCCGTAGTGACACTCTTTTCCTTTTAAAAATCATTCATGTAGGCATATTTATGATTCGTGATTTACCCTCCAAAATTCTAATTGATACGGGTGCCTCGCACTCGTTTATCGCAGAATCTCTAGTGTAAGTTGAATTAGAAGTTTCCCCAGAGACTGTAGCGCTGGATGTTATGATGCGAATGGATCCCTTCTGCAGACTAGAGATAGGTGCAGTGGTACCGGTGTAGTTTGGTGATTACCCTCCAAACTCTTCACTAGATTTCCATGGAGGAAGACCTTTTTACATCAAGTTGTTCAAGGTCCCCCCTTTACAAGCAACACAGGATAAATGACTTGATTGTGTACCCTTC
>CM077150.1:259242739-259312376 GCA_039583875.1 Platanthera guangdongensis
CGCCTGCAACATCCCTGCCGACCTAGCAGTCCGCCAACCTGTCCGCGTAGTCCGCGCGATAGGTTTTCCCAAGCCTTCCATTCACCCACTTTCACTCACAGAATTCAACACTCCCCACTTGAAGTGAAAAGTGGTGAATAACTCCAGCAGCTCCCGTAACCTTGCACCTGGTCCTTCCGATAGCATCTACGAAGAGATGTCAAAGACATAGTCCTCGCCCCGCATATCTTGGACCATGAGGGATCCCTCCAGCATCTCCAAAAGGAGTCATGCTTCCCTCTGCCTTCTTCAGCTTCAACCTCCACTCATGCATCACAGGAGTATCACCAACTTCTTTGGACACTGAAGTCCAAGCCTCGTTGCCTCTGAGAGAAGTCCCTCTTCAGCCTTGGTGTCAACCACCTCCTTGATTCTAGTGGGGTCATCACAACCAGAAGAACCTTGCTCGACCTGAGGGCTAGCAAAGGAATGGGACCAAGTCCGCCATGTTTCCTTTTGCTATATCGAGCTGGTGGCTTACTGATCCTCTTCGATCTCCGAAGAACCTGATCATGGCTAACCACCTCCGCTGCTTTTGAACCAGCTCCGTTCCCGGGCAAACCCGGAACAATGCTCCCTTTGCTCCCTGAAACAAGACGCCTCCTTACTGGAACCAAGAGCACCTGGAGCAACGCTCCCCCTGCTACCTGAACCAGAAGACTCCCTCTTGAACAAGACTTCTGGAACATCGCTCCCCTTGCTTCCTGAACCGGAAGCCTCCGTCTTCGAGCCAGAAGATCTGGAGCATCGCTCCACCTTCTCCCGAACTCTGACCCTTGCCCCGGAGCTAGAACAACCTGGAGCACCTGGTGACTCAGGCAACTCCACTTCCTTAGCAGCAGCCTCCTTCAGCCCACCATCTGACCTGCTTATCTCTAGCTCCACATAAGAGCTACCCCAATACGGCGTCAACTCATCAAAAACAATGTCTCTCGACACTATGATTTCTTCGTCGCAGGATCCATACAACCTCCATCATTTTCTACTCTGCTCATCATACCCACAAAGACTAGCTTTGTCTTGAGAGCACGCACCCGGAGAATGTATATAACAGTAGATCCAAACACCCAAGGTGCTTCACTGAGGGCTTCACTCCGAACATCAGCTCATAAGGAGTCTCATTATGATCGGACTAAGAGGCATCCGGTGATGACATGAGCAGCACAGCCATTCCTTCCGCCCAAATAGCCTTCGAACTCCTTTACTCTGAAGCCAACACTTGCAGGTCTCCGTTAACCAACGGATCATCCGAGCTGCAATACTACCCTGTTGTGAAGTATGTCCACAAGAAAGCTCCATCCGATCCTTGCTTCCTGCAAAAGCGTGAGAACTCGGTTGAGCCAAACTCACCACCGATACTTGTCCTCAACCCTTGATCCTCCGGCCAAGCTGGCCTTCCACAAGCTTCTTGAACTCCACAAACAAGTGTACCATGTTGAACTTCTTCTTCATGAAGTATACCCAAGTATACCTAGAATAGTCATCAACCAATATCAGCATGAACCTGCTGCCTCCAAGACTGGCCGTGACGGTCGGGTCCCACCAGAGCACAATGGACAACCGCCAATGGTGCATTACATCTGGATTGTGCTTTGTCAACCATGAAGCGATAGGCTCCACTTTCCTGACATCCCGCACACCCCCGACCATCGCCATAGGATGACAATCTAGGCAAGCCCTTACGAGTCTTCTTTCCGCCATTGCTTTCAGCTTGTCCATCCCTACATGCCCCAGTCTTTCATGGCCAGATAGCTGCACTATCACTGGCATTCATCCGATCAGCTCCAGAACTAGTTGATATCCCAACTACGTTCTTCTCCTTCCTCCCTACCTGAGCTACGTTCGCCGAGAGCAAGACAACCTTGCACTCCTTCCGAAGATGACCATGCTGCTTGCATTTATAGCACCGTGGTCCTTCCTTCCTCTTCCTATCACGCCTAGGAGAACACTCCTTTCTTCCTGATACGAAGTAGAGGGACCATCTTCCGCAGCAATTTTCACCTCCTTCCTGTACAACCCATCAAGGGAAGTCCAAACCTCCGCAGCTGACCGACATCCACTGATGTGGTCCAAGAGCTCCGATGAGATCACTTGCTTGAGAATAGACTCCGCTTTCGCATTTGCCTCCTTCCAAGCTCTCATCGCCTCAGCATTGCCAGCAGTATCCTCTTGTCTTCCTGCTCCGCATACAACCTCCCAAAGGTCCTCGCCAAGAAGAAAGCTCTTCATACAGGACTTCCACCACCGTTCACAGTTCGTCTCTGTAAGAAGATCAATACCAAGACAACTTGCATCCTCCACTGCCATGGTTCTACCACTGGTTTCCTCTACAGAAGAGCAACTACTTCCATTGAGCACTGCTTGACCACTCCAACAACCTCGCTCTGATACCATGTTAAAATTCAACAAACCGCAGACGCCCCTTGGATACCCTGTTGAAAACTCAACAAACCGAAGGAGAATACGCCCACTTATAATGTTGAAAGTTTTCCCGGATCGTGGAGTTAGCAGGGGTTATCTCAACAAAGCAGTAACAACCAGCAACACATGCAGCACACGCTTCTTTATTGATCAAGAGCAAACTTCTTTACAAGGCGAGACATACATGGCGAGACATGCTTCACCAAAACCCAACACCGGAGAGCAGAGACAGTTACAAAGACAAGAACAAAAAACAAGCCGCGCGGACTCAATCACCAAGCCGCCGACCTACTGCTGTGGAGTCCGCTCAGTCCCGCCAGGTCGCCAGACCGCAACCCCAAGCCGCGCGGACTCACCCCTTATTCCAATGCTTAGCTCTTCACCGCCGATCTGCAGGCCGCCTGACCGCGAGGTCGCCTAGCCGCCAGACCGCACAAGCTGCGCCACCGAATGGAACAGTCCGCCTGAAGCAGGCGACTTCCTGAACCCCGAACCAAGTTGCCAAAGAGAAGACCGCCTGGTCGCTATCCGCGACCTGCTGTTTTACCGCCTGTTGCTTAACCGCAGAGTCCGCACTGTCCCTGACCGCAATCAGAGCCAAGTCCTGGCTTTCCAGCGCTATCCGCACAACCTGCACAGCACAACCGGGTCAACCCTCTATCCGCGCGGACACCAAGGTTCAGACCGCAGCAACTTACGCGAGCTCAAATACTGTTCACTTACTTCGGTCTAGGTTTTTTTACTCCTGATGTGACATGGGTCCTATTTATAGGCACAACGATGAGTATGGTCACCGCCCTAGCCGATAGGATCACCGCCACATCCCGCAGCTAGAACAAGTGTGTCCGCCAGCCCGCGGACACACATTCCAGTTCGCCGCTCCTGTGCAGATAGCCAGTCCGCCCCAGCTTCTCCAAGGCCGGACTCCAATATCCAGCCCGCCTTGCCGCCAGAGACCAAGCCAGGACCACCACAACCGGACTCCACAACAGCCGTGTCCGCCATTCTGCGGACAAGGCATCAGCCCGCAAAACCCGAGCCCGCAGCCTCGCCATCAAGGCACCTGCCGGACTCAGCGGACACCCGGCTTCCGTCCGCATATCCCAAGTCCATTGCCTCATTGCCAAGGCACCTCCGGACTTAGCGGACAGGCCAATCCAGTCCGCTAACAGCAGACTCCAGTCCGCAACTCTCCTGAGTCCATAACCTCGTCACAAGGCTAAACCGAACAATCAGCGGACTCTGGCTCCAGTCCGCACGCTCCTGCACAAGCAATCCTCCAGTCCGCATATCCCCAAGCTAGCAAACAAGGCAACAACACTTCTACTAAGCTTGGCGGACTGAGAATGCAGCCCGCGCTCCCACTGCGCGATCTCCCCGGACTGAGCCTCCTGGACTTGGTTCAATTCCCACCAAGTCCAGCCTACTGGCCGCAAGGGCCAGTCCGCACTTACTGGCGGACACTGGATCTAGCCCGCCATACCGGGCGACCTCCAGTTTCTGTCTGCGCTGACCGGCGGTCTCCGCGGCTTCCACTTGCCGCTTCACTGGAGCAAGACCAAGGCAACTGCCAAACCGGTCTGCCGAGCTCCAGTTCTTTAGTCCGCTTCATGCCGGACTCCGCGGATAGCATTCCTATCCGCCTGGTTACTTCCTGGGAGTCAACCGCCTGCTGAGCATACACAGGCCTGTCAGACCGCTGCTGCTGTCCGCGTAGTCCGCGCGAACAGACCGCCCAGGCCGCCACAGAGCAAACCGCCTGCAACATCCCTGCCGACCTAGCAGTCCGCCAACCCTGTCCGCGTAGTCCGCGCGGATAGGTTTCCCAAGCCTTCCATTCACCCCACTTTCACTTCCAGAATTCAACATAAGTCCGTTTTGGGAACTTTAATTTGACCTCATTATTTTTACAATTTATAACTACTTCATCCCTTGACAACCAATCCATACCAAATATTATAACCAACACTTCCAATGGTAGTACGGTGAAATCTATCTCTATCTACTTATCTCCAAAATTAATCAGTGTTTCACATCTAAATTTTGCAATCACCACTGAATTATTTGGCATTGAAACTTTCATTTCATTCACAATGTGATACTATTTTGGTTGTAAGTGCTTAACAATCTTATCGGAAATAAAAGAATGACTAACTCAAGTATCAAAAAACTCTCTTAAAAGATTATCATGCACATTAATCATACCTATCAGCACAATATCATTTGCCTTGGCTTCTTAGGTTCCGTTTGGGGGAACTTATTTTCACCGGTCAAGCGGTTACGACCGCATGAACCGGACCTTAAATTATGGTCCGGTTCATGCGGTTGTAACCGCTTGACCGGTGAAATTAAGTCCTCCCAAACGAAGCCTTAGTGTCTCAGATTAAAGATTTTGGGTTGCACTTGCCTTTCTTATGGTGCTTCAACCATTAAACTAGAGGCAACTGATTCAACTCATTTTCTTTTATCAAGATAGCTTGAAGAACCAACATAATATAGCTTCTGATATCAAACAACACAAACCAAATACTTTACTTTATCAGAGGTAGCGTTTTGCTGGAATTGACTAGTAGTGAAACTTTGTAAATAAAATTAAGTTGTATACCAAACATAATACCAAAAGCTTTTCAATATATAGAGCAACATGCAGCAAATGATGTACAACACTAGACATGACATACACAAGACTAAAGATTCCAGAATCTCTAGCCCTACTCGTAGACACCTCAAAACCTACCCCTCCAAAACTCACTACTCGAAACTAGTCCATCCGGCTCAGAACCAGACTAAGTTAATACTATCATGTTGGGAATTCTCTTCCTAGTAGGTCTTCTAATGCCGCTCTAGATACACAGTAACTGCATCAACTATTTTAAGTCATAGCTAGTACTTCTCCACACGGAGCGTTCTTTTCCCCTCTTCTGATAATCAGCTAGAGACCTCGCCGTCCTTGTACTAAAATGATAAGGGTTAAGAACTTGTCAGTCATACAGAACTCAGTGGATTTTTATGTTCTACTAAATTCGAATTGTTGTTTTGTTTCTTTTTTCTTTTCTTTTCTCAGTAGATATATTGTTTTTCTTTTCTTTTCTTTTATTCTTTTTTTACTAGACGATAAGGTTAATGATGGATTAGTCTTCCTTTTCTTTTTCTTTTGGTTCCGCTTATGCAAAATATTTTTGCTAGGACTTCTAGTTATTGCCAACCTACGGCATCTGTTGCATGATCAAAATCATCTTGAAGTTCTTACGAACACCTAACTTAAGTGATTCACCCCCCTCAGGTTTACCCTTAACTTCATCGTATTGCATGCCTAACTTTTATTGTATAACTTAAGTTCATGTATTCTTTAAATGAGTAGAGTGTTCAGTTATCTCTCTTTAGATTATATTTCTGCATCAATGCCGCCAACAGTTAAAATTTTAATCGGGCGATACAGATGGATTCTTTGTGCGGATTTTATTTATTCTTTATTTTGCATCTTTAAATCAGAAAGAGAACTAAATGCAATAAATACTTCAAAATTTTACGAAATCGGTACTAAAAATTTGTGCATAAAAGTCGAGAGCCAAAAAACAGAAAGTTCTAAGCATGTCGAGTACAGTATTGGAAAGCCTTCCCAAACATGCGTACGTTTCATGCACGAAAGAAATGCTTGTATTTAAGTCGGCATTTTCGTAATTAAAAGTAGACATTTGAAATAAAGTCGTAGTCATTTTTTCTTTTCCCTTATCTTTTCTCAGGTCGACATTCATCCTCTCTATGGAGACCATCTCAAGCGTAGAAGATTTTCGAGTAGCAACAATGAAGGAGTGTAAGGTGCTTAAAGAAATATTATTAGATTTTTGGACTTAAAAGAGACAAAGGGTCTAAGCATAAAAACCAGGGGAAATATCCAAAGAATAAGAATACAAAAATAGTAACAAAAAAAGCCTCAAATCCCATGATATTCCCTTCCCAAAATCCCAAATAATTGCCAAAAATCCCTCAAAAAACATTAGCGGATCTTTTGAATTGGAATTAAGAATTGAAATTGGGGCAACAAAATTCCAATTTCAGCGTCCGGATGTGTTAGAAATTCCTTCGGAATTGCAATTAGTCTAATTCCATGGAATTCAATTTTGTACTATGACCAATTTTTAGGGATAAAAACAGATATTTCATGGAATCAGTTTTTTTTACTATGGCCTTCGTTGCTCGATATCATTGTCGCTGCCCGATATTATCGTTGTTGCCCGATCTCGTCGTCACCGCTCGATCTCGCCGACAGCGCCCGATCTCACCGACAGCGCTCGATCTCACCGCCCCGCCCCCCGATCTTCGCCGCCGACGCCGATCTCGCCGCCCCCGTCCGATCTCGCCGCCGCCGCTGGATCTCGCCGTCATCGCCCGATCTCGCCGCCGCCCGATCTCGCCGCCACCACCCGATCTCATCGCAGCTGCCATATCTCGTCGCAGCCGACTGATCTCGCAGTCATCGCCCGATCTTGTTGTCGTCGACCGATCTTCCCACCGTCTCGCCGCTGCCGCCCGATCTCGTCGCCTGATCACGCCCTCGATCACGTCGTCGTCGCCTGATCTCGTCATCGTCAACCGATCTCGTCGCCGTCGTCGACCGATCTCGTCGCCGTCTCCCGATCTCATCATCCCTGTTCGATCTCGCTGTCATTGCCCGATCATAATTAATTGTTAATACACTACCTGAAGTTGATTTCTTTGGTATTGTGTTCCTATTTTTGCCAACTTTTTCATTTTCTGAGATATCGTAAAAGAATAATTTCATCCATCACATTATTTTGTTTCAATAACTTCGTCCCGAGTGACATAAGACTCCAATTTCAAATTGTCATCGCCTGATCCTGCAGCCTTGAGAAAAAAATTTTCTAAACTAATTCCAATTCTAGAAGTTCATCTTATAGTCAAACAACTACATTGAAATTCAGACCAATTCCAATTCTCACATGAATTGGAATTGGATGAATTCCAATTCTGCAATTCCAATTCTTGTGATCCGAACAAACCCTAAGAGATGTAATGAAAGAAGAGAGAAATTAGTCCAACCTACAACTCTGAACAGCAGCAAGAGAACCAATCCGAGAGGGGGGAAATAGCAAATTTGCTGGAATTTCCTGCAGCAGCCAACCAACTGACCAAGCCTTCTAACACAAATGGGCTTAGGAGAAGCCTTCCAACAGAAGGGACAATAAGAAATAAGTCCCCATTAGTGCTACCTAAATTCCCAGCACTCAACTTTTCATTTCCCCCTCCAATTTAAATCAAAGGGGAATTAAAAGCCCAAATGTAATCCACTAGAAGCTTAATAGTAATAGGTATTTCCACTACAATCCCAATTTCCAAGAGCATGACATCTACTTTTCTTATATTTTTATATGGTAGATTATTATTTGCAGTCAACTAAGAGTGGGCAGTCAGTTCAAATTCCAGAAATCCAGCTAGCCAAAGGAAATGCTATGAAGAAAAGGACCAATAGTAATATTAAGAAGAAAGGGCACACATTCTTTTAATGCCCCTAAACCAGCCTTTAAAAAAACCAAGCAACAAATAACAATCAACCTTCATATACTTAACCCCAAATTACTCCCAAAATCAATTCAGTCCTTGAAATAAGAACAACATAAATCAGGTGTCAATGGCTTTAGTGTGCATTTAACAAAATGACCTGCAATTAAAATTTCGTGGTGTGCATATATGACTATTGTGAACATAGCGACAATAAGTGCGCTCTTAACACCACTCATAATTAAACTATTAAAAAATTATATCCATTAATAAGTTCTGTTAAATGTAATATTTTAAAAATAGCAGATGCAAACATTTTAGAACAATGCTGCAGATAAATGAGCAAAGAAAGAAGAATCAGAGAAATGATAAAATCACAGCTATAACACTTTTTTCGCTTTGAAGAACTACAGTTAATGAGAGACCAAAAGATAGATAATTATGTGGATGGTATACAATACCCATATTTATATAATACTCTGCAATACACATGAATTTCTCAGGCCAGAAGAAATACAAAATGAAATACACCGTAATATATACATTTTTGGGGACATCGAGATATCACGAAAAAGATGCGATCAAAAAGATGCGAGAACGAATTAAATTTTCGCAAAAAAAACATAATAAGCGAAATAGTAGTATTATAACAGAAGATACCGAGCGTAGAAATACGTACAACCAATAAAGATTTTTCTTAATAACACCACATTACATGGAATAACAAACTTGCATGCATCAAGATTTACATAACTTTACATACGAATGCGGTCGGATATGTATTAATTCGGAGAGTCCCATCGTGTGCCCTGAAGGAAACATGAGCAGAATGGAAATGTTAAGGGAAGGAAACAAGAACAGAATAGTAAATATTGATTGTAGTTGGAGATGTTAAAATAGTAGAACTGGGCTTCTGGTTCTTACCATAATTCTGGGAAGATTGACCAGCAACAGAGAAAGGCAGTAGAGGGTGGTGCAGGCAATGCTTGCTGCAAAGACATTGTGGCCCAGCCTTCTGTCATCGCGGCTCGGTATGAATGCCGTCTTCAGCTTGTTGGTCAATTGGAAGATTCTGTGGGCAACCTGAATGAAAATCGGAGAATTTTATGTGCGAAGGGGAGTGCGTCTTCTTCTTTCTGATGCAATGTTGCGTGATGAAGTAACTGGGATCGGGCAAAAATTGTTTGTGTTTATTCTAACTGGATGAGTATTTGACGCGTCTAAATGGAAGAGCATAATTGTAAAGTAATCATCTGTTTTTTTAATTATTATGAGTCGTGCTCATGGAACAGACGGATTCAAATCCATGTTGTCCGACGTTTCTTAATCGGGTTCTGACCACTAGTTTCGTTATATTATTTGATTATGAGTTGTGTTTAGTTTAATCTTGTTTGGGATGATCTTGTGTTGGAGTTGCAACTTCGCTCATGTTTATTGTATCGCAGAGAGACACGTCGAGTTTTTGCAATCCTCGAGATAAATTCTCCGGCAACTGGATCGGCGACGAATATTACTTTGAGCAAAGGATTGCTTAGAACCCTCCCACCCAGAAGAACAATCTATGGCTTGAATTTTTTGTTTTATTATTGTGCTAATCCACTACTTTTCAAATGTTTTTTACCACATTTAGCATTTGACATGACAACGATTATGACCGCTGCTAAGAAAAAACGAACTAAATTTAAACATTAAAGTGGATGGAGTTCCTTAAATGAGGTCAGGCGTTCACGAATGACGGTTCATAACAACCGCGTTCATGAACACCACCTCCGTGTCAGACAGACCCTTAAAATTCACTTAAAAATAAGGGATTTACTGGTGAAATTGGATCTTGAAAATTAAGGGTTTAAATGAGGATGTCTGACCTCCCTACAAAAGTAAATAATTTGGAGTAATCATTGACATGCTTCCTCCATATATTTAACTACCTATTTAACTATGATCTCACCAGCCAACTTCGCACATTACATCCACTAACTTCGAGTTACCACATCACTTACTCTGCTACACCACTATGTTCTTTACTATTCAAGTGTGCAACCCCCACGACTAGTAATAATCACTGATTACAACATACCGCCACATTCTACCACAATCTGCTAACAAATCACCAACTCAATTGAAGACGAACAAATACATCTATGGGTTTAGGACATTTACGTGCACATTATCTTGTGTTTATTGCTGAATGTCGCTTGTTTTGAACGACAATTGTGTTAGATATGGCTTATATAAGAACCGGGTTCTCATGTTGGTGGCAACGCGATCGGCTCGACTTAATAGCGTGAAGGTAACATGGTATCAGAGCAGGTTTAGGTTTTCGTCGATCCCGCCTCCTGCGTCGACCATCCAGCCGTTTCGTTCGATCCTGCCGCTTCATCGATCTCGCCTCATGCTGATCATCGATCTCGCCGCTCCATCCCGCGAGACCTCGTCGATCCAGCCGTCTGCCCGATCCGCACCGGAAGCGTTCCCGTCTGGTTCGTCGTTCCTGTCCGCACCAAAAGTGTAGTAGTCGAAACCCATCTTCAACAGTTTCTCCTTGGCGGCGGCCATCTTCGACAGTTTCTCCTTGGCGGCGGCTTCATACTCAGCAACCTTCTCCTATTTTCATGCTTGCTGCCGATACTCCAATCTGGCGCCCTAGTTGCTATTCTCCGGCCCTTCACCTCCCCTGAGGCCCTTTTCTCTTGCCGCCTCAGCTTGTTCTAATGGCCTTATCTCATATTTCATATCTTCTGAAATCCGACATCATCCTTAATGGGACCAACTACAAGGAATGGTCTTCCACGATTTGAGTGTTTCTTCGTGGATTGCAACTTTGGGATCATCTTGATGGATCCACTTCGGCTTCAGCACCAATTCTCATTGACGGTGCTTCCTCTCCATCTGCAACTAGTGGGACCAATGCGTCCTCTCCTTCTATCACTAGTGGGACAGAGTGGAAAAAATGGCATGATGATGACGCCCGGATCATTTTCATTCTTTGCCAGTCCGTTGAGACATCTATTTGTATGGTTGTATGTGATTTTACCACAGCCAGGAAGATCTGGGATCATCTACGCTAACTCTATTTGCCTTCCAGCCAGGCGCAAAAGTTCTCCTTGGTGCAACTCTTATTCAGTTTATCAGCACGACCGATCCGTTCAGACCTTCTTTGTGGAGCTCAGTAACTTATGGCGATAGCTGGATGGGATGTCTACCTCTAGTTTCCCCACGTGTGCTCGTTACACCACTATTGACGAGGAGAGAGATCACCTGCGCATGTATGAGTTCCTCATGCGTCTCGACCTGAGTTCGAGTCTATTCGTGCTCAGTTGATGCACCGGGTTGCTCCTCCATCCCTACGTAACTGTCTTGCTGTTGTTGTCGCTGTGGAGACCCGTCTTCACTCTTTGGAGGGCATGCACCTTGCCTCCTCGCCGCTCCTCAGTACGGCTTCGTGGTACCTGATCCACCAGTCTTACCTCTTTCTCCAGGATTTAGTGCACCTACTTCGTATCTCCCGTCTTCAGCAGCTTCACCCAGTACTTTTTCAGGTGCGCCACCATGCTTTGGGCCATCACAGTGTTGTGTTCCCTGTTGTCACTACTGTCACAATTAGGGACACATTCGTTTGTAGTGTCGCAAGTTACAACATGTCCAAAACCAGCATGGGGCACCTCATTGAGCTGCTCCTGATTCCCGGTTACTTGATTCTGGTGCATCTTTTCATATGACCTTTGATGTAGCTCCCTTACATTCCTGCTAGTCTGTTTCTTCTGACCCACGTGTCATCATTGTTGATGGCACTACCTTGCTCGTTGCTAGCTATTGTACCCTGCATATGCCCATTTTCACATTCCCGATGTTGCCTATGTACCCTGCATATGCCCATTTACACCACTATGTTCTTTGCTATTCAAGTGTGCAACCCCCACGACTAGTAATAATCACTGATTACAACATACCGCTACACACTACCACAATCTGCTAACAAATCACCAACTCAATTGAAGACTAAAACAAATACATCTATGGGTTTAGGACATTTACGTTCCCATTATCTTGTGTTTATTGCTGAATGTCGCTTGTTTTGAACGACAATTGTGTTAGATATGGCTTATATAAGAACCAGGTTCTCATGTTGGTGGCAGCACGATCGGCTCGACCTAATAGCGTGAAGGTAACATGGTATCAGAGCAGGTTTAGGTTTTCGTCGATCCTGCCTCCTGCGTCGACCATCCAGCCGTTTCGTTCGATCCTGCCGCTTCATCGATATCGCCTCCTGCTGATCATCGATCTCACCGCTCCATCCCGCGAGACCTCGTCGATCCCGCCGTCTGCCCGATCCACACCAGAAGCGTTCCCGTCTGGTTCGTCGTTCCTGTCCGCACCAAAAGTGTAGTAGTCGAAACCCATCTTCAGCAGTTTCTCCTTGCCGGCGGCCATCTTCGACAGTTTCTCCTTGGCGGCGGCTTCATACTCAGCAACCTTCTCCTATTTCATGCTTGTTGTCGATACTCCAGTCCGGCGCCCTAGTTGCTATTCTCCGGCCATTCACCTCCCCTGAGACCCTTTTCTCTTGCCGCCTCAGCTTGTTCTAATGTCCTTATCTCATATTTCATATTTTCCGAAATCCGACATCATCCTTAATGGGACCAACTACAAGGAATGGACAAATGAGGTGCCCCATGCTGGCAAATGGGCAAATGAGTTGCTATTCTCCGATATCTTTGTGCTACTATGACTCGTGGTCTATTCTACCCCCGCAACAGTTCCCTCCAGTTACATGCATATTCTAATGTTATATGGGTCAGTGATCCTGTGGATCGTCGTTCTGTCACCGATTATTATCTCCTCTTGGGTTCTTCACTCATTGCTTGTAAATCCAAAAAGCAGACCGACGTCTCTAGTTCTAGCACAGAAGCAGAGCTTCGTGCCATGGCCACTAAATCTGAGAGCATTGTCTAGCCTCCTTGATTGCTTGTTGATCTTGTCGCTGCTCCTTCTGATCGTACTACTCTCTACTGCGACAACACTGGAGCCATTCAGATTACCTTGAACATCCAAGCACTCGCTCTCCAAGCACATTGGTGTTGATGCATTCTTTCTTCGTGATCAGCACGTGCAAAGTACTCGTGTTCCTCAATATGTTTCGACCGATCGCCAGCTTGCCAATTTGCTCACTAAGTCTCAGACTCGGGCTCAACATGAGTTACTTCTCTCCAAATTCTCGTTTTATGATCCCTCGTGAATTTGTGGGGGGTGGGGGGTGTTAGATACGCCTTATATAAGAACCGGGTTCTCATGATGGTGGCAACATGATCGGCTCGACATAATAGCGTGAAGGTAATAAATTGAACCCTAGTGGTCTATTTTGATGGAGGATTTTTTTGCCCATTTTGTCTGTCTTTTTCAGTTAAGAATTCAGTCTCTCAAAGTTGAGTAAGAGGCATATGACTGTTTCGGCAGATGTTACCTTTCTAGAAGATCAACCGTTTTTTTTGCTTCATCACCACCTCCTCCATCATCATCATTACCTCGATCTGTTGTTCCAGTTACGTCTTCTCCACCACCGCCACTTCCCACCAAAGTTCTTGTTCACCACCAACCTCCTCTTCTTCATGTCTACACTCGTCGCCCCCCTCGTTCCGCCGCCCCAATGCAGCCAGCTTCCACCTCTGGCACTTTGCGACCAGCTGATCCGACGCCGGCTTCCACCGCTCATCCCATAGCGAATTACGTATCCTTACATCGCCTGTCCCCAGCGCTTCAGGACTTTGCCACTACATTATCCTCTATTTTTGCCCCTAATTTTGTGCAGGAGGCTCTCCAACATCCGTGATGGCGGCCGGCCATGGATAACAAAATGACTGCTCTCTAGATAAATCACACGTGGGATTTGGTTCCTCTTCCTCCAGGACAGTCCCATGTTGGCTATAAATGGGTCTTTGTCATTAAGCATGCTCCTAATGGGACAATTGACCGTCTAAAAGCCTGACTAGTGGCTCGCGACTTCACTGAACAACAAGACCTTGACTATGAAAAAACCTTCTCTCTGGTAGCGAAACTCAACACGGTTCGTGTCATCCTCTCTGTTGACGTGCATCGCCCGTGGACATTACATCAACTGGATATCAAAATTGCCTTTTTAAATGGAGATCTTTAAGAGATAGTCTACATGCAGCAGCCTCTCGGGTTTGAGACCACTGGAGAGTCCCAAGTTTGTCATCTTAAGAAGTCAATTTATGGTCTCAAACAATCCCCTCAGGCATGATTCAATAAGTTCAGTAAGACTGTTCGGGAGGTTAGCTTTACTCAGAGATCGGCAGACTTCTCTCTGTTTACTCGACATCGAACAACAAGAACGGTTCTTCTTCTGGTGTATGTTGATGACATCCTAATCACCGGAGATGATTCAAAGGGAATACAAGTGGTCAAACAACACCTTAGTTCCGTGTTTCAAACAAAAGATTTGCGGAACCTTCAATACTTCCATGACATTGAGATCGTCAGACGTCCTGATGGCCTCGTTCTAGCTCAACGGAAGTACTGTCTCGACCTTCTCCAGGATGCTGGCTATTCTGTATGCAAGCTGGTTAACACTCCTATTGATGTCAATCACAAGTTGTATGTACATGCTTTTGATACAGATCTTCTTCTAAATCCAGAATACTATCGACGACTCGTTGGGAAGTTGATTTACCTAACGGCCACGAGACCAGACATATCCTTTATTGTTGGGGTGGTCAGCCGGTTTATGCATCCTCCTCGGATGTCTCATCTTCAGGTCGTCGAACACATCCTGAGATATCTAAAAACTGCTCTTGGTCAAGGGCTGACATACAAAACCTCTTCTTCTACTCCAACATTGATTGCGTATTCTGATGCAGATTATGTTGGTTCCCTGGACGATCGGCGTTCTAACGACGGATTTTGTACCTACTTTGGAGGTCACCTTGTTACCTGGAGAGTAAGAAACAAGTCGTGATTGCTCGATCCTCAGCTGAAACTGAATAACAGTCAATGGCGTCTGCTGTATCCAAGCTTACATGGCTTGAAAGTCTCTTAAGTGATATGAGAGTAAAACTTTTCTCACCAGCTACGTTACTCTATGACAGTCAAGCTGCTATTCATATAGCTAAGAACTCGGTCTTTTATGAAAGAAGAAACACATTGAAGGTGACTGCGATTTTGTTCGAGAAAAGATTCAAATGAAGAAGCTGTAATTGAGACATGTTCCGACTACTGACCAAGTGGCTGACATCCTCACTAAGGCCCTATCAAGTGCTCTATTTTCTCAGTTCTTGTCCAAGCTGAGTTCCTACGACTTGTACGCTACAGCTTGCGGGGGAGTGTTGGAAAAGACCATGTAAAGGCCCGTGTTTTGGCCCATTTATGTATTTTTGTCCTTTTTTGTTTTAGTCCCACATCTTGGATGTGTGATTCTTCTCTCTTCTCTCCCTATATATTTGTACTCATACTTGTATTTACATACTGAAGAAGCATATACAAGGTTGACTGATTTTTCTGCATTACTCGTGTACTTCTCTACATTATTAAACTAGGTTGGGGTACTACAGAGACTTCATTTGAGGATTACTCCGATGTTAAAATCTCTCCCACTTGTTCTGGGAGTGGGGATAGTCAAAGAGATTTGAGTCAAAGAAAAGTGTTTGAACTTCTTGTTGGTCTACCTCCAGAACTTGAATGCCAATGGGTCCAAATTCATGGAAGAGATGTTCTTAATTTGAATATTGTGGTCAGTTACCCCAGTGAAGAATCCCATAGGATCTTAATAAACAAAATTAGTGGTGCGGGGAACTATTAAAAATCAACGATGGTGGCTGCTAAAAGAAGATGGAAAATGACTCTAAAATGGATCTAATATGATTTGACCTTGGTTAACTGAGTCAGAGAAAAACTAGTTTGTTCATATTGTGAGGCAGAAAACCACACAAGAGAAAATTGTTAGGAGTTATACCTACACCGTGTTCCTAAACACTTCATTAAAAAGATTACAGGAAGTATGCGGTTAAACCTCAATCTGTTCACTCAAGAATCTCTATTTTGGGAAGTGAGATCAATCCATTAGTCAAGAAGCTTTATTTATTCAAAAGATGAGCAGGAAATTGGCAGCTCGTGAAGCCTCTCTTGGGAGACACAGGAACACACTCAGTCATCAGGTATGGTTGTGTTATGTGTTGTTGACTGAGATCGGGTGATCCGGTGGTCCTTCAGGATTTCCTCTAGCTTGGGGCGGCTAGGGTTAGAGAGTGGGAGATGAGAGAGAAGGGGGTGAGAAACTATAGAGAGAAGGAATGAGAGAAAAGGGATTACTTCTTGATTGTCATTCAAGCCACCCCTACTCGGGAATATAAAGAGAGTCGCCAAAAGTGGCATGCCCTCCACTTGGGCTTACACATGTGGGATCAAATTAAACCAACATACCATTGAAATAAAAGTACGAAAAAAGAGACGAAAATAGATCATGTGAAATCTTCATGCCGTGACATCCTTCGACGTGCTCGTCTCCGCTTTTCCGCATCGGCGGTATATGCGCCCCCAGTGTGGGTCTGGTAACATCTCTGTGGCCGGTGGTAGCTCCGTAACATCTCCTTTCTCGTCGGAAGACAGCTTGTCCTCAAGCTGAGGGGCAAGGTCACGATGGGTGCCTCGGGTGGTTCGCCGTGGAAACGTTTAAGCTGTGAAACGTGGAATACATTGTGAATGTGCGCGTCTGGGGGAAGGAGGAGCTGATAAGCGACCTCGCCGATTTGCCAAAGAATCTGGAATGGGTCGTAGAAACGCGGGCTCAGTTTGTTGGAAGTTGCCGTCATGCGCAAGGTGTGTTGGCAGTAAGGACGACGTTTGAGCAATACCCATTCGTCGATGGCGAAGGACACATCACGGTGCCCTCAGTTGTAAGCTGTCTCCATCCGGTGTTGGGTGCGACACAGATGGTCGCGGGTCGTGGTGAGGAGCTGGTCGCAATCTAGGAGCTCCCAGTCCACCGGAGCCAATGAGGCGCGGCCTTGTTTGTAGGTAAACCGCTTGGGCGGTTCCCAACCGTAAATAAACTTGAACGGCGTGATCTGGAGGGCTGAATGATATGAGGTGTTGTAGCAGTACTTGATCCATGAGAGCCATGTGACCAAATCTTTGGGGTGATCCCATGTTAAACAGTGAAGGTACATCTCCACGGTCCGGTTAAGTACTTCCATTTGGCCGTCTGATTGGGGGTGATAGGCTGAGGAAAAGGCCGAGGTTGTCCCGCTCAAGGTGAAGAGCTCCTTCCAAAAGCGACTAGTGAAAACCTTGTCGCGATTGGAGACGATGATCTCCAGCAAGCCATATAGTCGAAAGATTTCGGTGAACAAGAGGTGTGCCACTCGTTCGGTGACGAGAGGTCGAGCTAGTGGAATAAAATGGGCTCCTTTAGAAAATCTGTCCACCACCACCATCAATATGTATTTCCATTTACTGCGTGGAAGCCCTTCCACAAAATCCATGGACACATCGGCACATATTTGTGTTGGTACTGGTAATGGTTGTAGGAGTCCAGCGGGAAGGAAGTTGGCCGCTTTCTGTTGTTGACATGTAGTGCACCGGGCAATGGATTCCTGGATAGCGCGACGTAGCCCCTTCCAATAAAATTCTAAGAGGACGCGATGGAGTATCTTGTGGACGCCCTCGTGAGCCCGATCATGCACATCCTTCAAAATGATGGGAATGCGTGGTGAGTCCGGCGGAAGGTAGATGCGTCCGCGATAAAGGATGAATCCTTGGTTGGTAGTCCATGTGGCCGCGAGAAGTCCATCCCGGACCCGCTATAGCAGTTCGGTGAGTGAGGGGGAGGTGTTGATGTCTCCCCGAATAGCGTCCAACAGAGGTGCAGTCGGCATGGAGATAGCGCAAATAATGGAAGCGTTATCGGCATGGCGGCGGGACAGCTCGTCCACAATGCGATTCAAGGCTCCCGCCTTGTATTCAACAGTGAAATCGAACCCCAGGAGCTTGTTTACCCATCGTTGTTGTGGTACGGTAGTGAGGCGCTATTCTAGGAGGTATTTCAAGCTGTAGTGATCTGTTCGCACAACGAAAGAACGACCCTAGAAATACGGACGCCAGTGTTGAACGTCCTTGGCAAGGCCGATTAGTTCCTGTTCATATGCGGGTAATTTCTGATGATGGAGTACTATTTGGCGGCTGAAATAAGCAATTGGGGGGCCGTGTTGTTGTAAAACCGCCCCACAGTCTTGGTCTGAGGCGTCACATTCAATGAGAAATGGTTCTCGGAAGTCCGGAAGCTGTAATACTGGCGCGGAAACCAAAGATGTTTGGAGTGCCAAGAAGGTTTGTTGAGCGTCTTCATCCCATATTAATGTTGCGCATCACAGGAGGGCCATAAGGGATTCGCCTATAGAGTTGTATCCGCGAATAAACCTTCAGTAGTAGCCCGTGAGCCCCAAAAAGGCGCGGAGTTCGCGTTGTGATTGCGGAGTTGGCCAAGCGGCGACGCTTTGAAGCTTTTTCGGGTCGGCGTACACGCCCTAGGCATGCACCACACGGTCGAGGTATGTTACGCTGTTTGGTCGAACGAACACTTGGCCTCCTTGAGGACGAGATGATGACGGCAGAGTAAGGTGAGTACTTCGTGGATGTGGCATAGATGCTCGGGCCATGACTTGCTATAGATCAAGATATTTTTGTACAAGCACAAACTTGCGGAGAAGGGATTGAAATAACTCATTCATAAGGGATTAGAAGGTGGATGAAACACTCGTCAATCCGAACGACATGACGAGAAATTTAAAATGTCTGTGATGCGTCCGGAAAGCCGTCTTTTCCACGTCCACGGCTGTCATGCGAACTTGGTGGTATCCTAAATATAAGTCGAGTTTCGAGAAGAAACATGCCCCATGTAGCTCGTCAAGGAGTTCCTTGACCACAGGAATAAGGACTTATCCTTAATCGTTTTGGTGTTTAGTTTCGGGTAGTCGACTCGAAAACGCCAAGTTTTATCCTTCTTATGGACCAGGAGGGCCGGTGATGAGAACGGAGAGACGCTCCATTAGATAAGACCTTGCTTGAGCATGGCGGTGCACTGTCTTTCAATTAACGGTAGGATCACACCACGACGGGGGCAGCGCCCGGTATGAGACATGTTCGGAGATCTTGGGAACGGCGGGGCGACAATGTTGTCGGCACGGTGAAGGTGTCTCCATATTGTTGTAGAAGAAGGTGGAGATCGTTGGAGGGAGGGTCAGCCGCCACGGGAGGTCCCTGGAGGAGGAATGATTGTGGGAGACCGGGTGGGGAGATGCACGGCCATTGCACTCGACGAGGCCCGTCGTGCCACTGCATCGTGGTTGTTGAAGTCCCGAGTAATGGGTCTCAGAGTGTGGAGCCAGCACAATACCAACACAAGATCAAAGCCTTCGAGATCCACGACCAAGAGGTCTACTTCAAAAGGGTGTTTGTGGATGGTGAGGGGAACCCGACGGCACACTCTCGGGCATGTCATGATGTGCCCATGTGCCACCGATACTTGCAGTTGACGGAGAGTTGTGAGGGGCACGCAGAGTTGTGCAGCCGAGGTACAACGGATGAAGTTATGCGTGCTGCCCGAGTCCAGCAGGGCGATGAGTGTCGCGCCGGCGATGGTGACAGGAAGCTGGAGCATTTGGCCTCCTGGGGGGCCGGAAATAGCATGGACAGAGATTTTTGGTGGCTCCGTGTCCGGGTGCTGTCCTCGTTGTCCGAGGGATCGTCCACCTCAATGGTAAAGAGCCGCTTGCAACGATGGTTGGTGCTGAATTGTTCTTCGCAGTTGAAGCAAATTCCTTTTGCTCTGCGGTCAGTCAACTCAGTATTGGAAAGACGACGGCGGAAGGGCGTTGTCGGTTTGTCGGTGTGTCGCGGTGATTGCATTGTTGGCGCGGGGAAAAGGGGGGGGGGGGGGGGTCGAGTAGACGTGCCTTGGTCCCGACGGTGGAGATGGGGCCGGTCGAGGAGGATGCAGCGTTCGCATGTACGGGCGACACTCATGATTGTAGTGAGGTCGGGAGGGTCTTGAAACTCAACATCGAGGCAGAGATGTTCGTGGAGACCTGCCATAAAAAACGAGACCTGTTGATCGTCTGAACGGTTGGGGTGCGGGCGAGCAGTTATTGAAAACGGTAAAGGTAAGCCTCCAATGTCCCCGTTTGGCGAAGCGCAATGAGGTCGCTGAGGGGGTTAGACCGATATGACGTACTGAAACGCAATGTGCAAGCTGTCTTGAACTCATCCCACTGTAGGTAGGGACGCTCGCGTTGGAGTTGCAAAAACCATAGTTGAGCGGCTCCATTAAGGTGGAACGAAGCAAGGCTCAGTCGATCGTCTCTGGGGGTACGTTGGTTGGAGAAGAAGATTTCACACTTATGGAGCCAGGAGAGAGGATTTTCCTATCCGTCAAACACCAGAAAGTCTAGTCGGGTGTAGCGGGGCAAGGCCGGGCCCTCTGCACGGTGGCCCGAGTGACCATCAGGGTAGTCATTCTTCTGTACAGAATGCTGGCTCGTCGGGCGTCCCGACGTAGCAACGCCGGCGGAGATCTGGAGAATGCGGTTGTCGAACTCCCCAAAGCGGGTATCCATGCAGTCGAGCCGGTCGAGGAGTTGCTGCAACTGTTCACGATCTGCCATCAGCGGAGTATAGGGGGTCGGCAGGAGGCCGAGACTGGCAGGTTCGGCGAGGCGGGGTGTGTTGTGCGGAAACAGACGGGCGGTCGATTCCGCGCCTTTGTTAGCGGTCGGCAGATGGAGGGGAGGAGAGGTCTCTGATAACAATATGTTATGTGTCGTTGACTGAGATCGGGTGATCCTGCGGTCCTTCGGGATTTCCTCCAGCTTGGGGCGGATAGGGTTAGAGAGTGGGGGATGAGAGAGAGAGAGAAGGGGGTGAGTTGCTAGAGAGAAAAGGGATGAAAGAAAAGGGATTACTTCTTGCTTGCCATTCAAGCCACCCTTACCCGGGAATATAAAGAGAGCCACCAAAAGTGGCGTGCCCCCCCCCCCCCCCCCCCCCCCCCCCGCTTGGCTTACACATGTGGGATCAAATTAAAGGACCAGCATACCATTGAAATAAAAGTACGAATAAAGAGATGAAAATAGATCGGGCGAAATCTTCATGTCGTGGCATCCTTCGACGTGCTCGTCTCCGCTTTTTCGCGTCGGCAGTATATGTGGGTCCGGTAACATCTTTGTGGCCAGTGGTAGCTTCGTAACAGGTTGCTCATGTAATTATGTTCTTTCCTTTCAAGAAAATACTCATTGGATAATTGATTCGGGAGACTCCGATCAAATTATGGGTAAGTCGAGTCATATTACTTCTATTTGCCATGGAGTGGGAAATGTTAAAATTTCTGACAGGTTTTTTGCTTCTGTTATTAGTAAAGGGAATGTATGTCTTTCATTAGAGATTTCTCTTGACACTGTAATATATGTGCCATATTTTCCCACCAATCAATTATATGTTAATTATTTGATCAAACAACTTAATTATAGTGTCACATTTTTACTTCTCATTTCTCATTGTGTTTTTCAGTACTTGGTGAGTAGAAAGATGATTTGTGGGTGATTGAGTTAGGGAGAATATATCTGGTGGAACCGAAGAGGGCGATGCATGTGAAAACTTTAAGTAAGATGACCTTGAGTTTATGGCATCAAAGACTGGGACATGTGCCTCTAAGGATTCTGAAATCAATGTTTCATGTTCACTCTTCTATTTGTAGTTTGGATTTATCTTGTGAAGCTTGTGAAATGGCTAAACACTACATAACTTTTTATTTTCCTAGTACTTATAAAACTAAATAATGTTTTGATCTTATTCATTTTGATGTTCAGACTGCTCTCATATCTCTTCGAATGATTTTAAGTATTATGTTATCTTTATTCATGGTTTTTCAAGATTTACACGGTTGTATTTATCGAGAACAAAGAATGTATTTTTGAAGTGATTCAAAAAATTTATGCTCTTGTTGAAACTCAATTTGATGCAAAGATCAAAGTCTTAAGGTCGGACTTAGGTGGAGAATTTGTGTCTAAGGAGATGCAAATGTTTTTGAGCAATAAGGGTATTATCTTTCAGAGCTCAGTCCACATACTCCCCAACATAATAAGATATTTGAAAGGAAGTATAGGCATTTTCTAAACGTTTTTGAGGCTTTGTTACATGAGATGCATGTGCCCAAGTCTTTGTGGGATGAAGCCGCTTTGACTTCAGTGTATTTGATTAATCGGATTCCCTCATGGGTCATTGGGAACAAGATTCCCCTTCAGATCCCGAAACCTCACGAGGATACATTTCACTTGCCTCCTAAAGTCTTTGGGTGCATGACATTTGTTCACATTGTTGGTCCTGTAAGAGACAAATTGGGACCTCAAGCGTTTAAGGCTCCGTTTTCTTCAGTTGTTGCTGATGGAAATGAAGTTTGAAAAAGTAGATAAAGGTATTATCTTTCAGAGTTCATGTCCGCATACTCCCCAACATAATAAGATATCTGAAATGAAGCAAAGGCATTTGTTGAATGTTTTTGAGGCTTTGCTACATGATATGCATGTGCCCAAGTTGTTGTAGGATGAAGCCGTTTTGACTTCAGTGTATCTGATTAATCAGATTCCCTCATGGGTCATTAGGAACAAGATTCCCCTTCAGATCCGATCCTGAAACCTTATGAGGATACATTTCACTTGTCTCCTAAAGTTTTGGGGTGCATGACATTTGTTCACATTGTTGGTCCCGTAAGAGACAAATTGGGACCTCAAGTGTTTAAGGCTCCATTTGTTTCAGTTGTTGTTGATGAAAAATGAGCTAATGGAAATGAAGTTTGAAAAAGTAGTTGTTTTGTGAAAATAGAGTTTGCAGCGAAATTTTATGTGTAAAATGAAATTTGCAGAGCTGCCCGAAAAGCAGTGCATAAAATCTATTTGCTAAAAACGAAGTTTTAAAAAAATATATATAATGTAAAACTGTTTGTGATGTTACCATTTTTTTCTTCCCATCTATTTTTAATTTTTCCCAGAACAGATACGTGTTTCTTTTTTCAGATTTCCACATGCATGAATTTTTTCAGGAGATTATCAGAGTGACCTCACGATCTTCCAACAACGCCCCCCCCCCCCCCCAACTCCATCTCCTGTAGCCGCTTCTAGCGGCGCAAACCACCATCTTCTCCCGCGACCTTGCAACGGCGCAAATCCCCCAACTTCAGCCCTCGTAGCCGCTACTAGCGGCTACAGCGTCTCTGGTTGTGGCTAGGCCGGACATAACAGGTCTTTTGTGCCACACGACGGGTTTTTCGCGTCGCAGTGGGCCTTCCTAGCGGCCAATTGGAGCATCCAGTCTCTTCCCCTCCCTCTGTCGCACACTGTCCAACCGATCTTTTCCCCCTCCCTCTGCCGCCTTAGTTATTAAAGGCGCAAGGCGCACCAAGACGCAAAGGGGTCTTAAAGCCTAGACGCGAGGCGCAGGCGTGCGACCGAAGAAAGCAAGACGCAACCACATTCATTTTAAATAATCAGCATTAAACATCAATTCATCTTCTTGAACAGAATCTTCATATATTTTGCTCATTAATCATTCATTACTATCATTTATATCTCTTAAAAAATAAAATCAATATGATCGCTTACATCATATCTAAGACTCAACTTCGATTATTTATCAAAAACGTTAAATCATATAAAAATTATTGAGTTCTTGCATTATTTTTTTCATTATTTTGAAAAAAAAGGTTTACAAAAAAAAATCACACGCATGCGCGCCTTTAATGTCCAAAGGCACAAAAAAGGCGCACGAAGACGCAAACCTCTGAGCCTGGAGCCTTTGGCGCGCCTTTAGCAACACCGTCTGTTGCACAACGGGCATACCCCGATTTCAGGATGCGATGATCGGATCTAGGACAGGAGGAGGTATTGCTTGATTCGGTACGTGATGTGGTGACCGGTGAGGAAGCTGATCTGTGGCGCCGGAAGAAGGTACGATGGAGGATGTCTTCGAGATATTAAATCCGGATGAGTTGGCCACATTATTGAGGGTGTTAGGTTCACCGCACCGACCGACAAAGCTGAAACGTCAACAGATTGATCTGAAACTTGATGGACCGACAACCTACCTGAGTTAGTCACGTCGTGTGAAGCAAACCCTTGTAGCAAAACAGGTTGGCGGCTTAATGATGGGGGAGTTGAAGAAACCAGGGACTGGATGAGACGAGCGGGAGTCGGCCCATATGATGGTGTTTATGTGGCTTCTCAACTCGGTTGTCCCATCGATTGTCGCCACGGTTGATGGCCTAGAGACGGTCATTGAGGTTTTGGACAAGCAGAAGAATACATATGATGACGTGGGGAACACTACGGGTCTTCCAAGTGAAAGGAGAAGTTGATGACACCGTTCATGAAGAGAAGATGGTGCATGAATACGCCTCTGAGTAGGAACATCTTTGGGTGGATTATGATCACGCCTTCAGTGGGATGTGTTGTCGCGACTCGCAGTGTTGGACTTCCAAGATCATCATGGAAGAGAGGACGACAAAGTTTCTGAAGGGATTAGATGACAAGTTTGATCAGCAGAAAGTCTTTCTTCTATCTGGTACGAAGATTCCTACGCTTACTGAGGTCATCTCTGTCATGATCCAGGAGGAGACACATCTCAATCTTCTGGCATGGATAGGAGGGTCGACTACTGTAAAGTCAACACTAGAAGTTGTTGGCCCTGACATTACTGGACAGAGGGAAGAAACCTGACATTACTACAACTATGGGGAGGTGGGTTATCTGAGGCTTGCCTGTCCCAAGCCGCCCAAGGAAAAAGATTCGGGTGGCGGACGGGGACGTGGTTGTGGACGTGGTCAGGCTCGTGGAGGTCGAGGAGGCTATCGAGCCAATTTGTGCATGATTGACAGTGCGGAGGAAGATGACATTTTCTATACAAAGGAGGAGCATACCCTACTAAGCATAATGGAGGGCATCAAGAGGAAACAAACAAGCAAGGGGAGCATAGATGGAGCTGGGGGGTCGGTATGTATGCCCACCCAACTGATGGATCTCTTGCTCCTACATCCATATCTTCCTAAAGGGCCATAGATTGGATCATTGACTCGGGAGCATCATGTCACGTGACAGGAAATGCATGCGGGTTCTCCTCCTACACTCCCCTAGCAACTGCAGATAACATCCAAACGGCGGATGGTACGTTTTAACCAGTGGTTGGTAAGAGTGTTGTTAATTGTTCAGGTACAGTAAAATTACCATATGTTTTGCATGCTCCTTCATTTCCAGTTAGTCTTTTATTCCTTAGTTCAATAATCATTTAAGGGAGATGTATTGTTTCTTTTGATATTCCCCAGGTGACTTTCCAGGAGAAAGGGACGAGGCAGATACTTAGAACTGGGACTTGTCATGGCGGGCTATGGTATCTGAATCGGGGAGAATTGGATGCTCTTATAACTGTGGTAGAGAAGACGGTAGTTGAAGGACAGAAGATGAGTGCAGAGGATTCGCTAGAACTCCATCACAAGCGGTTGGGGCACCCTTCGTTTGGCACTATAGCTAGGTTATTTCCTACTCTTTTTGAAAAGGTAAATAAAGCTAAATTGATGTGTGATGCTTGTGATTTAGGCAAGCTTACTAGGAGCTCATATGTTAGTACGGGATGAATAGCTCTTCAGTTTTTGATGTTGTTCATTCTGATGCATATGGGTCATGTGATGTAAGTTTCTTGAATGGTTATAAGTACTTTGTCACATTTATTGATTGTGTATCCCGTGTCATTTGGTTATATTTTATGAAAAATAAGAGTGAGGTACTTACCTGCTTTCGCAATTTTCATAAGCATGTTCAAACATAACATATTGCGGTGAATAAGGTATTAAGGTCGGATAATGAGACAGAATACAGTAATAGGGCAATGGAGGAGTATTTATCAGTTCATGGAATATTGTATCAGACCACTTATGCATACACACTGACATAGAATGAAGTGGCAAAAAGGAAAAACAGGCATCTTCTGGAGGTGGCAAGAAGTATGATGCTCAACATGAAGGTTCCTCAGAGTCTGTGAGGATATGCGGTGTTGATAGCGGCATAGTTGATCAACATGATGTTATCACAGGTTTTGGGATGAAAGTATCTGTGTCAACTGTTGCAAGGATATAATGGGGGATCCTTCCTTTGAAGGTATTTGGGTGTGCGTGCTTCGTGAAGGACAACAGGCTGGGTGCGGGTAAGCTTGATGCGAGAGGGCAGTCAAATGTATTTTTGTGGACTACCCTCATACTCAGAAGGGGTATGTGTGCTGGAGTCAAGTGGAGAAAAGAATCTTTGTGAGCATGAATGTTCACTTTAGAGAGCCGAAGCAGTACTACCGACAGAAGAGAGCCCTATCCAGACCAAATTTGTCAGATACCGAAGATATGAGGCGAGAGAGGGAGCGGCTGGTGACAGATCTCACCTAGGATCACGATCCTGACAACCATGAGTGGCAGCCACCATATCCTCTGATTTCCCTATTGATGTGCCTAACCCTCACCCAGATATGCATTCCCTTATGGATGAGTTCACTAACATAATGTCTGACGAGCTTCTCGACAAGTTACCACCCTTACGACCAAACTTGTTTCTTTATCACATGAACACTGATAAGTATGTTGAGCTCAAAAGGCAGGTCAATGAGCTTCTTCGTGAGAGCTTGAGCTCATGTGCGGTCCCCACCCTTTTTACCTCTAAGAAGGACGGAAGTTGGCGCATGTATATTGATAATCGGGCAATCGATAAGATTATTGTGAAGTATTGCTTCAACATTCCCCAACTCGATGATTTGTTAGACACGATGATGGTTTCCCGGATCTTTTCTAAGATCAATCTCCATAATGTCTACCACCAGATCCACAGTAGAGAAGGAGATGAGTGGAAGACTACATTCAAGACTGTTGGAAAAGCCCATGTAAAGTGGCTCATTTATTTGTATTTCTTCTTTTCTCCTCTTTAGTCCCACATCATGTATATGACTCTCTTCTCTCTTTCTCCCTCCTACAAATGTGTATTCATACCTTGTATTTGATTATTGAGATAGTATATACAAGTTTGAGGATTTTTCTCCATGCTATCAGAGGGATACGGTCCGGCCTGTTCTTTTCTAACCGCCTGCTCTTCCGGCTTACCGGGTGGCTTGTTCTACTGCTTAGCCGCAGTGTCTTGCGGCTTGCTCCTTCTCTAACAGCTTCCCGGTGGTTAGAATCTTTGTCACCGCGGCTTCCCGCGGGTTTAGTCTGTTCTAACCGCTTCTCTCTCTCTCTCTCTCTCTCTCTCTCTCTCGTGGCTTCCACCTCTTCTTCTCCTTCTCATCCCTTTTATAACCTTTCTATCAGATGGGGCCTTCCCACCCGCGCTTCCACTCTACTCGTTGCGGTCTCCTTGTCTACCTGCCGAGTTCTTGCCTTCTTGCTGTTTTGCTCTTTGCTCGCCGCGACTTATCTTAGTCGCCGCGGCTTCTCTTCTCGCCGCTCCCTACTCGTTGAGGCTTCTCTTCTCGCCGCTCCCTACTCGCTGCGGTCTCCTTGTCTTAGTCGTCGCGGCTTCTCTTCTCACCGCTCCCTACTCGATGCGGTCTCTTTGTCTTGGTCGCCAAGTTCTTGCCTTCTCGCTTCTCTGCTCCCTGCTCGTCGCGACTTGTCTTAGTCGTCGCGGCTTCTCTTCTCTCCGCGAGTTGGTCTCTTAGTCGTTGCAGCTTCCCTCTTCTCGGCGCGTTCTGCATCTAGGTCGCGGCATCTTCCTTTGTCGCTGGTGTACTCACCGTGACCTTGCGGCCTCCTCGACTGGCTTGTTCTCTGCTTACCCGCTGTGACTTATCTCCTCGAAGGCGGCTTCTCATCTCTACTGCGGGCTCCGCATATTGGTCGCGGGGTACTCCTTGGCTGCTGGTGTGTTATCACCATGACCATGCGACTTCTCGTCATATCTAGTCGCGGCGGCTTCCCCCAGCTAACCGCTCGGCATTCTGGTCGCGACGGCTTCGTTGCCTTGCCGTTGGTGTATTGTCACCAAGACCGTGCGGTCTGCCCTTTGTTCACTGGTATTCTATCCGCCGGCCTAGCCTCCTGCTCGGCTTGACTTGGGGTCCTCTCCTGAGTCTATCGGACAGACGACTTCCTCCTCTGCAGACCGCCCGACCTCTGCCCCTGAACTTCGTGATGAGTTGCGGATTACTACTACTTCGTTAGCCGGAAAGAAGAACTTTGTGGAGTGGATCCACTCTGTTCGCCGCGTCCTACAGTCCAAAAGCTTTCTACATCACTTGACTCAAGCGGCTCCTGCTGCTCCTACCGATGATTGGTTGCGCAACGATGGTCGGGTCAGACATGGCTCTTCAACTCCCTTGATACCGAACCCTACCGCATGACCATGTATCACGAAACGGCCAAGACAATGTGAGATGCCCTCCAGTCTCTATATTCCGATAAAGATAGTCTCCAGCACCACTATGACATCATCATTGATCTTCAGACCCTTGATGTTGGCGGGGCCACCGACCTCACCTCCTTTGTTGCTCGGGCCAAGACTCTGGTTGAAGTGTGGATTCAACATCAACCTCCTATACTGGATCTTGCTGCACAACATGCTCAAAAAGAAGCTGTCGGTGTTGTCATGATGATGGCTCGTGTACCACCTCATCTTCAGAGTGTTCGGGCTCAGATCCTCTCCTCTGCTGCTACCCCCTCACTACTAGATGTGTGTTTCATGCTGCTCAAGGTCTCACAACCTCCTGAGAGTTCTGCTCCTCCATCACCGGCTCTCCTTCAGCAAACTTCTGCAGCCCTTCTGCCTTCCCCTCCTCCTGCTCGCGGAGGGCATTCCGGATCTCGGGGCCGAGGTCGGGGAGGCCGACCTCGACTGAAGTGTTCCTTCTGCGGTAAGGACGACCACCTTGAGGCCACCTGTTATCGCAAGCATGGGCTTCCTCCTCGTCCACAGGCCACTGTTGCTGCTACCGACTCTTCCTCCGCTCGTACTGACATTGAAGAGATCGGCCTTCAGCTCCAACAACTCCAGGGTCTGCTCAGTCGCCCACCTGCCTCTATTGTCTCTGCTGCCTTCATCTCTCAAGAAGGTATCACTTGTCTCTCCACTAGTACGAGCTGGATAGTGGACTCAGGTGCCACTCATCACATCACCTCCATGCGGCCACATCAATACCTGGATTCTCCTCATCCTAAGTGTATCACAGTGGCCAATAGGGACATTGTTCCCATCTCCGGCTCTGCTGATATCCCTCTCACTTCTTCTCTCTCTCTCTCTGCGCTCGGCTCTTTATGTTCTGAGCTCCCCGTTTAATTTGCACTTTGTTGGTCGTCTGACTAATGATTTAAATTGTTCTGTAACTTTTACCTCTTCTTCTTTTCTGATACAGGATCGACGGACACGAACTATCATTGGTAAGGGGCGACTGCAGAACGGGCTCTACCTCCTTGATGACTCTTTGGCTATCCTCTCTTCCGTCTCCTCCGTCAATTGGCATCGGCGTCTTGGGCATGTCCCTTTACCAGTCCTCCAGAAGGCTCTATCAGACGTATCTCTACCTTCTTTTCAGTATGAATCATGTGTGTTTGGCAAGAAGTCTCGTTCATCTTTTTCGTCTCATTGTACTCAGAGCACTGCTCCTTCTATTTTAGTACACTCCGATATTTGGGGTCCGTACAAAGTCACTAGTATTTCTGGTTATCGCTATTTTCTAACTTTTATTGATGATTATTCGTGAATGACGTGGCTATACTTACTTCGTGATCGCTCTGAGCTTCCTTGTGTCTTTCGGGATTTTCTCCTTGAGACCCGCACACAATTCTCCACGAATATCAAAACTATTCGCACGGATAACGCTCGCAAATACACTAGCTATGAATTTGCGACTCTTTGCTCTGACTTTGTGGTCATTCATCAAACTTCATGTTCCTATACCCCCCAACAAAATGGAGTCGTTGAACGTAAGAATCGACATCTTCTCGATGTGGCCCGCTCTATCATGCTTCAAATGCACGTTCCCAAAACTTATTGGAACTTTGCCCTTTCGACGACTTGATATCTGATTAACTGTCTTCCTTCCCCCATACTCCACAATGCCACTCCATTAAGTCTAATGTTCCCGTCTACTCCGGCATTCTCTCACACCCCGCATCTTTGGGTGCACTTGATACGTTCACACTCTTGGTCCATCCTTGGACAAATTGGATCCCCGGGCAGCCAAACACATCTTTGTTGGCTACTTCGGGACTCAGAAAGGCTACGTATGTTACTCTCCGGCTACCCGCAAGGTGACAGTCTCTGTTGATGTTACCTTTCGGGAGGATCTTCCTTTCTTCACTGCTCCAGATCCTACACCTCTACCACAAACCGTCCTACGTCTTGTCATTCTCGTTACCACTCCATCACCAAGCATTCCTGCTCAGGCTCCCCTGTTTCCAGGCTACTTGTTATACGTGTCTACATTCGTTGTCATCCTGCCTCTGGTGCCCCACTGCAGTCGGCTTCGACCTCTGATGCTCCGCGTCCGGCTGATCCGGCACCAGAATCTGCAGCTCATCCTATGACGAATTATGTATCCTTACATCGCCTATCTCCACAACTTCAAACTTTTGCCACTTCATTATCCTTGATTTCTGTACCTAACTCTGTGCATGAGGCTCTCCAACATCCTGGTTGGCGGGTGACCATGGAAGAAGAAATGACAGCTCTCTGGGCTAACCAGAACTGGAACTTGGTACCTCTACC
Organism: Platanthera guangdongensis; assembly: GCA_039583875.1. Classification (NCBI taxonomy): domain Eukaryota; kingdom Viridiplantae; phylum Streptophyta; class Magnoliopsida; order Asparagales; family Orchidaceae; genus Platanthera; species Platanthera guangdongensis. The sequence continues at coordinate 259,273,507 of CM077150.1, forward strand.
TACCGATCAGATACCTGTTGGGTGTAAATGGGTCTTTGTCATCAAACATGCTCCTGATGGGACGATTGACCGTCTGAAGTCCCGCCTGGTGGCTCATGGCTTTACCAAACAGCAAGGTCTCGATTATGAGGAAACATTCTCCCCAGTGGCCAAGCTTAACACCGTTCGTGTTCGCCTCTCCGTGGTTGTGCATCGCCAATGGACCCTACACCAACTGGATATCAAAAATGCGTTCTCAACCGCGACATCCAGGAAACAGTGTACATGCAGCAACCTCCGAGTTTGAGACCACGAGGGAGTCCCGAGTTTATCATCTTAAGAAGTCCATTTATGGTCTCAAACAATCCCATCGGGCATGATTTGACAAGTTTAGTAAGGCCGTCCGGCAAGTCGGCTTTACTGAGAGTTCAGCTGACTTCTCTCTGTTCACGCGTCATCAGGCAATGGGAACTGTTCTTCTATTAGTTTATGTTGATGACATCTTAATCACTGGAGACGACTCAAAGGGCATCCAAGCGGTCAAACAACACCTCAGCTCCGTCTTTCAAACAAAAGATCTGGGGCATCTTTGATACTTCCTCGGTCTTGAGGTCGTGGGGGGACCGGATGGTCTTGTCATCTCCCAAAGGAAGTACTGCTTGGATCTCCTTCATGATGCTGGCTACTCTGGATGTAAGCCTACTACTACTCCAATGGATGCAAATCATAAGCTATGTGCACATTCTTCTGATACAGATCTTCCTCTTCAAAATCTGGAATACTATAGACGACTGGTTGAGAAATTGATCTATCTAACAGTCACAAGACCGGATATATCATTCGCTGTTGGGGTGGTCAGCAAGTTTATGCATGCCCTGCGAACATCTCACCTTCAAGCTGTTGAGCGCATCCTTAGATACCTTAAAACATCTCCGGGTCAAGGATTGGTATACAAAACTCCATATTCTACTCCAACATTGGTTGCGTATTCTGATGCGTACTATGCCGGTTCCTTGGATGATCGTCGGTCAACCAGTGGCTTTTATACCTATTTTGGAGGTCATCTCGTTACTTGGCGAAGTAAGAAATAAGCAGTAGTTGCTTGATCCTCGGCTGAAACAAAATATCGATCGATGACATTTGTTATCTCTGAGCTTACCTGGCTTGAAAGTCTCTTTACCGATCTAGGGGTAAAACTTCCCTCACCTGTCATCCTGTTATGCGACAGCCAAGCGGCTATACACATTACAAAGAATCCAGTATTTCATTAAAGAACAAAACATATTGAAGTAGACTGTCACTTTATCCGGGAGAAATTCCAAATGAAGAAGATAGAATTGAAGTATGTTCCGGGTACTGAACAAGTTGTTGATATCCTCACAAAGGCTCTACCAAGTACCTTATTTTACCAGTGTCTGTCCAAGCTAGGTGTATAGGACTTGTATGCTCCAACTTGCGGGGGAGTGTTGGAAAAGCCCATGTAAAGTGGCCCATTTATTTGTATTTCTTCTTTTCTCCTTTTTAGTCGCACATCATGCATAGGATTCTCTTCTCTCTTTCTCCCTCCTATAAATGTGTATTCATACCTTGTATTTGATTATTGAGATAGTTATACAAGTTTGAGGATTTCTCTACAAAGACCAAGAATGATTTGTATGAGTGGTTGGTCATGTCATTCGGGCTATTGAATGCCTCTACCTTCATGCGAGTTATGACACAGGTATTGCGGCTCTATATGAGCAAGTTTTTAGTTTTATATTTTGATGACATTCTGATTTATAGTCAGGCATAGACTGACCACCTCATACACTTGACTCATATTTGGTATCCTCCGCAAAGAGAAGTTATTTGTGAACCGAAAGATGTGTTCATTTTTGTCTGAGTCGGTCCACTTCCTGGGATTTATCGTCTCCTCCCCTAGAGTACCGTTGACCGTGAAAAGGTCAAGTCCATCTGTGATTGGCCCTTACCCTCAACCATTCATGAGGCTCGCGGTTCTCATGAACTTGCTACCTTTACTTGAGGTTTTTTCGGGGGTTGCACAATTATGGCCCATTTCACGAGTTGCCTCCGCAAGGGAAACTTTCAGTGGACCGCAACGACCACTCGAGTGTTCGACGAGATTACGGACAAGCTAGCGACCGCTCCTGTTTGAGACTCCCTAATTTAAAAAAGCATTTGAGGTCATTTGTGACGCATTTGAGGTTGGTATTGAGGAGTATTGAGACAAGGGGGACACTCGGTTTCTTACTTTAATGAGAAACTAAAAGAAGACAGGCAAAAATACTCGAACTATAATCAAGAGTTTTAGGTTAATGTCAAGTCTCTGTGTCATTGGAGATATTGCATCCTGCCCCTGGAGTTTGTACTATATTCTGATCACCAAACATTGCGTTATCTAGACTCCCAGAGGAAGTTAAGTCATCGACATGCTAAGTTTGGTTGAGTACGGAAAGGATTTCCATTATGTTCTTAAGCACCATGACAATGTTGAGAACAAACCAGCTGATGCGCTGAGCAGCCGAGTCTCGTTATTGTAGACGATGGGAACCCAAGTGAATGGGTTTGAGAGAATGATCTACTCGAGTTATCCTGGTTTTGGAGAATTGTATGCCGCCTTATCGAGGGACCCGCCGGACCCCATCGAGGGATTCCAGATTATTTGCAGCTACCTGTATCGGGGATCCTGCATATGCATACCCAAAACCTACTATTGTGATTACCTAGTTTGGGAGTTGCATGCGGGGGGCACCGTCGAACATTTTGGTGGGGACAAGTCGATAGTTGTCATGGAGGATCGTTTCTATTATCCGATCCTGAAGAAGGGTGTGGCTCATGTCATCTGAGATTGTCATATCTGTCAAACGGCCAAAGGCACTAAGCAAAACACTGACTTGTATACCCTAATACATATCGCACACCGCCTCTAGGATGGCATTAGAATGGATTTCCTACTCGGGCTACCTCGCACTCTGAGGAAGCACAACTCCATCTTTGTTGTCGGCAATCGGTGGTGACAATGGCGAATCCATAGTAGACAAACTCACAGGTCGGCAGGACTCATAAGTGGACTGGGTGTGGGGTGGGGAATGTTGTGGTGGAGGCTCAGAGGGATCTCCACGGTACGGATTCACATACTTATGAAGCTCATAATATGACGTCAGGTTTTCCACATTACAAAGTCTCAGAGCCTCCATGTACATTTGGTTTTTATAAGAATTGATGCAAGTCTAGAGTGCAATTGAAATAAACGTGAAAGACCAACTGAAGTAGTGGCGGTGGTAGGAGCTGTATCCAGATAATATAATTCTCCTAATCCAGAGCACCACCAAAAAGCCATCTTCGTCATTTGATCCTAAAGTGGGAGATGATGAGACAACACTAACACCTTTACTAATAAGTTCGGCATCATTAGCTAAAGTGACATTAGGTTAGGATGTAGATGGGTAAGTGATGTAATCATGTAAATATACTTCCATTTGTGCTCCTGACTCAATGACCTAGGTCCATTAAGTGGGAGAGGAGAATAAAGCAGCATGAGTACCTAAAGCTTGAACATAAGAAACTACTGATGTAGATGGATGAACTTACAAGGAGCAAATCAAAGAGTGGATCAATATATCATATTCTTTGTTAGACAGTGTCGTGATTGTCCCATGTTTATTGCATGCAAGCTGGTAGCAAGCCCATCATCAATAATAATTACATAGGTCCCTCTATTCAATGATTTAAGGTTAGGTTTAGAGTTTTAGAAGAAATCCTAAACTCTAAACTCTTTTCAAAGGCGTCCGGTTGAGTTTCCTACTTTTTTCTATCATGTCTATCCTCTCTACAATTTGACTTCATTTAGTTTATGAGAAATTCAGTAAAATTGGTCAATGAAAGATTAGTTATGTGAAGCCACTAAATTTAAGGTGTGTTAATATTACAACATCTATGTAATAATTAAGGTGTGTCGAGGTTACAACATTTATTTAGTAACTATGATGTGTAATTGGTGTGGTTGTCTAAAAAGGAGGGGGAAAGAAATTAACCGGGCAGTTCACTTGTGAATCACGCACACAAGGAGTGTGTTATTCCAAGTGCCCGATAAATAACAGAGCAAAGAGAACCGCACGGCGCCGTGCTTCACCGAGAGCTCGATTCTCCCCCATTTCTTCTGATTTTTCTTCCATTAGAAAGGTAATCTCTTTCTCTCCAGTTCTCTTGTTCCCTTTTCCAAGATTTTTCACGGATGGAAAATGGTAGAAACCTAGGGTTTAGGATTTTCCGAATTTTGTTTGTTTCTTTTCAATTGAAACGTCTTTGAAATGAATTTGATGCCATAATCCATGATTTCTAAGCACTTTGAATGAAACCCTAGGTATCTATTTTCCTCATATAGTAAAAGCCTTTGTATAATAGTTAGGGCATAATTATTTTAGGGCTATTAACATATATATGTTTCACAATAAAATTAGGGATTGCTACCCTTCCCTAAATAGGGGAAAAATCCTAAATTACAACTTGGACAGCAAAACCCTAAGCCATTAAGGGGATTATTTGATGTTCTTAACATATTTAGGGACGCTATATTATAGGAAATGGCGTCCCATGGCAGCGGAAGGCGCAATGACGGAAATAGAAACGATAAAGGAAAAGGGAAAGCCACGATGAGTTCTCACCCTGTTATATTATTTTATTTCCAAGTTATATGATTATGAATATTCATCAATATGTTTTATGCTTTATGTAAAATGAAAGAGGAATGGAAAGTAAACATATAATGATCTAAATGAATAAAGAAAGAGCAATTGAAAGTAAACGTATAATGACATAAATGAATAAAGAAATAAAGAAATGAAATGGGCTAAGTTAAGGGTCAATCCAATAGTGGAGGTGGGGTGAATGTCCTCCCAATGATAATGGAATGAAAGTTAACGTGCGAATATGAAAAGACACGTTAAGAAATGTGTGTGAATATGAAAAGTCACGCAAGCGCGCTATATAAATGATAAGTGTAGAGAAAGCTCAAAATCTTGTATGTATTGATTGAGTATGTAAATACAAGGAGAGAATACAAATATATAGGAGGAAGAGAGAGAGAATAAATCCTATACAAGATGTGGGACTAAAAGAGAAGAGAGCAATAATGGGCCTAAAAGATGTGCCAAATACATGTGTTATTCTAACACTCCCCCGCAAGCTGGAGTGTACAAATTGTATGCACCAAGCTTGGACAAGCATTGATAGAAGAGTGCCTTGGGAAGAGCCTTTGTGAGGACATCAGCAACTTGTTCCGACCCTGGGACATGCTTTAGATCGAGCTTCTTCATTTGAACTTTTTCTCGAATGAAGTGACAATCGACTTCAATGTGTTTTGTTCTTTCGTAGAAGACTAGGTTCTTGGAAATATGTATAGCCGCTTGGCTGTCACAAAAGAGAAGAGTCGGTGACGGTAATTTTACACCTAGATCAGTGAGAAGACTCTCAAGCCATGTCAGTTCCGATACAACAGATGTCATTGCCCGATATTCTGCCTCAGCTGATGATCGAGCAACGACCGCTTGTTTCTTGCTTCGCCATGTAATCAAGTGTCCTCCAAAATATGTGCAGAAACTACTAGTAGATCGCCGGTCATCAAGAGAACCAGCATAATCAACAACTGAGTATGCCACTAAAGTTGGAGCAGAAGAAGAGGTTCGGTAAACAAGTCCTTGACCAGGAGTTGTTTTTACAGCCTGAAGATGAGATTTTAGAGGAAAGTGCATGTACCGACTGGCAAGACCAACAACAAAAGAAATATCTGGTCTGGTAACCGTAAGATAAATTAATTTTCCAACGAATCGTCGATAATAGTCAGGATTCTGGAGAAGAAGATCCGAGTCAGATGTTTGAGCGCACAACTTGTGGTTTACATTCATAGGGGTATCACCTGGCTTACACCCTGAAAGACCAGCATTATAAAGAAGGTCAAGACAGTACTTCCATTGAGATAGAATAAGCCCATCCGGTCGTCTGGCAACCTCGAGATCCAAAAAATATCGTAGAGGTCCCAGGTCCTTTGTCTGAAATACCGAGTTCAGATGTACTTTGACGACATGTATCCCTTGTGAGTCATCTCCTGTAATGATGATGTCGTCAACGTAGACTAACAAAAGGACCGTCCCTGTTGGTTGGTGACGAGTAAACAACGAGAAGTCGGCTGAGCTTCGAGTAAAACCGATATCACGAAGGACCTTACTGAATTTTTCAAACCAGACCCGTGGAGAGTGTTTGAGACCATACAGAGCCTTTAGAAGGCGGCAGACCTGAGACTCCCCCGTGGTCTCAAACCCGGGTGGTTGTTGCATGTAAACCATCTCCTGGAGATCCCCATTTAAGAAAGCATTCTTGATATCTAGTTGAAATATGGGCCACTGGCGATGAACAACGACAGAGATGAGGACGCGAATGGTATTGAGCTTGGCGACCGGAGAGAAAGTTTCCTCATAGTCGAGCCCCTGTTGCTGGGTGAAACCACGAGCCACAAGACGAGCCTTCAGACGGTCAAATGTCCCATCAGCAGCGTGTTTGATGACAAAGACCCACTTGCACCCAACCGGTTTCTAACCCGGAGGAAGGGGTACGACGGTCCATATCTGGTTAGCCCAGAGAGCGGACATCTCTTCTTTCATGGCTACCCGCCAGCCGGGATGTTGAAGCGCCTCCTGCACAGAGTTAGGAACAGTAATCGAAGAGAGAGAAGTAGCAAATGTGTGCAGAAGGGGAGAGAGGTGATGAAGAGAGACGTAGTTGGCCAGAGGATGAGCAGTGGAAGGTGATACCTGATTAGAAGGACGCGGAGTAGCCGGGGTAGAGGTCGGCTCAGAGGGGCAACGGAACTGGGAGGGCGATGAGTGTAGACACGGATAACGGGTGGTTTGGCGGTAGCAGGAGCCGGTGCAGGGGAAACCGGCGAAGGTCGCGTAGTAGCGGGAATAACGGGGCGTGGGATGGATGGCAGGAGAGGAGTTGGTGGTGGATCAGCGGGTAAAGGAGCAGGAAAAAACGGTTGTTCTTCCCGGAAGGTAACGTCAGCAGAAACAGAGATCTTGCGAGTAGCGGGAGAGTAACAGACATAGCCCTTCTGGGTGCGGGAAAAGCCGACAAAGATGTGTTTAACTGCCCTGGGATCCAACTTATCCGAGGAGGGCCCCAGACAGTGGACGTAGCAGGTGCTGCCAAAGACACGAGGCGGGAGAGGAAAAGCCGGAGTTGAGGGAAACAATATGCTAAACGGAGTAGCATAATTGAGGATAGAGGAAGGGAGGCGGTTGATGAGATAGCAGGAAGTCGAAACCGCAAAGTTCCAATACGGCTTGGGAACATGCATTTGAAGCATGAGGGAGCGGGCGACATCGAGTAAGTGACGGTTCTTCCTTTCGACAACACCATTTTGCTGGGGTGTGTCAGCACAAGAGGTTTGATGTAAAATCCCGTATTCAGAACACAAAGCGGTAAATTCGTGGTTGGTGTACTCACAAGCATTGTCGGTGCGGAGGATTTTAAGTGTGGTGTGGAATTGTGTACAGGTCTCGAGGACAAATGCCCGAAAAATCCGGGGAATCTCGGAGCGTTCAAGGAGTAAGTATAGCCACGTAGTTCGAGAGTGATCATCAATAAATGTGATAAAATAACGAAAACCAGAGATACTGGGAATCTTAAAAGGACCTCATACATCAGAATGCACTAAATCAAAGGGAGCAGCGCTCTGAGTACAATGTGAAGGAAAAGAAGAACACGGCTGTTTGCCGAGGATACATGAGTCACACTGAAAAGGAGAAAAAGAGATATTTGGAAGAGCCCACTGGAGGACCGGCAGAGGGGCATGCCCAAGTCGACGATGTCATGCAGTGGAAGAGACGGAAGACAGAATGGTGGGAGATTCAACGAGAAGGTAGAGCTCGTTCCGCAGCTGGCCATTACCAATGGTAATCCGCGTCCGCCGATCTTTTATAACAAAGGAAGATGAAATGATATAACGGAACAATCAAGATCACTTGTAAGACGTCCAACAAATAGTAAATTAAATAGCGAACTCGAAACATGAAGAGCCGAGCGAAGGAAGATGGACTGGTTGAGAGAAAGATCTGCCGAGCCGGAGACGGGAACCAGTGCCCCATTGGTCACAGTGATAGACTTCGGATAAGGAGAATCCGAGTACTGGGCAGGTCGTTGCGAAGTAATGTGATGAGTGGAACCAGAGTCCACAATCCAGCCCAGGCTGGTGGAGAGACAAGCAGTACCTGCGTTGGAGACGGAGGCGACGGAGGTAGATGGTGAGTTGAGCAGACCCTGGAGATGCTGGAGCTGAAGACGGATGGTTTCAAGATCAGGAGGATTGGCGTCAGTAACAACAGAAGCCGTCGGACGAGGAGGATAACCAATTTTCTTGTAGCAGGTCGCCTCAAGATGACCATCTTTCCCGCAGAAGGAACACTTTGGCCGACCCCGGCCACCACGGCCACGGCCTCGAGAGCCCGAACGTCCCCCCGAGCAGAAGTAGGAGGGGATGGTAGGAGCGGAGGGGCCTGCTGAAGAAGAGCCGGGGGAGAAGTAGCAGGAGTATCTGGAGGAGGGGAGACACGGAGAATCATGGAGCATACATCAGAGAAATATGGTGTGGTGGGAGCAGCCAGGACCTGAGCACAAAGGCTCTGAAGGTGAGATGGAATACGGGCCATGATGATGGCAATGCAAGCGGAATCCTTCTGAGCGCGCTGAGCAGCATGATCATTGGTGGGCGGCTGATGTTGGATCCAGACTTCAGCAAGAGTTTTAGCCCGAGCGACAAACGAGGTCATATCCGAAGCCCCGCCAGTGTCGAGAGCAAAAAGGTCAGTGAGTATGTCGTAGAGATGTTGAAGGTTGTCGCGGCCTGAGTATAAGGAATGCAGCTCATCCCACATAGCCATGGCGGTGTCGTGGTACATGGCCATCTAATAATGCTCACCATCCAAGGAATTCAGGATCCAAGTCTGAACGCGGCCATCTAGGGTTGCAAACGAGTTGAGCTCGAGTCGAGCTTGGCAAAATTTCCAAGCTCGAGCTCGAGCTTTTCATTTCGAGCTCGAGCTCGAGCTCGACGAGCTCATTTTTCTCAGCTCGAGCTCGAGCTCGAGCTCAACTTTTCGAGCTCGCGAGCTCGAGCTCGAGCTCGAGTTGCTCGCGAGCTTTTTAGCTCATGAGCTTTATTTTATTATTTTTCTTTTTTTTTCTTATTTTTTTTAAAAATGTATAAATAAAAAGCTCGCGATCCGGCTCGTGAGCTCATGAACAACATTAGATGAGCTCGAGCTCGACTCGTAATCGACCTCGAGCTCGTCGAGCTCGAGCTCGAGCTCGACAGGCTCGAGCTCGAGTCGAGCTTTTTTTCGAGTCGGCTCAACTCAACCTGCACCCCTACGGCCATCATTGCGGAGCCAATCATCGGTAAGAGGAGACAGAGGTGCCTGAGTAAGGTGAGGCAGAAGGCCCTTGGCCTGAAGAACCCGTCAAACTGAGTGCACCCAAGGATTAAAGTTTTTCATGCCAGAAAGAGAGATGGTAGTGATCCTTAGCTCGTCACGGACTTCAGCAGAGCAAACCGGGCGGTCTGTAGGACAGGTCGGGCGGTCAATAGGCGGACTGGCCGCCGAGCTAGTGGAGTTACCCGAAGAAGCCATGGAGGCAAACCGCAGAACCAGACCACCTAGGTAGACCGCCGCGAAAAGAGCAAGAGGTCGCACGACAAGGCCGCAGCGGGAAGGACAGGAGACCGCGACCAGAAAATACGAAAAAGGCGCGTGTCCGCACGGTCACGTCGGTCACCAGCGAATAGTCAGTTCGCGACCAAAATGCGGAATGAAAGGAGGCTGCACGGTCTAGGTGAACACAGCAGCGGTCAGAGCACAGGAAGCAGTCCGCAGCGGACAGGAGCAGTCCGCAAGAAGAGAGAGAGAGTCCGGCGGATAAGAGCAGTCTGCAAGAGAGGAGAGCCCGCGCGACTAGAGCAGAGACCGCCCGGTCAAGATGTGAAAGCACCAGCGACAGAAGGAGGCCGCGACCAAAGTAGAAGTGGACTGGGAAAAGAAAGCCGCAGCGGCCAGAGATAAGTCGCGCGGACAGAGACAAGCCGCACGGACAGGAAGAGCAGGAGAAGACCGCGACCAAAAAATGAGGGAGAGGAACAGCCCGCACGGTCTGGCGGATCACAGCAGCGGTCTGAGCAGAAGGAAACCACAAGTAGAAAGTCTCAAGCGGATAGAGAAGGCAGGTCGCGGATAGACAAAGCAGCGGATAGCAGAGCGGCGGACCGAAGACAGACCGCAGCGAGCTGGAGCAGTCCGCTAGAAGAACAACGACCAAGACCGTCGGCGAGTAGAGAGTCCGCAGTGGACAGCGGAGAACAAGGGAGAAGGTGGCCCCACGGATCAGGGAGAGAAAGGGCTATAAGAAGCCAGGGGGTGGAACCACTGGAGGCAGCGGAAAAGAAGCGGACAGAGACTGGCAAGCCGCAGAATAGAGGCGGACAGAGACAAGCAGGTCGCGGGAGGCAGGCCGTGGGAGGTCAACCGAGGCGGACATAAAAGAAGAGTCTGCGAGAGGCCGATTTTGGCTCTGATACCATGTAGAGAAAGCTCAAAATCTTGTATGTATTGATTATGTAAATACAAGGAGAGAATATAAATATATAGGAGGAAGAGAGAGAGAATAAATCATATACAAGATGTGGGACTAAAAGAAAAGAGAGCAATAATAGGCCCAAAAGATGGGTCCAATACATGGGTTATTCTAACAATAAGAAATGTTAATATTCCCTTAACACTGCCCGATAACAACAGAAAAACTATAGGAGATAACGATAAGGAAATAAAACTAACGCAAACAACATGAAAAGATATACAAGTATCTGATCAAAAGAATAAGATAAGAAGATGAAAGGAGTAATACGAATGCGAGATAACGAGAGATAACGTAATCAAGAGAAGATGAAAGATTAAATCTGTAAAAAGATGAATAAGACATCATCGTTATGCAGGGAACAATGAGAATTCATTTAGTTTTTGACTAATAGAAAATGTAACTAAACTGGTCAAGGAGGAAGCTACTCCTGACACGTCTAGTCGGCCCCCTATTCGACGCGAGAAGATGTATAAAGTCTGGGTCGAGGTCGTCACCGCTGTCTTTGGAGTTCTGGACGCCCACAAAGCCGGCTATCGTGACCCAGATTGCCCTCATGACGAGTTCCAGTTCTGCTTTCAGTAGGTCATAGTGTCCTTGATATGAGTATAGTAGTATAGTTTTGATATGTTGCTCATAGCCATATTTTGTTGCAGTTTCATGATATACTTTTCTATGTAGCACAGATATAAGATACCCACTTTTTTATATACATATGCTGGGTTATCTTTTATACGATCGATGTACTGATCATGTAGAATAAATAAAATATTTTATTTTTCTGCACTTTTCTTTATGTACTCATAAATGTTGAATGTTCTATTTCTTGCCAACTCTGTAAAATGAGAAAATGAATGAAAATTGTGATGGTGCCTGGAAAGTGGGGCCGTTACAAGTTATCTCCCATCAAATAATGGTATGGGCTTGGAACACATCATACACTTCACTTGTATTATTTTTTCCATGGTAAAACAAGTCCAGGCACTTTCAAATCTCCGTTATCACCTTACATTAGGATACCAAATTTCCTACTTGAGGACCCTAAACCCATACAGTCCAAAATATATTCACCTAATTGGCATCATCACAATGTCAATTAAAACCTTCTGAGATATTCTCATCTTGGGAGTCTATGGTCAAATGCTCTCATTTTGTACACCTGATAAGTTTCAACATCACCACATTTTTTTGAGGCTATAATTCTTGTTGTTGAGAAAAAGATCAAAATCGCTCATTCCTTTTTTGTTTCTTCCTATTAAATACAACCAATAAATATATATATTAACACTCCCCACCAAGATTGGCGGAAGATATTTACTAAGCTCATCTAGTCACAACTCCTAATCACATCCACCGAGTTTAGTCCCTTGGTCAAACAATCTGTTGCCTGATTCCTGGTCGAGGCACGCCTCAACTCCAGTAATCCGTTGTCTAGCTTCTCATTTATGAAAAATCTGTCGATCTCGATATGTTTGATCCTATCATGTTGGACTGGATTATTTGTAATATTGATAGTTGCTTGACTATCGCACCATTGCTTCGTCATATCTCCTTGATTCAGCTTCAGCTCCACCAACATGCCCTTAAGCCATAAGAGTTCTGTAACCCCCAATGTCATGACTTTATATTCTGCCTCTGTTATTGATCTGTCTACCACTGATTGTTTCTTGCTCTTCCAGGAGATCAGATTGTCTCCTGCAAATATGCAATAGCCTGAGGTGAACCCCCTGTCATCTGCACAACTTGCCCAATCAGAGTCACAGTAGCTCTCAATTTTCTTGTGTCTATTCCTTTTGCACATCAGTCCCTTTCCATGGGCACTTTTCAGGTATTGAAGGATTTGGTATGCGTCCATATGGCCCTTCCTAGGGTCGTGTATGTAGCGGATCACCAGCTCACTATAAAGGAGATGTTCGAACATGTGTTGCCCAAGTAAATCAACTTTCCAACCAGTCGCTGATATATCTCACGATCTAAAGCATATTTCCTTTAGGAGAGGACAAGTCCCCCCGCTTCACAGGCAATTTCAATCCCAAGAAAATACCGAAGAAGACTCGGATCCTTAACCTCAAATTCTTTGCTCATCATCAACTGTGATGACAATATCATCCACATACACCGCAACCATGGTGATATGGCCCTCGTGTTGCCTGACAAACACTGTGTGATCAACATTGATCTGCTGGTATTTCATCACAGTCATGGCCTTCCTAAATCTATTGAATCATGCACAGGGAGACTGTTTCAGTCCATAAAGAGATTTTTTTAACCTGCAAACTCTGTCTTCTATCTTAGTTGTGTCGAAGCCTGGTGGTATTTCCATGTACACTTCCTCAGCTAGATCACCATGAAGAAACGTGTTTTTCACATCTAGTTGGTGCATCTTCCATCCACCATTCGCTGTCAAGCTGATCAGAGTCCAGACGGTACTCATCTTTGTCACGGGTGCAAAAGCCTCATCATAATCAATTCCATAGGTCTGACAGTGTGCCCCTTTGTAACCAATTGGGTCTTGTAGCGCTCGACCTGTCCATCGGGGTTCTACTTCATGGTGACGTATCATTTGCACCCAACGACCACTTAATCCATCGGTAGCTGTGTCAGCTCTCAAGTATTGTTCTTCTCAAGAGCTATCATCTCCTTCTTCATTGTTTTTTCCACTTTGGATCGTTTTTGGCAATATGTCAATCGTTAGGTACAATAATACTATCCAATGATACAATGAATTGTCCATGGGAAAAGGAGATATTATCATAAGAGACAAAAGAAGCAAGATCTCAACCATATTGATCTGGAGGATTTCCCGCATTGTTGCGAGTGGTACTTTGGAACGTCACAGTCGAGGAAGTAGACAGAATGATATCACCTGAAGACGGTGGAGGTGTAGGTGCTCCAGGAGAAGGGAAGGTTGCAGTCAAGGGACTAGGCACTGGCATTGTAGGAACAGGTGTTGGTACTGCAGTTTGTTTCCTCTTACTACTATATGTGAGTAACTCCCCCTGAGCCGTAGGCCTCACCCCTCCGACTTCCTCCTCCATCTCCTTTGTAACCCCCCTTGGGTCATAGATCTAACCCCTCTGATTTCATCCTCTATCTCCTCATCACCCTCCTGCTTATCCTCCACCGATCCTCCCTACCATAGTCCCAGATCTGTCAACAAACTCTCTCGCTCTCGCCTTATATTTTTGGCATTTGGCAATTCTTGCATAAGTGAAGCTCCCTCCTGTCGATAGTACTGCTACAGCTCTCTGAAGTGAACATTCATGCTGACAAAACTTCTCTTCTCCACTGGACTCCAGCATACGTACCCCTTCTTAAGTATGAGAGTAACCCACAAAAATACACTTGACTGCCCTCGCATCAAGTTTCTTAACACTCGGTCTATTGTCCATCACAAAGCACACACAACCAAATACCTTCAGTGGAAGTATTCCCTCATTATATCTCTGCAACTTCTGATACGGAGACTCACGCCCTAGAACCTTGGATGACATCCTATTGAGCACTTGCGTCGTTGTCAACACCGCATATCCCCACAAGCTCTGAGGGACCTTCATATAGAGCGTTGTACTCCTTACCCCCTCTAGAAGGTGTTTGTTCTTCTCTTTGTCACTCCATTCTATGCAGGTGTGTACACGCAGGAGGTCTGATGCAGTATCTCATGAGCGGATAGATACTCCTCCAGTGTCTTATTAGTGTACTCTGCTCTATTATCCGACTATAAAAACTTTACCACAGCTTTATATTGTGTTTGGACGTGCGTATGAAAGTCTTGAAAACAAGTAAATACTTCATTTTTGTTTTTCATGAGATATAACGAAGTAACACGAGAGACACAATTGATGAATGTCACAAAATACTGATAGTCATTCAAAAAATTTACGGCACAAGATCCTTATACATCAGAATGCACTACATCAAAAAGGGAATGGCTCCTTCGTCCCATACTCGCATAAGAGCTCCTGGTAAGCATGTCTAAGTCACAACCATCACATACTAATTTGGTTTTATTTACTTTTTCAAAAACAGAAGAAAACAACCTAGCGACAATGTCAAATGAAGAATGTCTCAATCGCTGATGATGTAATAACAACATATCCTCTACACTCATCTTCTGTTCCCCAACTCCATCCTTTTCTGCCACAGATATTAGAGTTGCATCTAATCCTTCCCGATCCAGATACCATAGTGCATCACGCCAAGTCTCAGTCCCAAGTATCTACCCCGTCCCTTCCTCCTGAAAAGTTATCTTGAGAATATCAAAAGAAACAATACATTTTAGTTGAATAATAATGGAGCTAATGGACAATAGGCTAACTGGAAAAAGAGCATGCAAAACATTTGACAGTTTTACTGAACTTGTGCATTTTAGCAGTACCCTTACCGATCGTCGTCTGGATGCTATCAGCAACTGTCAGGCATGTGTAGGAGGAGAACTCACGTGCATCTCCAGTCACATATCGCGATGCACCTTAGTCGATGATCCAGTCAGAGGGCCTAGAGGAAGCTATGGTAGTGAGAGCAAAGGATCCATCAAATCCTTTTGTTGGGTGGGCATACATAGCTGAGGTGGATGCCGCATCAAGCGACTTCTACTTCTGTCACCAGTCTGCTTCCTCTTGATGGCTTCCATCATGCTCATCATGTTTAGCACGGTCTTCTCCTCCTCGGTGTAGATAACGCCAGTATCCTCCTCGGTGTAGATAACGTTGGTATCCTCCTCGACTCCATTTAGTCCTAGATTTGCCCGATAGCCTCCTCGTCTACCACGACCCCGGTCACGTCCATGGCTACATCCTCATCCACCACCTAGAACTCACTCATTGGATGGTTTGGGACAGGCATACCTCGATGACGCACCTCCCCGTAGTTGTAGCATTTCGGGTATCTTCCCTTGGTCCACAAACATCAAACCCAACAGCTGCTAGTGCGGACTTCACTGCAGTGGACCTTCCTATCCCGGACTGAAGATGGAGATGTGTATCCTCCTGAATCATGGCCGAGATGGCCTTGGTAAGTGTCAGAATATTCGTCCCAGACAGAAGGAAGGCTCATCACTGATCAAACTGGTCATTTAACCCCTTTAGGAACTTCATCGTCCTCTCCTCCACAATGATCTTGGAGGTCCTACATTGTGAGTCGTTGTAACTCATCCCAGTGAAAGCGTGGTCAAAATCCACCCAAGACGTTCTAATGTCGAGGAGTACTCCTGCACCGTTTCTCTCCATAAATGGTGTCATCGATCTCTCCCTTGACCTGAAAAACCCTCAGTGTTCCCCACGCCATCATATGTACTCTTCAGCTTGTCACAAACCTCCATTACCGTCTCTCATCCATTCACCATGGCAGCAATCGATGACACTACCGAGCTGAGAAGACAAATGAACATCGTCATGTGAGTTGACTCCCGCTCATCTCCTCATGTGGTGTCGTCTGGCTTTTGCAAGTCCCCTATCAAGAAACCCCCAACTTTCTTCGCGGAAAGAGTTCTCTTCACGCAGCGTGACCAACCTAGGTAGGTGTTTGGTCCTTCGAGCTTCAGATCAACAGGTGGAAGTTACAACTTTGCCAATCTGTGCGATGCACCCAACACCCGCAACAACGCAGCCACCTCCGCAGGGCCCAACTTCTTGAAGACGTCCTCCATCTTTCCTTTCAGGGTTCACCAATGCCTGGTATAGTCACCGGCACAGAGCAGTCGACAGCCGAGTTGACAACCTCCCAACCAGAGGAGGCCTGCACTGCAGGAAGCCCGCACCGAATACCCTAGAGGCCTGCACTGGAGGAAGCCCTTGCGGGAGGAAGCACGCACTGGAAAAAGCATTGTATACCACACTGAATCAGATCCCAATCAGAGGAAGCACGCACCGGAAAAAACCCGCACTGGAGGAAGGAGAATGACCATTGGAGGGATCCCAGACGGAGGAAGCCACCGCCGAGCGGCAACAGAACTAGTAACCCCCGCCGTTCACAGCCCGGAGCGTCGTCCGACAGCACGCGTTGCATGTCGTCCTCGCCCCTTCGCCATAACCGCATCACCCGACAGCAAGCGTCACACGTCGTCCTCGCCCTAACAGCATTCACCCTTCCCTCTGACACCATGTTTACGAAAAAAAGATCAAAAACGATCATTCCTTTTTTGTTTTTTCCTATTAAATACAACCAATAAATATATATTAACAATTCTCAACAAACACCTTAATTTTTTATTGGTTAGTTGTATATGGAGAACATTGGTTGCAATAGAAGCAGGTGGATTTTAAGAATATATTGGGTCGCCCATGTTGACAACTTGAAATTCATAAATTATAAATGCTCGCAACAATTTACCTTCTACTTCAATTAAACAAAAATCTTTTAATACTAATGAATTCACACAATATCATCAAAATATCAACCAAACAAGTCAAATACTCATGTTTGAAGAGAACAAATCCTGGTGGATTATGGTGGTTGCATAACCCCCTTTAATGGCTTTGTATACCGGCATTAAGGATCAGTCGAGGCAGTCAAAGACCAGCATGGAGACATTTATCGGTATAACATCTATTACAATATGTATTATGTATTATGTTTTACTTTTATTTTTCCTTGTATTATTAGGAGACAAGCCTATTTTGTAATTAGTTTACTATTCACAGTTTCTCCAACATGGTATCAGAGGCGGAGAAACAGGTGCCCTAGCTCCTTCCCGATCCGGCGTTCCGCCGCAGCATCGCGCCAGCCTCCGCATTGCGCCAGCCTCAGCATCGCCACAGCCTCCGCATCGCGCCAGCCTCCGCATCGCCCCAACCTCCCTTTTCTCTGACGCCTGCTCTTCTTCCCTTCCTTCCCAAGCGTGGATGTCGACCACTCCCGTTAGTCGCGCGTCAATCGACGTCGGGGCACTTCAGCGGTTAGTTCGTCGTCAGCCAGAGACCGCGCTTCCCGCGTCTCTTGGTATCAAAGGCCAATTTGATACCATCCGCATTGACTTCTTTGCTACATGTGCAAACGATAACAATATCATCAACATAAATAATGAGAGTTGTAAGTTTATCAGTCATGTGCTTGATAAATAGAGTATGATCTGAGTTTCCCTGGTGATACCCAAAAAACAACGTGACTTTATGAAACCTCTCAAACCAAGCCCTTGGAGACTGTTTCAGTCCATATATGGACTTATTCAACTTGCAGACGTGTCCCACTGAACTCCTAGGAGTAAGGTCAGGTGAAAGAGACATATAAACTTCCTTTTCCAGATTCCCATGGAGGAAGACGATTTTGACATCAAGTTGTCAAAGGTCCCACCCTTTACAAGCAACGTGGGATAAAAGAACTTTGATAGTGTTCATCTTTGCTACAGGCGCAAATGTTTCCTGATAGTCGATCTCAGGTGTTTGAGTGTAACCTCGGGCCACCAATCTCGTTTTACACCTTTCAACCACACCCTGTGAATTTTGTTTGACAGAGAACACTCATTTGCATCAAACTAGTTTCTTTCCAGGAGGAAGAGGCATCAAGTCTCATGTGTTGTTCTTTTCAACCGCAACCATTTTCTTAAACATCGCCTCTCTCCATAAAGGAATCTCCAGAGCACTCTGTCGGGATGTTGACATGGATATGGACGCAAAGGAAGACACAAAGGCCTTATGGGATGTGGAGAATGAGTCGTAAGAAACATAATTAGAAAATGGGATGTTTAGTGCAGGACCGAATACCTTTGCGGAGAGCAATTTGAAGCTCAGAAGGCCCTGAGTCTGGGTCCAATGATCGTTCCGGTAGCAGGTCAAGGTTGTCGTTGGGCATCTTTCTCCTCCGAGTGTACACCTCCAAAGGAGGAATGGTAGAAGGAATAGTAGGAGGAGTAATATGGATATCACTCACTTCCGACGATAGAGAGTCCCCCTAAAGTGAGGGATACATAGGAGGAACGGGCAAGGGTACAGACGGTGAGGGAAAAGAGGAAGACGACACATGAGAAGAAGCACCCGGGGCAGGATAATATGCCTCAGTTTCACGAAACGTAGCATCCATGGTAACCAAAAACTTCTTCGTAGGAGGATGAAAACATTTATACCCCTTTTGAGTAGGAGAGTAACCAATAAACACACACCTGATAGCTTGAGGATCTAGCTTGGTGGGAGGAGGGTGATGGATGTGGACAAAAAAAACACAACAAAACACCTTAGGAGCGAGCTGAGAGGAGGGGACCCGAAGTGTCCCAAGGGGGGTATTATTCCCAAGAATACGAGATGGCATGTGATTGATAAGATATGTTGTCATAAGGATAGCAGCCCCCCAGTAATACTTGGGAAGATGCATGGTGGACAAGAGACAGCGAGCAACCTCCAGAAGAAGACGATTCTTACGCTCTGCAACCCCATTTTGGGCATGAGAATAAGCACAAGAGGTTTGGCGTATAATGTCATGATCAGCCAGATATTCCGCAAAGCGTGAATCCAAATATTCACGACCATTGTCACTTTGAAGGATCTGAATTTAACATGAAACTGAGTAGAGATCATGTTATGAAACTTTTTAAAGGTGGGAAAAACATCGCTCTTGTTCCGTAATAAATATAATCAAGTAGTGTGGGAAAACAGTCAATAAAAATAACAAACCAAGCATAGTCAGAAATAGAAGATACGGGTGCAGGACCCAAGAATCAGAGTGAATCACAGAAAAAGGAATAGAACTTGGCAACGAAACATGATTTATGGCTGAATTGGGGCATTGTGGGTGCAATTTTAGTTTTCTATAAGAGTGTCCTGGTCGGAGGAACATAGGAGTGAAGGTCATGAAGAGCAAAAGAACGGATGAAGCAGCTGAGAGGGAGACTATCGTCGTGAAAGACAAGAGGTCGTGACTCGCGAGGAACGGATATGCAAGTGTAGAAGAAGCTATAGTAATGCAGGATGAATGTGATGTTGTTGTGTAAATGTGACGTAACAAAACTCTAATGAATATGTGCAAGTGTAGCTTTGAGGGGAAACTAAATAATGCAATGCACAAGCAATAATCCAATGAATAACCACATTAATTTCAAAAATTATTAATTGTATCCCCAAGCATTCACATTTGAAAATAGACACTAGAGAAACATGAAAGAACCAATTAATCTTGCAAGTAGCGGAATTGTTGGGCAAAATAGTACAAATCAACATCTCAAATAATATGATTTTCCACCAAACATTCAATTCAAGGCCTAGGAAGCAATTCAGGGTGGCTAAATAGGGAAATTTGCCGAATTTTTGCGCCAAATTCAAATCCCTACAAGGATTCTGCGGTACAGAAGGAGGCTGGGTGGAGAGGATTGTGGGAGGGGCTGGGCACGGTTCTGGCTACAAGAGGTAGGCTATTTGGAGGGGAATTAAGGCAATGGCATGACAAGGTTGGTGTAAATTGGAGGAGCAAAGGTCGTGAACAAAAAAGGAGCATGGATCATGAGCAACAATGGATAAGTCGCTGTAACAACTTTGTTTTCTTTTTTATTAATATATATAATAATAAATAATAATAATAAGAAATAATAAAAAAAAGACTTACCTTCCTTATAACCCGAGCCCTCCCCCAATCTCCTCGCTCTCACGGTCCAAATCCCGCAGAAATCCTTCCCGATCCCGCCTCCTTCGCCCCCGGCCCCGGCTCCGCCTCCCGAGCGCCCGACAGTTCCCTCCTCCGCCTCAAGTGGTCGGCGAACCCCCCCCCCCCCCACCCCGCCCTCCAGTGCGGTCGCAACCCCCCCCCCCCCCCCAATCTCCTCACTCTCACGGTCCAAATCCCGCAAAAATCCTTCCCGATCCCGCCTCCTTCGGCCCCGGCCCCGGCTCCGCCTCCTGAGCGCCTGACAGTTCCCTCCTCCGCCTCCAGTGGTCGGCGACCCCCCCCCCCCACCCCGACCCCGGCTCCGCCTCCCGAGCGCCCGACAGTTCCCTCCTCCGCCTCCAGTGGTCGGCGACCCCCCCCCCCCCCATCATGAGCAACAATGGATAAGTCGCTGTAACAACTTTGTTTTCTTTTTTATTAATATATATAATAATAAATAATAATAATAAGAAATAATAAAAAAAGACTTACCTTCCTTATAACCCGAGCCCTCCCCCAATCCTCCTCCCGGTCCAAATCCCGCAGAAATCCTTCCCGATCCCGCCTCCTTCGCCCCCGGCTCCGCCTCCCGAGCGCCCGACAGTTCCCTCCTCCGCCTCCAGTGGTCGGTGAACTCCCCCCCCCCCCACCCCACCCCACCCTCCAGGGCCGACGCCTCTTCCCCTTTCTTCCCCATCGTTTCCGGCTCTTCCTTTGGCCGACAAATCCCGTAGCAGCCCCTCCTCTCTTGGCCGGCTGCATCCAAGGGGGGCCGACAACCTTCTCCCTTCCTCTTCTCCTCCTCCGGTCAGTGAGGGCAAAGACAACGTTCTTCTCCAGCAACCCTAGCTCCTCCTCGTTCCGGCCGGTGGATTTTGTGAGGGACTCCTAGGGTTTCGCTCGAAACCCCTCTTCGTGGATTGTTGAGCCCAGATCGGGTCTCCTTGGATAAGGAACTCTGTCAATTTCTTGTTTTCAGTTTGCCCTAATTTTGTTACGATAATTTTCGCTCCCCGATTTAGGGTTTCCGACGATCCAGCTAATGTCCATCGTATAATCCGCTAATCTCGGATTTGTTTGTGTTTTCCGGTGCATCTCCCCGGATCTAGGTGGTGGAATCGCTCCAAGCTCTCTCCGAATTAGGGCTTTTCGCATCCAAACGCCACCAAGATCCCTGATCCCTCGCGGTAGCCTCTTCTCCCCTCGCTCTCGAGGAAGGTAAATTTTTAAACTCCTCTCATGTTGTGTAAGTGTGATTATCAAACGCATGTGCAAGCGTAGAAATCTTGTTAATTCAAATTTTATATATATTGTTGATCTTGAACAGGTTTAGCTAGAGCTTTTAACCTCGCTCGCGCCACTTAGCTATCGCTAATGATTTCGACGACACTTTAAGGCAAGTAGAGAACTCTCTCTCACTTGCAAACTTTGGAATTTAACATTGTTATTTGCTTCATATGTTATTTACTAACGTTATTTTTGGGTAAATCTCTGAACTCTCGTAATATTGTCATAAATTAATATGATAAATAATCACCTAAGTATGAAACTCGAAAACAAATCCGTAGTTGTAAGCAAATCTTTGAACTGAAGCGTCTAAGTGGGCATCTGTCTGCCGCCATGGCCACGGCAAGTAGGATTACTTTTTCCGACAAGACTTACACGCAGATCTGATCGTAAACCATGGGAGCTCGTTATAGCACCTACACCCTTCATCGATCACGGCTTACAACAAATTACATAAATAATTTTAGGCTATATCCCGGGATAGGCTATCATTTCAAAAATCTCTGTTTGACTTAGATGATGGTATATTTACTAGTTTTGTTCAAGATATATCAGCGTTCGATTAAGTCTGTTTGATTTGCTCACAATTTAATTGATTAATTTGCTCATGGTTTAATTCCTATTGTTGAGAACCAAGGTCCAGCGGGATTGGGTGTGTGTGGGACCGCATATTTGGGTTTCCCCATCGCGTTCCTGGTCTGGGTGTTGACCCCGGTGGGCCCCCCGTGTGGCGGAATATCCCAGTCATCCCGTGGTTGGATTAGTCTCACATTGTCTGCAGCGGGTGGTCCTTGATGTTTATGTACCCCCGTCCCCCCTTACCATCACCTCGGGGTTTTGGGAAGATGTGTGGTGACGGGTGGTTTCCACATGGTATCAAAGTCATCCCGCTGCGGGGGTGTGTTGAGAACCAAGGTCCAGCGGGATTGGGTGTGTGTGGGACCGCATATTTGGGTTTCCCCATCGCGTTCCTGGTCTGAGTGTTGACCCCGGTGGGCCCCCCGTGTGGCGGAATATCCTCGCAGTCCCGTGGTTGGATTAGTCCCACATTGCCTGCAGCGGGTGGTCCTTGGTGTTTATGTACCCCCGTCCCCCCTTACCATCACCTCGGGGTTTTGGGAAGATGTGTGGTGACGGGTGGTTTCCACACCTATATTCTGAGGCATTTTCCCTCTATTTTGAAATTGTCTTAGGGTTCGTGACTGCGCCGCCTGCTCCTTGAGTTACTTCACGTTCAGCTACAGCTTCGCCTGGAGGTTTTTTCTTTTGTAGTTGCTTATATCATGTTCTATGTATTTGTTTTCTTTACTGTCAGTGTGATTTATCATGTACTAGTTATTGTAAGTCATTTTCTCTTGTATTGTGAACAACTCCTAGAATGTTTCTAATGTATTAGATCATTTTACTTATGACATATTCATTATTGTTGCTTATTGCATTCACTTCTGTTTCAGCATTGTATGTAGCATTAAACTTTTCAAAGAAATGTGTGTACATTAAATTCTCACTGTTTTAAAATTTTAAGCGATTCCGCATATTTATAAACCATAAATTGTTCGAACAAAATAACTATTTCTAAAACTATTTTCAGTATTCTCTGCATACGCCTTAGCAGACATGATTTTCTTTCAGCCCATGCCTGTGGCATCACGGCCCGCCCGAAGCGCACTCTGACTTTCGTCGAGACGGGTCGTGACAGTTGGTATCAGAGCGAGGTTTGCTCTAAAAAAAGAAGTATTTTAAAATTATTAAATATTTTGAACTTTATTATGTAAATATGTGTACATGCATCATTACTTCACTCACCTTGTCATTATTTATTGTCCGCGGCTGAAACACGCACACACTCACTCATAAGCATGAGTAGTGTGCACACGAATGTTAAGGAGTTATGGGCAAACTTAACATTTTTGTGCATATGAATTCCCACTAGGATATACACCTCTTGCGAATATTAAATTGTATGAACGGTTTAATATTCTCAAGTGTGTTGGCATTAGAATCATAATATGCATGACATGTTAAATGATATGAGCGTTTAACATGGCAAGTATATTCATTCATGCACATTCTTAAGAATGCACTTTAGACATAATTGCATTGCATGCATAACATAATTTATTGCACAAGTGTTAAGCTAAAAACAACGGATGATGATTGTACATGCATGAATTTACAAATTGGTTGACATTGCATGTGATTTACTATCATTTTAACATGAGCATTATCTTGATTTGTCCAATGAAAATGTTGTAACTAATATATGATATACGTATTTGACAGTATTAAAAATATTAGAGTCTTTTGTTTCTTAATCTTCTATGATTAGCTTGACTGTGTCTCTTACTCGTTTCCTTTGTGTTCCTCCTTAGATGACCCCTAAGAGATCGCAGCGTAAGAAAGTTACCCCTCCTGCTGGAGCAACTTCTGGAGACGTCACTGCCCAGCTGTTGAGGCAGATTCTCGAGCGTCTAACTCGCTTGGAAGAAGATCGACAAACTCCTGATACAGCTCTTGATTCCGGCAGCGCGGGGACAGCTGGAGCTACTACTACCTCCGCTCTTGGAGCCACCCCTCCTGTACCTAGTTCGGGAACTGGCTCGCTTGCTGACGCCCTGGTGGTCCCGCTCGTGTCAAGTCCGGCTGCCCCTCCTGTGGTGATGACAGATACGCTGTCGTTCAAGAGGCTGAATCTGTCGTCCTTCAATGGCAGTCCCAATTTCTTCGTCATTTCAGAGTGGATCTCCCAGATGGAGAAGCACTTCGAGTATGTCGGTGTTCCTGATGCACAATAGGTTCTTCTTGTGGCCTACCAGCTGACCAAAGATGCATACACCTGGTGTCTTCAGCGCCGCAGTCTCCCCAACTCTTCTGCTATGACCTGGGAGCAGTTCAAGAATGCGCTCATGGAGAAGTTTCTCTCGTCTGTGGATCGCCACAAGTTAGCTGAGAGATTCATGTTCCTTCAGCAGCCTGGTAGGACCGTGACTGAATATGAGATAGAGTTTTCTCGCCTATCTCTCCTTGTCGCAGAGTTCGTGCCTGATGAGTCTAAGAAGATCAGTCGTTTCGTGAAGGGCCTCCGACATGATTTCGGCCAGCATGTGGTAGCCCATGGCGCCACCACCTACGCCGAGACTGTTGGAGCCGCCTTGCAGGTTGAAGCTATAGAGCTAGATCGTAATGCCAAAAACTCCAGCATGGTACAGACAATGCTGTTGTATCTGACCACAAGCGCAAGGGTGCTCCACCTCAGGAGCAAGGTCCCAAGTCCCAGGAAGTGTGTGCCTACTGCCACAAGGTTGGACACATCGCACAAGTCTGTCGTTCCCTCTTGAAGAAGCAGAAGATGGTTGTGCCTGCTCAGCAGCCTCAGGTGACGCTTGTCACTGCCTCCTCCGTCTGTGCCTTCTGTAAGAAATCGGGCCACTTGGTGAGAGACTGTCGCCGCAAGCTGAATACCTACTTCAGATGTGGGCAAGTTGGACATCAGATCAAATATTGCCCCGCGAAAGAAATCCTGGTCCCCGCTCAGCCTCTGCAGGCTATTTTTGGAGCCCAAGAGAAGGGCAAGGTTTTGTTGAACATCACCACTCAAGGCGAGGCGCTCGCATCTACCTCTGTCATCTCTGGTATGTTTTATGTAAAGTTTTAAATTTTCTGCATCTTTTTGAATTATTTGTCTTTAGTATTGTATAATCATGAAATGTGTTTATGATGTTTAAATCTAGGGAATTTTAGGGTCAAGAATAAGTGGATACAAATTCTTTTCGATTATGAGTCATCTCACTCTTTTATAGCGCGCCATATCGTGAATCTCCATAGTTGGCCTACTTCGTCACTCGAAGTCCCTTTCGAGATTTCTGTGCCCGTTAATCTGCACCTGTCAACTAGAGGTATTCTCAATTATCCGATACTGCTTGGTGAACTGCAAGTCGTCGCTGATCTCATGGTCCTGGATATGACAGAATTCGACGTAATCTTGTGTATGAACTGGCTGGTCGCGTATCAAGCAAAGCTGGACTGTGTGGCAAAGAGGGTCAATCTCAGTATCGATGTGAAGGACTACAGCGTGCATCTTCTGACCACCCGCAGCCACCTGAAGGTAATTTTTGTTGTGCGCGCCACTCAGCTTCTTATCCAGGGATGTTTTGTTTGCTTTGTTTATGCTTCACACTCGGATGCTGTCATACCTCAACTTGAGTCTATCCTGATTGCTTCCGAGTTCCCTGACGTGTTCCCCCCCAAGTTGTCTGGAATTCCTCCCGATCGTGATGTAGAATTCTCCATTGATGTAGAGCCTGTAACGCGCCCCATATCTAAAGCTTCATACCGTATGACACCGCAAGAACTGGAGAAGCTTAGATCGCAGTTGGACGAGTTGCTTGAGCATGGGTACATTCGTTCCAGCTCTTCTCCTTGGGGAGCCCCTGTTCTCTTCGTTAAAAAGAAAGACGGATTCATGAGATTGTGCGTCGACTATCGGGATCTGAACAAGGTAACCATCAAGAATAAGTATCCCCTCCCGCGCGTGGATGACCTATTCGATCAGCTCAAAGGCAGTACTATCTTCTCCAAGATCGATCTCAGGTCGGGTTACCATCAGCTGAAGATCAAGGAATCTGACATCCCCAGGACAGCCTTCCGGACTTGGTATGGACACTTTGAATTCTCGGTGATGTCTTTTGGGTTGACTAACGCCCCTTATGCTTTTATGGATATGATGAACCGTGTATTCCGCGAGTACCTGGATAAGTTCATCATCGTTTTCATTGATGATATCTTAGTCTACTCCAAGACTCATGAGGAGCATGCAACCCATCTTAGACTCACTCTCTTCATGCTTCGTAAGCACCAACTCTATGCCAAGTTGGCGAAATGTAAGTTCTGGCTGGATCGTGTTGCCTTTCTGGGGCATGTCATTTCGGGTGATGGACTTTTCGTTGACCCTGCCAAGATCTCCGCAGTTATGGACTGGAAGCAGCCTTCTACCCCTACTGAAATCCGCAGTTTTCTTGGTTTGGCTGGCTATTACCGGCGTTTCGTCAAGGATTTCTCCTCTCTTCCTGCTCCTTTAACTAAGCTAACTCAAAAGAATGACAATTTTGAGTGGTCAAATCAGTGTGAGCATGTTTTTTCTGAATTGAAGCAACGTTTATGTTCAGCGCCAGTTTTAGCTCTTCCGACAGAGGGGTTAGACTTTTCAGTTTATACCGATGCTTCCGGAGTTGGATTGGGTTGTGTCCTGATGCAAAAAGATCGTGTTATTGCTTATGAGTCGAGCCAGTTGAAGATTCATGAACGCAACTACCTCACTCATGATCTGGAGTTCGCTGCAGTAGTGTTTGTTTTGAAGCTTTGGCGTCATTATCTCTATGGCGTGAAGTGTCACTTCTTCACTACCATCAGAGTTTGAAGTATATTTTTGTCCAGAAGGACCTCAACCTTCGTCAGAGGTGTTGGCTTGAATTCATAGCAGATTATGACTTGCAGCTCACGTATATGCCCTGTAAAGCCAATTCAATGACGGATGCCTTGAGTCGTCAGGCTTCTGTTGCCGTCTGTGCACCTATGTCAGCTTCCCTCGCGTCCATGATTGATGACCTCGAGCGGATGGACATATCCTTCTCACCTGGAGGTCAAGGGGAAGTCTCTAATCCGTTATGGGTAGAACAGGTGAAGGACCTGCAGCCATCTGATCCTGCACTCCAGCGCATTCCCCGACAGGTTGAACTTGGTACTCTTCTGGATTTCTCTTTCTCTGACGATGTTCTGCGTTTTCGAGGTCGCCTATGTATTCCCGATGTTCCTGAGTTGTTGGATAGTATTTGCCAAGAAGCTCACAAGTCCCGCACATCTGGCCATCCTGGCAACAACAAGATGTATCATGACCTGAAGCAGATCGTGTGGTGACCTGATATGAAGAATTATATTACACGCTTCATCTCTCGATGTCTGATGTGCCAGAAGGTGAAAGCTCAGCGTCAGCGCCCTGGTGGTCTTTTGCAGCCTCTGTCTATCCCCGAATGGAAGTGGAAGATATCTCTATGGACTTCATCACTGGTTTTCCCCGCACTCCGAGAGGACATGATGCGATTTGGGTCATAGTAGATCGCATGACTAAAGTGGCTAACTTCATCTCGTACAAGGAAGGTCATTCCACCGAGAAGATGGCCCAGATTTATGTTTCTGAGATTGTTAGGCTCCATGGGATTCCTCTGCGGATTGTTTCTGATCGTGACTCGAGATTTGTATCGCACTTCTAGAAAGAATTTCAGCAAGCTTTGGGCATCGATCTCAACCGGAGCACTGCTTATCATCCAACAACTGATGGTCAGACCAAAAGGGTTAATAAGATTCTTGAATACATGCTTTGGTGTTACATTTTGGACTACAAGGAGGCTTGGGATGAGCACCTACCTTTGGTAAAGTTCGCCTACACCAATAGCTATCAAGAGAGCCTCAAGATGGCCCCCTTCGAAGCACTATACGGGTGTCATTGCAGAACCCTGCTCTACTGGTCAGAAGTTGGTGAAAAGGTGATTTTGGGGCCTGAGCTACTCCAGGAAATGGAAGAAGCCACAAAAAAGACTTATCTTCAGCTCAGTCGTACCATCGAGAGGCAGAGGAAATATGTTAATCAGCGTCGTCGTCCGTTAGAGTTTGTCGTGGGTGATCAAGTATTCCTGAAGGTTTCCCCTACTCCTGGAGTGAAATGGTTTGGTCGTCATCATAAGCTCAGCCCGAGGTTCGTAGGTCCGTACGCCATCTCAGAACGTGTTGGAGGATCTGCCTATCGTCTGGAGCTACCCGCTTCGTTGTCAGGTGTCCATGATGTCTTATGTTAGTCAGCTTTGGAAATACATCCACGATCCTAATCGTTTTCTTGAAAAAGTTCAAGTGATTCCTGAAGCCAATCTGTCTTATCTGATCGAACCCTCGAAGATTGTCGAATATCAAGAACGCAAGCTTCGCAAAAGAACCATTCTTATGGGGAAGGTATTTTTGGTGCATAGCAAGTCTGAGGAGTACACTTGGGAACTCGAGTCTAACATACGCAGTAAGTACCTGCAACTCTTCTCTTGATCTTGGTACGTCTCTAAGTCTGACTTCATTGTTATTTCAGTATCTTTCATAGTTAGCTTTCATGCGTTAATCTGAAAACTTCTGTTTGATGTATATGTCGTCTGAATCTTCGTTGTTTTAGTCTCATTCAGAGAATTCTCAGGAAAGTTTCGGGACGAAACTTCCTAATTAGAGGAGAATGTAACAATCATGTTTTATTTTTTATTAATATATATAATAATGAATAATAAAAATAAGAAATAATAAAAAAAGACTTACCTTCCTTATAACCCGAGCCCTCCCCGGATCTCCTCACTCTCACGGTCCAAATACCGCAGAAATTCTTCCTGATCCCGCCTCCTTCTCCCTCGATGGCCCTGCCTCCACCTCCTAAGCGTCCGACAGTTCCCTCCTCCGCCTCCAGTAGCCGGCGAACCCCCCCCCCCCCCGGTCGGGCCTCACTTCGGTCCGACTGAATCGGACTGAAGTTAGGCGATACCCATTTTACCCCGCAGTGTGATACCCATTTTACCCCGCAGTGAATAAATATCGCTGAATGAATCCCGCATCACGTCGGCCACTCTTCCTCTGGCGAGTCTTCCACGGCGACGGCGGTGCCCGAGCAGCTCCAATCACGTCATAGTCTCATCGCGTCGCGGCTCCGACCCGGTAATCTCCGGGATCGCGGTCGTTCTCCTCGCCGGCGGCCGGTAATCTCCGGGATCGCGGTCGTTCTCCTCATAGTCTTCTCCATACTGCTGTGAGAATCCTCTAGCGACCAGGCGAGCCTTGAAACGATCAATGCTCTCATCAGCCTTCTTCTTCAACTTATACACTCACTTGCAAGTAACCGGAGTAATGTCATCAACCTTGGGCACAAGGTCCCAGGTTTCATTCTTCTTCAGAGCATCAATCTCTTCCTTCATGGCATCTTCCCACTCCTTCACTCCAGTGGCCTCGTTGAAGTTTGCAGGCTTTCGCTCATCCAGAGGACCAGCAAAGAAGCAGGAGACAAAGCTCACTGCATTCCCATCACAGTATCGAGCCGGTGGCTTGACCACCCTCTTCGATCTCCGAAGACACAGCTCCTTGCTCACGGCTTCCGTTGCTTCTTCGGGCTCCACTCCTACCTGGGGCAAGCATTGAGCAGTGCTCCCCCTGCTTCCTGAGCCAGAAGGCTCAGCCTCGGAGTTCGAAGCAACAGGAGTTGCTGATGAAACAACAAGCTCCTCTTCCAAGCCTTCAGCAGCCACCACCGGTGCTTCATCAACCTTGCTACTTCCGGTTAGCTCCACCGAGCCACCTCCATATGACGTCAGCTCGTCAAAGACAACGTCTCTTGATACCACGAACTTCTTCGTCACAGGGTCCATGCATTTTCATCCCTTCTTCCGCTCATCATAGCCAACAAAGACAAGTTTCCTTGCCTTCGCATCCATCTTTGTCCGTGAAGCATCCGGGACATGCGCGTAGCAAGTTGAACCGAACATCCGAAGGTGTCCAACACTCGGCTTCTCCTTCAGCAACAGCTCAATAGGAGTCTTCATGTTGATAGGGCTGAGTGGCATTCGGTTGATAACATAGGTAGCACAAGACATCCCCTCCGCCCAAAAGGACCTTGGGATATCTTTCGCATGAAGCCAGCATTTGCAGGTCTCCGTCAGATGACGGATCTTCCGCTCTGCTACCCCATTTTGTTGTGGAGTGTGAGCACAAGTAAGCTCTCGTTGGATCCCGTGCTTCCTACAGAAGTTAGAAAACTCGGAGGAGACAAACTCACCCCCGTTATCAGTTCTAAACTTCTTAATCCGCAAGCCAAGCCGGCCTTCTACCAACTCTTTGAACTCCACGAACAAACGGAAGGCTTCTGACTTCTCCTTTAAGAAGTACACCCAAGTATACCTTGAGTAGTCATCAACCAAGACAAGCATATATCTGCTTCCGCCAAGGCTGACAGTAACCGTTGGTCCCATCAGGTCGCCATGAATGCACTCCAGTGGTTTCTTGCTCCTTGTTTGTGATTTATCAAACGGAAGGCGATGTGCCTTACCGTATTGACAGCCCGCACAAACATGCCCATCATCAAAGGAGGACAACTTCGGCAACCCCCTCACCAAACTTCTACTCTCCATCGCCTTCAACTTGTCCATGCCAACATGCCCCAGCCTCCCATGCCAGATAGCAGCGCTATCATTGGCCCTCATCTTATCAACATAAGCATTGGTGGAAAGAACAAACAAGTTCTTCACCCTCCTCCCAACATGAGCAACATCAGCCTTCACCGCTGATACGTTGCGAAGGAACCTCACGTCTGTTGGCCCAAACAGAACGTGATACCCAGCGTCCACCGCATTGGTCACCGAGAAGAGGTTCTTCTTCATGCCTGGCACGTGATACACACTCCTTAACGTGAGTGGCCCCTGATCACTACCCAAAGACACGACCCCCTCTTTCTCTACTGCATAAACAGTATTATCAGCAGTGATAATAGCTTCATTACCTGAGTAAGCCTGCATGGAGGTGAACTTCGATTTGTCTCCGGTGAGGTGATGACCACACCCGGAGTCCACGACCCACTCGCTGTTGAAGTCCTCAGCAGACAAGGCCCGGACACAAGTGCCCGTCATAAAAGCTCCGCCTCATTCTGCTTCTTCACTTCTCGAGCAAGCTCCCTCTTTTCCCGCAGCATGCCCAGGCTGCAGTTTGACCTTGCAGTCCCGCTTGAAGTGCCCTCGCTGATGACACCGGTAGCACTTCAGATTCTTCTTTCAGTCCTTAGGAGCATTGCTCCTCTCCGGCGGATATGAAGTTGAAGTCTCCTTCTCAACAGCGGTCTGCACCTTCTTCTTCTTCTTCCCTTCTCATCCTTTCTTCTTTCCTGAGAAGAGAGCTTCGCTGCCTT
Source organism: Platanthera guangdongensis (assembly GCA_039583875.1). Lineage (NCBI taxonomy): Eukaryota > Viridiplantae > Streptophyta > Magnoliopsida > Asparagales > Orchidaceae > Platanthera > Platanthera guangdongensis. The sequence goes on from CM077150.1 coordinate 259,304,990, forward strand.
CCTGATTCAGGTTCACTCCAGCCATCTGCCTTGCTAAGATCTCCTGCGAGGCAAGCAGATTCTCCAGCTCAAGCAACGACGGCTGAGTAGCCCACCCTTGAACAGATGTGACAAAGGCCACATACTCCTTCCGCAAGCCGCGGATGATGTGCCTTTTCATCTTGGCCTCAGAGATAGGCTCATCAGGATCCAGTGCCGACAGCTCAGCACACAAGCTCTTCATCTTTAAGAAGTACTTGGAGATGGAAAGGTCTCCCTGAGTTGCCCTGGCCAACTCATTCTCCAGGAACTGAAGCCGCGCCACATTCTTCCTATTGAACAACTCATCAATGGTTGTCCAAATATCAGCAGCCGACTCACACCCAACGATGTGATCAAACAGTTCCGGAGACACGGCTCTCTTCAGAATGAACTCCGCCTTAGCATTTGTTCTTCTCCAGAGCCTAACCTGCTCAGCAGTACCGAAAGCAGCAGTGACTTCCTGTCTGTCGTCACCACCGACGACTTCCCACAGCTCCTCGCCAAGAAGATAACTTTTCATGCACGACTTCCACTTCTTGAAGTTAGTCGGCGTTAAGAGTTCAATGCCCAGACCTCTTGCAAATCTCCCTTCCATTGCAACACCTGTTGGCAACCTTTCAGCAGCTCCGAGAAACAACACAGGTTGATCACCACTCAATCACTGAGTAACAATACTGGCTGACTTCCGCTCATGCAACTGAACCTCAGAAACCTGGCTCTGATACCATGTTAAATTTTCTCAACGTGGTCAGCAAGATAGCCCAAACGCCAAATTAATATCTTCGGAACTACCCAGTTCTCACGTTGAACCAGCGGAAACCAAGGAACAGAGGTAAATCCCAACAAACAATGGAAGAACAAGCAGGTCTTTTATACATTCACTTCTTTACAACACGAGGCATACATAGCGAGACATGATTTCGCTAGTATAACAGCTGTAAACAGAAAGCACCAAAAAAACAAGCCGGGCGGACAGCACCGGAGTCCGCCGAGACCGCGAGGTCGCCGAGGTCGCCGAGACCGCTGAGTACGCCCAAGATAAGCTGCAATCCGCCGAATAGACACGGAGTCCGCCGAAGCCGCGAGGCCGCGCGGACACACCGTTATTCGCCTCCTGCTGAACCTGAACTGAGGAACACCCCTACCCTCCTGAAGCCGGCGGACAGGTTATTGAAGCTGGCAAAGATGAAACAGAGCTGACAAGCCGCAGAGCGACCTCCTGCTGAGTCCGCAGAGACTGCACACTTCCAAATACTTGACCGAAGTCACAGCCAAACTCCTGGCTCCTTGAAGCTACTCGCGCGACCTGCACACAGCAAACCGTCAGCCTGAAACAATCCGCGCGGACTGACAAACACAGACCGCAGCACTTCGCTCAACCCAACTTACTATTCACTCAGGTTACTTAGGTTTGTCAGGGGGGGTCCTATTTATAGGCAAGGTGAGGAGTGTGGTCACCGCCCAGGAGATAGCGACACCGCCCCAGCCCGCGCGATAGCAAAAACACCGTCCGCTGAGTCCGCAAGGACTTAGCCGGATACCAAGAAAAACCGCCAGTAGCAAGGCAATCATTGGCGAACCCTCTCCAGTCCTCCCAAGCTATGCGGACAAGGCATCAGCCCACAAAGCTCCAACCACTGCAGGACAGCAACCCCCTTCAATGGCAGTCCGCACCAACCCGAGGCAGTCCGCAAGACTCACACCTCAATCCGCCACAAGTACACGACCAAAGACAGATAGCAACAGTCCGCCCGGTCACAGCGGACTTGGCGGATACCGCGGACACCATGGCCTTGGCACAAGGTGTGACCAAGTCCAAAACCATCAAGGGCCAATGCGAGCATGGCGGACTCAAATTCCCGTCCGCCAAACACCCTAGCACAGACTGCCATCAGTCCGCGAGCTCCTCGCACTTCTGTCCAAAGCAGCAGCCAACCCGAGACTCCAAAACCAGTCCGCCAATCGATCTCCACAGCAAATCGCCTGTTGTGCCACCAGAGCTCGACAAAGCCTCAGCCAAGCTCTAAGCCCAGTCCGCAACAGCCCACACTGCGGACACTCCAGTCCGCAAGCTTCCCGCGGACATGAGCCAACCCTCCTATCAACACAAGCTTGCACCTGCGGCCACTGAGCAATGCACCAGTCCGCAAGCCTCCATCCGCTCAGGCCGCTCCTTGGCAAAGCCAATTCAGCAAACCCCTATCCGCAGAAACCAGGCCGCATAGTCCGCGGACTCAACCCGTGCAAACCGCTCAGAAGAACAACCGGCTTTTCACTAGACCTTCCACCAGGCCGCACATCACAGTCCGCCCAGTCCGCCTAGTCCGCCAAAGCTGTCCGCCCCAGGCCGCCAGGCCTGTCCGTCAACCACTTCCACTTCACAAAATTCAACAGCGTGTCCATCATGCAACAAAGTCGGCTTTCTTTTCCGCAAGCAATTCAGTGCCCCGCGAATCATCGATTGCATCGACACCACTGCATTTGCTCTCTGTGCTCGATATGTGTGCAGGAAGTCGCAAAGCTCAGGCGGCTGTGGTGCCACGTTCCATGTAATGGACGAGGCCAAAACCGAGAAGTTGATTCCGACGCCCATCGTCCTAAACTATCCCGTACAACTGTTCGAACAGAGCGCGCACGACGTCAGTCTTGTTCAAATGACATACGACTTGTACACGTCCCGTTCCGGCAGTGCTGATGTCGCCAAGGTGATTCGTTGTGCACGAACGACTCGATACATGCGTCAAGCCGCGCTATATCGGGGCCACGTGTCGTGGTATTTGGAAATGCGCGCTCGGGATGTCGCACTTGGGCAATCGATGTCGCCTCAGGATCCGTCAGTGTTTCCCGATTTTCCGTCGTTCTTTCAGCATTGTAACGGGTACAATGGAACTCTCGGTCCAGTGGAATCGACGTTGACAGGCCTGGTCAACGACTGCATTGCTCGCCAACTCCCGTTCTTCAACCAAATGGAAGGCGCCATCACCGGGACTCATCTATCGGCTGACCATCATCACAACGTGTCGGGACGCATGAAATTGAAGGATGAGTTCAACGGCAGGAAATTCGCCCCCGTTAATGGATTGCACTCCGTCATGAATGAGCGCCAACAAATCCTCTCCCATCAATTCACAACCACGACGGGCAATGCAGAACGTCGATCTGTGGGTCGGGGTTTGTTGAAACGGTACAAAGCTTATGGTATTGATACGACGCAGTTCATCATGTACCTGGACAAGTGCTGCGATGATCGGGAATGGCTGGAAGAATTTGAGAACATCATTATTCTACTCGACAATCACCACTTGATCACGAGATACCGAGACAATTCAAACGGCACGGATCGTTCTCGGCATGAACAATTCATGTCTATCGTGGCCGAAATCATTGTTGGCACTGAAAAAGGACCAATGCAGGAGGGCGCCATCATTGAGGCTGAATTAGATGCGTTATTGGATCGCATTGAAAAGTGGGAAATCGAGAATGATGTGCCCCCATCTAAGCGCATCGTGACGAGCAAACTTCTAGCTTGTCACGAGACGCAGAAAAGGCACATCAGAAATTGCTTAATGCCGCCAGCATCCGCGTTGACTACCGCCGTGGATCGCTTCTTTCGTTCGAGTTTGCGTCGTGGATCAGGGAAGAATGAAAACTTGTGGCGTCATGGACGAGCCATTTGCCCGGAGACCATATCCCTGGAAGGAGGGAACTTGTTGCTACATGCTGTTGTCGCTCAAATCAACTTTCGAGTCGAACTCCAATTCGATTCTCGATGGGCGTATTTGCCAGTCTCTGTGATGCATATCATTCTCACTCAATATATCGCACTATTTCCGATCGATGGCATCACTCCCTCGCCTACGTCTCTATCAACGATGTTTCACTTACTGCCTCTCTCAATTGATGATTGTGACGACGAATTTGGATTGACGGCAGCGTTTGGACAATCCCTTCCTCAACTGCCCGAAATTCATACGGGGCAATTGGAATCTCTTGGAGTGGTCGAAGAATCAATCGTCGAAGATGCAATTTGGTCGAGTCACACGTTCGATGCGATTGTGCACGATGCCCTTGATGTTGTCACAGCTGTTGTCGAGAGGGCTCACGATGATCATCACATCGTTGAAGAAGATGATGCTGCACCGCAGGACGATGGTGATCTGAACCATGCCGACGACGTCGATTCGTTGATTGGCGCCGAATCTGGCGTCAAATTAAGCAATACGCCTCATTCCATTCAGTCCAATCGCAAGCGCCACAAGCCAGGACCAACATCGCATGAGTGCAGCACTTCATCGAGTCACCATAAGAAACCTCGCAGCCTCAACGCATCGGGCAATGAACGTCAGTCGGCATTACAAGGGCTTAATCTATGGGAATCTGTCATGAGCACTTCACCGATGATCAACCCCTTGGAGCGTCGCTTGCTCCGAACGATTGCTCTAAAATTTCTTCTACCCGATGAGCTCCAAGATCTGAAGGATTTTCCTATTGAATCTTTGCATCTTCCACAATTGCACAGAATCTGGTCTGTTCTAGTCTCGGCTCTGCGTAGCACCAATTTCGCTTTCAAACGGTTCATTCGGCCGAAATCGGAACAGGTCCTGAAATAACACTTGGAGGATATGGTTGCCCAGGCCCGATTCAGATTTCCCATTAAACGAGCAACGCCAAAACGCAGCATCATTACTGCCCTGAGTCAAGCCGCGTCAGTGATTGCTCCATTGCGGTCGCCCCCTGTTGACAGTTTCAACATTGTGCAGTTGGAAGAGACTGTGACGACGACTACAACTCGAATCGTAACCTTGGCAACCGACGTCAGTCACGTTTTACGTCAACCCCGTGCATCGGATCTGCAATCTGCGCCCGAACAACTCATTGAAGGGTCATCAGACGATGTCATTGATCGACTAGTTCAGCAAGAGATTGATGTCGGGCATGTTGCTAACATTCATTGGACCAAAGTGATCGCTCCCGCGTACGCCCGCATTACTTCCCGTCGTGAGAATCTGCTCGAGATGACCCACAAGGAGATCCAAAATCGTTGGGAGTATCTTGCACGCCTCAAGAAGCGTGTGACATCAACAACATCGGCACGACCAAGTCATCATTATCGTTTGCAATCGCATTCCGAGGCGGCCCACCAGCACAACTATCCAGGCTCCCTAAATATTCTGTCATCGCCGCCGGCCGAACCATCAGTGTCAGCTGCATCTCCGACCACCCGGAATTCAAATCAACCGGCCTCTTCTACAATCATCACGACGGCGGAGGAACCTGCTGTGGCCGACACGTATGTGTCAGCGAGATTGTTTTGCGTCCGTCATTCATGGTCGATCATCAGTTGTCTTGTTTGGATCAGATATTGGCGGCAAGCGTCCCCGCCCCATCTGCAGGGGAGCCGTTTTCCCAAGCGGAGAAGGAGCTGCTCAATTACTTGTTGACCAGTCCAGCAGAGCGCTCCCATGTGAAATCGACGACTGGTGATCAAACGTCTTGGAAGAGTCTAGCCAAGCGTTTCTTGTACTGGGCACGAGTCGCGCGGGTATTGGGGATGAACCAGTTTCGGGCCCGATCCGATGGGCAGCTCAAGCAAAAGGTCAAGGATGATAACAAGAAAAAGAGCTGCTAGCAGGTAGACAATATTTTTGGCTTTTGGTTTCATTTCCATCTTCAAAATTTTCCTTCTCAATTATTGAAATTTTCCTTCTTTTAATCTCACTAGGCTTGTTGAGGTGGCTCAAGCTTGAGAAGATCATACTATCGCGGTATGCTTGATTTCAAGTCCTAAATTCCAATTTTGTAAGGTATACCATGTAATATTTTATTGCGTTTAAAGCTTTCGGCACTTGATGGTTTTTTATCTATGATCTATAAACTACTGTTTATTTTCCAACAAAGGTGGAAAACAAAGACTCATTGGAACCTTGGGTTACTCCGGAGCGGGCGATGAAGGTTTGCAATCGCAACTTTGGCGTTGATGCCGATGGTGTGATCTTTGCGATGCCAGCGCTCAACGGCATTGATTACTCTATGTGGATCTTCAACTCCGACGGCAGTGAACGTGGGGTATTCCCACAATGAATTGTTCCCCTATAGTTTTTGTGAATTAACCTCCTTGAATTTGCAACAAAATGGTGTCAAAGAAAATAAAAGTTCATCAAATTTATAATATACATTAATGTAATCGTCAACTTATACTTGTTATTGCAGGAGAAACTGAAGTTGAGCCAATTAAACCAAGGCCAAGATAAGGCTCCTGCTGGGGTAATAGAGAATTTTTTGGTGAGAATAGATAACACTAATCATGCTGGAGGAAGCAACCAGATCGAGGACAAGGTTGAGGAGAAATCCAACAGCGAGACTTATCAACTCCTTGACCCAAATTGCTGAACTGATTCCGTGCTTGCGAGGTCATGACTTTTGCAAGTACAAAATTCCTGTAACATTAACCCCAGCCGTAAGGTATTTTTAATTATGACGTCTAGAAGAAGGGAGAAGTGTGTTACCAGCTTTGAAAAGAGTGGCTGGAGAACATTATGCATCACTTGGTGCAATCTTGCTCTTTAATTTGTGCATTGTATCGATGTTTGATCCATCCATAACGTTTGTTTTTGTAACTCATGTTGTTGGAGATCATAATAACCACATGAACTGATGTATATTTGTTAATGTTAGCGGAAGTGATGCATATTTGTTAATATTAGCGGAAGTGATGCTGTATTATGCCCCAGCAGTGTGATAAAAAGCTGCTTACTGATTTATTATTTAATTTTCATGATTTATTCTTCTTCTTCTGGTATTAAACTCCATGATTATATGATTATGCAACAATAATTTTATGCATGAATAAGATGTGTTTTAGGGGCGGTTTGGATAGTGCAAGTTCTGGATCCTCGTCAGTCAGTTGCGGTCCCTACCAAATGGGCTGCGACTTGGTGGATCTGCACATCCAAATGGGGGTCTTGCACAAAAAGGCTAATGAACAAGTCATTGTATATGAATTATTTATAAATTCATATTGTTGAGATGATGAAAATGATAGTCAACTACGGAATTGATAAATAAATAGAATTGCTTGATTACAAATAAAAATATACAATTTTGTCGTACACGATGGTCAAATCGGGCGTAAGTCCGTCGAACTGGCTTTAGTTCGCCGAACGGAAAAGATTTCACAAAATAGGCCAAAATAGTCGAGAGTCAAGACCAGTGGCGGATACAGGAATTTTGCAATGGGGGGCACAAATTTGTTTTTCAATGAAACAACAAGATAATGTAAAATATTTGAAATTGCAACTTTCAGAGCCCAAATCGAGAGTCAAGACTACTCCAAATCAAAAAGTAATCAACATGAAAATTGTTCGTT